>CM037886.1:28419499-28877065 GCA_021292165.1 Shinisaurus crocodilurus
GCATTTCTCCGAGTGTGAGCAGAGAGAACTTGAGGCTTCTAAGGTGAAAGGGAGGTGGCAAGCATGAGGTGGGGATGAAGCCTAGGGATGTGGGACACCACTGAGGGGAAAAATCAACAGAAAGGCTCCTGGCAGCAGGAGAGCTAAGAAAGCTGCCATAGCAAGAGTTTCCCTGCTCTTACCCTTCCAGGAGCTCTGAGTAGAAGGCAAGCCCCAAAGGCCCATGCCTATCTTGACTTCTTTCTTTTATATAAAAGGCCTGGTCGTCACTGAGGTGGCAAAATTGTGTTTGGGCTGCACCAAGACTGAGCCCAAATGACCCCCTTTAACCACTCAATGTGTGGACAGCAAAATAGGAGGGAGACATTCTGCCCATCTTAGGCGTGTGGGGAATTGGGGGTGAGAAGCAAAATTCACCATGCACTGATGGAGTTCCCCCTGGCGTTTGCCATGATGGCCATTATTTTCTCCAGTGGTTGGTGGTGAGTTTTTCTGTGTGTGTGTGTGTGTGTGGAGAGAGAGAAAGGATAATTCAGTTGTGTGGATGAATAATTCACCTAAACTGGTTCAACCCAGGCTTGGATTGACCACCTTAGTGAGAAGTAACTTTGAACAAGTGAAAAAAGCATTGGTGGTTTCCCCACCCTTCCAAAGAGTATCTAATAATCTAGAAACGGGCTTTTCCTAAGTAAGCACCTTTTTATGGAATCATTAACTCAGCCCACAAGAGTGTGATCTCATGTAAAGCAGACTCATTATCAGTCCCTCCAACTGTTCCTTTTTCTCAGGGGTAGCCCTATTTTTAAGTCCCTCGTAAAGCACTATCTCACCCCACCCCCCCGCTTTGCTTTGCTTTTGGAGAAGACGTTTAAGGAAATACTTTTTACAAGGTTAGTGTCCACACAAGTGTGCTACTTTTTTTTTTATTATTATTATTATTTTATTTAAAATAATGAATACAACAACAAAAAAATACAACATAAACATTGTGCACACCCCCGCCACCTCTTGGGACCAAGTTATATTTCTCACCCCAATTTTTTGGGTTTTTTTTTGTGTATATATACAAGCTATTATTCTATATTCCAAAAATATAACAAATCTTGACAAGGTTTGTTCCCCCTCCCCTTTACCAACACATAATCCAAAAATTTGTCCCAAATGTTCACAAAGGTGTCTTTCTCCAATTGTCCTTTTTGACACTTAATATTACAAGTTAATTTATCATTTAACGCGATATCCCATTAAGTGTGCTACATAGAATCATAGAGTTCAAAGGAATGTCAGAGATTGTCAAATCCAAGCCCCTGCCAATGCAGGAAGTCTGCTGCTATGGCATCCCCTGGTAGGGGGCCATCCAGCTTTCCAAGGTAAACTGTTCCACAGTTCATAGTGCCATCAGGAATGTCTTCCTTATATGTTTAGTCAAAATCCTCCTATCTTGTAATTTGAGCCTTTGTTTCAGATCCTACCCTTTGCAACAACAGAAAACAAATTTGCTGCAGTCCTTCAAATTTCTCTCCCACACCCACAATTCTCTTCCCCAACCTGGTGCGCTCCAGAAGCAGTGTCCTTCCATGACCCGTAGGGCCCTACAACTGGATAGTCTCTCTCTCTCTCTCTCTCTCTCTCTCTCTCTCTGTGTGTGTACTACACATTACCCCCCAAAAGGAATTGCATCACCAAAACAGAGGACAAGGAGGGCACCAATGTGCATTTGCATATTTATATGTATGGGTGCAAATATAGAAATAATAACTATAATTTAAATAGTGTATGTGTATATATATATATATATATATATATATAATTTAAATAGAAATACAGTACAGCTTAACATATGGAGAAGGCTGACCGGGCGACCTGTGTGTCTTCTGTCCAGGTGCTAATGTTGGTGAGCAACTTCAAGGCTTCTGCCCTCCCTCCTTACGGTTCTCTCCAGCTATGCCAAGTTCAATCCTGGGGCAAACTGTGGGGCAAATCTGTTCAGTAAAGTCAGGAGGCAGGCAGAGATCAGAAGAACAGTATTACCCAGTCAAGAAGATCAGTCCAAAACCAGGATCTAAGGCAGAGCCGAAGTCAGGCACAGTCAAGCAGTCCAAACCAAGCCCAACCCAAGGAACAGGATCCAGGGTTTAGCAGAGAGCAGTCCAAAGAAGGAGCAAGGTCGTGAAAGAAAGGTTACAAGATACTGATAGCTGAGGTAACCAATAACCATGTGGTTTCAACAACCAGCAGTTATCAACTGAGAGCTTATATCGCACAGTCTTCCTTCCCACACCCAGGTATAGCTGCAAGCTGTTAGTCTTGGTTTCAGAGTCTCCCCACTTCTGAGAAGACTGTTGCTCTTGAGTAGACCTTTACTCTCATGGTCTGGGGTGGATACTCAACCTCCTCCTCTGACTCCACAGATGAGGTACAGCCCTCAGGGGCCCCACCCAGAGGTTCCTCAGGGGTCCACCATTGCTGAAGAGCCTGATGAAGCTTCTTCACTGGAGGTGCTTGGGGTATCACTAGAGTCAGGGGGGTCCCACGGGGTCTTTAGGCTCTGCAATGTCAGGGTCTTAATCTGAAGAGTCATCCCCTTCCTGGCCCAGGTCTGGGTCAGGCATGACAGGTTCTTTGGCTTTAAACCATAGTTGGACTGGACAGCCCATCAAATAGAAGACACCTTCCAATGGAGGACTGTCCTCTGTCAGCTCTCCAAAATAGAGGATTGCCCTCTGTAAAAAAGGAAACCTGGCCACCCTAAGGCAGTTATAGCAAGGGAAAGAAAAGTAAACTGCTTCCCTGGTATCATGTGTATCTATGCACACCCCTTGGCTTGGCATGCAGACTACAGTCAAGGTGCATTCAGATCTTTAACTTGAAGAGCAGTGTTCCCCAACTGGATGCCCTCCAGATATGTTGGACTACAATTTCCATCTTCCTCTTGACTGGATATGATGGGTATTATAGTGAAACACAACTTCTGCCCTGGATTCCTCTTTGCTGCCGCCCCCCCCCCCATTCTCTTTCCTTTGGGGGAAAAAGAGGGGACAAACAAACACATGGTTCCTCCTCCACCACCTTGTCTCCCAGCAGTGGAGTGAAGGCCTGATCTGTCTTTTCATACATCCCCCATCCGCATCTGCCATATATAGTGCTGCTGCAAGCAGCACTATATATCTCACAAGAGTTCCCTGGTCGCAGATGACATTTCCTGGACTTCCTCTAGATCAGGGCTCTCCAACCTTGGGTCCCCAGATGTTGCTGGACTGCAGCTCCCAGAATCCCTTGCCATTAGCCATGATGGCTGGGTATGCTGGGAGCTGTAGGCCAACAACATCTGGGAACCCAAGGTTGGAGAGCCCTGCTCTAGATGGAGTTTCCTATTTCCTGTAGGGTAATACTGTGCCTCCCACTCATGGCTGTGGAGAATCACATCTCCTTAAAAGGTCCATGCACATATTCACGACCCACCACATGTGTTTTGTTTCACCATCTGAGATGCCTGTGGGATAGTTTGGAGAAGCAGATTCCAGATTGGCTCTACACGGGAGGTATGGGTGTGATCCCAGACAATAGAAAATGCTGCTGAGTATGTTTTAAGGTGCAGTTATTCTGTACAAAGTACAATAAGATCCATGCTGAGACTAAGCATTGTGTTAAATATCCTTTGCTGCTGCTTCTTAAAAAAACCAAAACATTTTCTGGTCAGTTTAATGTATGGCAGTGAAGAGTAATGTTTAATTGGTTAGAGTGGAGATAGAAGGAGGGATCATCCTGCAGGAGGTATCCTTAGAATGAGTATAGAAGCCTTATAAGTACTCAAGTTATGTCCATATTTTCATCTGTGAAATGTTGGAGGGTATCACACATTCCCGAATCCTCTGGTGAAGGCCATGGATGTATGACAAATTCATTTCAGCTCATTTTTGACCAGAATTTACCCAGTCCATACCTCCCAGACCTGAACTCTGTAATGCGCTCTACGTGGGGTTACCCTTGAAGACGGTTCGGAAGCTACAGCTGGTACAGAACGCGGCGGCTCGCCTGGTTAAAGGCAGCCGCCGGTGAGATCACATCACGCCAGTGCTGAAGGATTTGCACTGGCTACCAGTTGCTTGCCGAGCCGAATTCAAGGTGTTGGTTTTGACCTTTAAAACCCTATACAGCTCCGGTCCAGTCTATCTCAAGGAGCGTCTCCAGCAACACCAATTGGGCCGCTCAACAAGATCTGCCACGGACGGCCTTCTCCTTGTCCCTTCAGCCAGAGCAGCTAGACTGGTGGGGACGAGGAAGAGGGCCTTTTCTGTGGCGGCCCCCGTACTGTGGAACTCTCTCCCGAGTAACCTCCGCCATGCCCCCTCTCTGCTGAGCTTCCGTCGCTCATTAAAAAACCTGGTTGTTCAGGCGGGAATATGGGGTGGGTTAAGATTTTAAAATTGTTATATTGTTTTAAATGTATTTTATTGTTTTTATTCTATGTACATCGCCCAGGGTGGCCGGTTGCCGGCCAGATGGGCGATAAATAAATTAATAATAATAATAATAACAACAACAACAACAACAACAACAACAACAACAACAACTCTACCTGCAGTTGAAGTCTGTATATTTCTGGGCTTGCTATGTGATTTGCAGAACAATACAAAAAAAAAAGTCTTCAAGTCAAGAATCCATACATTTGAAAAAATGCATATGAAAGAGTGCGTACTTTTGAAGAAAGCACAAACATGCTTTAATGAATGAGGGAGAAATGCATACATTTAAATAGTGTGCACAATTGATGAATACTCTGGGGAAAATGTGCACAAAAATACAGGCAGTCCCCAGGTTAAGAACGTCCGACTTACAGACAACCCATACTTAAAAACGGACTTCTGGGTTCCCTGGTACTACATCGTTTACGTAGGGTACATAGCGTAGTATACTACGCAATTTGCGTAATTTATACAATTTGCATAAATGCCGATTTTAACGTATAGAATGCTATGCTGTTCTGACTTACATACAAATTTGACTTAAAGACATTCTTAAGAATGGATCTCGTTCGTAACCTGGGGACTGCCTGCCTATACACATGAATGTTCACGTGTAAAGAAAAAAAATGGCTTGAAATCTGATACAGACGTGAGTCGGAAGGAGCTGCAAGGTGGAATTCAGATAACAATGACAAGTTCAAGTGTTGCTGATTTGCACATGCCTAGTGAAGGCAAGCCCTCACATTGAACAACCCCATTCATTTCAATGGGACTTGCACAGCAACAAGTTCCCAGTGGAAGCATGTCAGAAATCCCCTTTTAAACCCCAGCTTATTACTATATCTAAGAACAATATTAAATGAAAATATTGCCTTCCCTCTTGTTTGGCTGATTCAAGTTAGCTGACAGGAAATCATGGATTTCCGAACCTGGCTTCCTTTGCAGCACTGACTTTTCTTTTTCTTTACCAAGGAGAATTAAACCGATAAAAGTGAATAACGAGAAACAGATCAGAGCATTATTCCACAGAGTAAAAGAAAATACGCTTGACCCATAAAAGAGCTGATCAAATCTTTTGTGGGGTGGGTGGGTGGAGAGGATTTACCTTTCTTCCTGGCAAGTTTCCTTTAACAGCCTGGTAGGCAGAAATTCATCAGGTGATGTCCTTCCCTAGCATTGCATCTTCATAAAAGCCATAGCTGTGAATTTTTGACTGCCAGGCTGTTGGAAATTAAAGCAGGGGTGCTCTGTACCCCTTAGGAATATAATGACTGTCTGGAAAAGAATGTTGACAACAACCCACTTCTAGCATTGTTTTCTGGACCATACTCTGCTGCTTGTCCTGGTAAGCCATGGCCCAAGGCTGAACCTACAATCTTCCAGTTACTGGTGGACTCCCATCATCCCTGACCATTGGTCATGTTGTCTGAGGCTAGTTGGAGTTCAACAACATCTGGAAGGCCCCAAGTCCCCCATCCCATCGCCTGAGCGATGCATGAACATAACAGAGTTGTAGGTTCAGAATGTTAGGAAGCGAGTAAGCTGCTTTATACTGAGTCAGACCATTGGCTCATCTAACTCAAAATTATCTACACACCTGAGGTTCCCAACATGGTCAGTCAGTCAGTCAGTCAGGCGATCACTCGTGACCGAGTAAGATTGTCTTCCAGGATAAAAAAAAAAAAGAAAGAAAATTTACAAAAAGGAGATTTTAAAAGGAGGAAAATTCTAAAGAAAATTGTGTAGACTCTAGCGATGGGTCCGTAAGTGACTGTGGAGGCCAATTCTAGATCCACACAGCTTCCCACAGTGAGGACACAGGTTGCCAGATGGAAGATGGTCTTGTAAAGGATTCATTTGACGTGCTTTTAGCTTAGCACGTTTCTCCCTTTCACCTTGCACTCGAGCTTCTTCAAAGTCCATAGAACCTTTCTGAAAGGCCAACCTCCAGTTCATGGGTCAGAGCTTCCTGCCAGTCTCTCTACCCCTCCTGCTTTTATTATTATTTTTAAATTAAAAAAATAACTGGAAGGCTGGCATGCTGCGAAGCAGAGTGATGGCTTCCTGTACCATCTTTACTTCCAGGAATGCCTCTGGGCTTCATGTTGGCCCTAGAGGCATTCTTAGAAAATAAAAATGACAGGTGGCTTTGTATTTTGGAGCTCAGACTTCAGCGCCATTGTTACTTAGGTTCATGGGCACGTTATTTTGCCTGGGGGATTCAATATTTGTGAATACCTATATGAAATTACCTACCCCCACACCTTTTGGACTAATGTGCAGATCAGAACGTAGCTATCTACCAGATTTTGTACTTCCTTGAATGTTGCAATGCAGTTCTCCGCAGTTGGTGGACACTAGAGACAGGGTCTTCTCTGTGGTTGTCCCTACTCGATGGAATTCTCTCCCAAAAGATATATGGCTGGTCCCATTTGTAGCAGCTTTTAAGATGTTCTCACTTGAATTAAGATTCAAATTTTAATTGAACATTTTTATGGCATTCTTTGATTATGAATATTTTGAAATCGTATTTTATTGAAATTGGATGTATTTAAAATTGTTTATATTTAACATGATCTTGTTCATATTTCTTTTGTTTTTTTTGCTTTAAGCTAGCTATAGTCTTAAAAATTGGCTAAGAAATTGATTAAATAAAATATATAAAAAGTAACAATGCAAACATCCCAAAATTAGGGATGGCCAAATCTGTCAATTTGGGTTTCTTGTTTTTCTGACCTTGAGTTCATTTTGTCCCACTTCCACATTTGTTTGTAAAATTTTTTTTAAAGTCAGTACAAAAATTTGTATGCATTTTCAAACACCTTCTCATACAGAATTTGGTCTACTATACACCATTTTTGCAAGCAATTTCCCCTCACATTTGTACAATTACAAATAATGTACAAATTTTGTACATTATTTTCACTAATAAATGCATTTTTGTTGCACTTTTTCCTAATACATATTTTTGTATGCATTTTTTTTTTTTAAATTGGAGGACTGCATCACAAAATTCTGAGGAGTGTGAATACCGGAGGATAATTGCATTTCATTTTGCATATTGGTTAGAGAAGTGCAAATTAGGTAGGTTCCTGTTAAAATGTGAACCAAACACATTTCTCCCCCACCCCTAAATATGCATCGAAATATGTGCTCTGAGAGAAAATATATACCTAAATGTGCATTTTGAGAGAAAACATGTTTTTAATATGTATTTTGAGTGAGGTGAGCATTTAAAGATGTATTTTGAGGGGGAAATAGATATTTACATAAACATCCCCAAATATATATTTTGAGATGATTTTTTTTAAAAAAAGAAATAACAGATTAATAATAATAATAATAACAACAACAACAACTACTACTACTACTATTATTATTATTATTATTATTATTATTATTATTATTATTATTAATATTTATTTATCGCCCATCTGGCCGGCAACCATTAATGCAGTAATGGAAAGGAATTATTCGTTTAAAAAAAACATGCAAAAATGGCAAAGGTCAGAAATAGATTAGACCAACCTTACTGTTAATTTCATGTACTGTATATGCTTCCAAGCATATATTACAAATATAATGTATTAAGCTAGTGCTTAAAGCTAGTGCACTGGATTCCAGTCCATTTCCAGTCCAAGCACTATTCAAAATGCTGGTGCCTATACCTGTATGGTTTGATGCCTGGGTACCTGAAGGAATGGCTGTTTCTACATCAACTTTCCTGTGTACTGAGGTCACTGATGGAGGTTCTCCTCTCGGTGCTGCCACCCTGTGGTGACACCAGAAAAAATTGTGTGTATGAGCGGGGAGAGGTTCAGAAGGAACAAAGCACAAGTCCAATTGATTTTGATGGGCTTATCTTTCAAATAAGCAAGCCCATTTAGGATTGTAGCTTTGTTTTAATCTCTAGTTTATAATTAACATATGATTTGTATGGGGGAAATGCCTTTCCTTCAAGTAACTGCAAGGGTCCTGTAATGTGCAGGAGCTACTTGTGTGGGGAAGGGGGCATTTGCCCCTTTGCACCCTCTTGCACTGCCAATGCCACCACCATATGAGGCGAGGTGGGTGGCAACTGGGGAAGAGGGCCTTTTCGGTGATGGCATCTCATTTACAGGCTCACATGTTTTTGACACCAGATGGGGACCTTTTTTTTGTTCACCCAGGTTTACAAAGTTTTGAGCTTTTCAAATTGTTTTCTCTTCCACTTTTAATTTGTGCTTTTAAAAAAAAATCTTACTGCAGTTATTTTATCATGTGTGTGTGACTGGGAGCCATTTTGATGAACAAACAAGCAAAGTGAATGTCTTTGCCACCATGAGTGCTAGAAGCTTGCCATTGTTTTGTTTTCTCGGATAATGAAAACTGAGACTATCGCATACTTTTGCACCCAGCACCACATTCTGCGCTTCTGTAGTCTCTCGGAATTGAAGTATAGACACAGCAACATTGGCTGACCCTTGTCCGGGGTTGTTGAGGTCCTGTATGATGGAGGAATGAAGGTACTCATATCCTTCCACCCGCTATAGTCACCTTTGTCGCTCTCTTATGGCAGACACATCACTTACTCCTGCTCTATCCTTGCCATTAAAAAAAAAAAAATCCTTTGCCTCCATGGGTGGGGTGGGGGGATCCTTTCCTTTCCTCAGCCTGCACGCTCGCTTCCACGGCTTGAGTCCCAGAGCCACGCTCGGGTCAGCAGCCAGCTAACGCTTTTGTCAGTGTGATTAATAGTGCTGTGGATTGTCGTTAATTCACTAGCTAATGACTGCAACTCCGTCTGCTCTTGGAGTAATCGGGTGATGTATGGAAGGAGCGCGCACCTCATGGCAGAGGTGAAAAATCATTTCGACAAGTCAAATATTGTCACAGGGAACAAATGGCTCTCCCTGTTAATAAAAATTAATGAATTTTTTTCCCCACCTTAAATTGTTGGCCTGCTAAATGAAGCCGTCGAGCAGACTTGAGTGGAGGGGCACAAGCTCTATGGAATTAAGCACTTTATTTGATGGTTAAAACTATAAGCATCTTTATTACCGTTGCAATAGAATGTGGCACATGCGAGGGAATTTGGTTTGAGCTATTTTCTCAGATGTGTCGGTATTCTTTAAATGAGGAAACAAAAGTGGGTGGGGGGATTCAGGAAAGCTGAAAGGAATTATAAATAATATGAAGAAGGAAAAGGTACGGGTTTGATGGTGTTTTTTGTCTGTTCGTCTTTTTGGAGCAGAGAGCAACACTGTTGTTCTCAAATGCCTTGAATCTAGCAGGTGCCGTCACATATAACTTTGATGCAGCCCGTGCATTCTCTCTGTAAACGACTAGAGAGCAAACAATTCATTGATTAACTGGTTGAACAGATCTGGTTAAAAAGATCTTGGATTTTCAAATGCAAATTTTGGAGTGGATTGTAACCAGAGCTAGTCTGTTAACGAAGAAAAGGTCCAAAGCTGATGCAATCTATATATATCACTGTTTTAAGGGGACGGCGATGCTACAGCTTCAGTTTTATTGTTGTGGCTTTAGCCAAAATTGTCCTGGGATTGTAGTTTGATTAAGGTACGGAGGACTCTTGTTGGATATCTCCGTCCCCATTGTAGAACTACAATTCCCCAGCTTCCATAGTTGGTGGCTTGGCTGTTAAACCAATTTGAAAGTGATTTTAATTTGTAGCATAGACGTGCCCTGATATGCCTCCCTCCCTGCCACCAATAGCTTTTTGCCTTTGTTTGTGTGGAGGGATGTGTAGCGATGGGGGATTTTTATTTATTCTGCATTTTTAAGCGAACCAACCTAATTTGCACTTCCTGGACTAATATGTGGACCCAGAACACATCATTTGGATTGTGCACTGCTCTGAATTTTGCGATGCGTTTCTGTGCTCAAAAATGGCATAGAAAAATTAATATTTTAGGGAAGGTTACATGCAAAAAAATGTGTATCTTGAGGAATGTTGCATACAACAAAATTGTACACTGATACCAAAATTGGACAGAACCTATGACTGTATGCGTGGAAAACTGACACTGAAATAGACTGATTTGTCCATCCCTACAGAACAGTTATTACTATGTTGTAAAATGATATATTTTACAGTTTTGCCTGTTGGTGGAGGCGCATACAAGTTTGGGGTGTCATTGACCTTTTTATCAGATGCTGCTTGTGCCATCTGAAGTTAATCCAGTGTGGGCCATGGGCCATAGGCTCTTTACGACTTCAAGCATACACAAGGGGCATGCTCATGAGTATCCCAGGAGCATCTGGTTGGCCAACTCTGGGAAACAGGATGCTGCACTAGATAGATCTTTGGTCTTGCCTTTGGTCTGATCCAGCAGGGCTGCTCTTAAGTTCTTACGTAAAACATGTACTCAACATCTTTCCCTTTATTTTTGTAGATATGTCCACCTTTCCAAATGCAGGGCAAGGTGGTTGGGTCTGGTCAATGCACTCAGGGCTCCCTGTCCTAGTTGATAATCTACACCAGGAACTAGACAAGAGAAGTGCACCCTTGTTGGTTTTGCTGGAACCCTCAAAGACTTTCAGGACCAGTGACTATGGTGTCCTCCTGGGCCATCTTGTCAGGATGGGACTGGAAGGGACTGCGTCGCAGTGGCTCTGGTCCATCCTGAAAGGCAAGTTTCAGAATGTGTTGCTTGGCAATGCCTTGGCCTTTGGCTAATGGCATCCCACAGGGTTCAATAATTCTGTTTCCCTTTGTTACTTAACATCTTTGACATGAAACCATTTGGAGAGATCATCCAAAGTATGGAGTGGGTTGTTATCTGTATTTGGATGACACTCAGCTCTATATCGTTTTGCTGTCTCAGTCTGTGGAGACTATGAAAGTTCTGAGCCAGTGTTTTTTGGAATCCCTGATGGGCTGAAATAAAATTTGGGGGTGCTACTGGTCAGGAGGTCTACCAGTCAAGGGACAGGATGATGTCAGCCTGTTCCAGATGGGGTTTAACTCTCCTTGAAAGATCAGGTTTGCAGTCTGGGAGACCTGGCCTTGCTCCTGGATACTCAGGTGGTGCACCAGCAGCCATGCCAATTCCCAGAACGGTAGCTGCTGGCCCATTTCTGAGTACAATTTCAAGGTACTCGGAAATCTTAAGTCCTTAATTTTAAGTCCATAACAGCTTGGGGAAACCTCCTCCCATGTGAATCTGCCCTTCTCTTAAGATGAACTGATGAGGGCCTATTGTGGATGCTGCAGCTGAGGCATGCTTGCAAGAGTCTTTAGATTAGAGTCTAATTGACCTGGGTTCGCATGACATGACAACCCATCGTGGGTGACATGCCACAGTGAGTTGTCATGTTGTGTGAACCCAGACTGATTCCTGCAGGGCGGCTTGAGGGACAACAAGCCACCCTGACAACCCACGAGTTGTTCTAGGGGTTGTTGTACCCACAATGGGTTGTTGTGTCATCCGAACGCAGGTGACCAATTCCATCATGGGTACTGGGAACCAGCCAGCTACTTGCTTACCAAGGACAGCAAGAACCCCATACCACTCTTGGCAAGCTTGCCCAAGCACTTTGCAAGCTGTTTTGTATCACCATGGCTTTTTTGTCCCGTTACACCTTTCCCCCCAGAGATCACGAAAGCCAGCTTGACAGCTGGCTTTTGTGATCCCTGTTTTGACAGCCACTAACTGCCCCTTCAAAGTGCCCAAGTGGAACATTGGAGGGGCTGTCAGTGGTTGGGAAACATTTTTTAAAAAAATATTTTTTGCGCCCACATTGTGCACAATATTTTAAATGGTTTTTAATATATATTTTTGCTGCAGTTCTGCAACTGCGGAGGTGTGCAGTTGCACGAGTGTGGCAATTGGAAGCCTCGGCTGGGTCATTGTTCGGGGGGGGTGTACCTGCTGTCATAGTACAGCTGTCATAGTACAGCAGGTACCAACCCTGGACATTGACCCAAGGGGGCATCAGATAGGCTTTTTCTTTCCTTTGGTTTCTCTTGACAGCTGTCAAAAGACCAGCTGTCAAGGGAAGCAAAGGTGTGGGTGATCTTTGCTCGTTAAAAAGGGGTGGTGGGATTTACACCCCCTTCATGGCAAGATCCTCTTTATCTATCTATCTATCTATCTATCTATCTATCTATCTATTTATTGCACTAGACTGTCCTAAGAGTGATCTCACTATTCCAGTTGTTCCTGAGACTCTAGGTGTTCAGAAACACGGGAAAGTGTGAGCCATCCCCCTTTTAAAGGAACTGCATTTTGACAGCTAGCTATCAAAACTCCAGTTCCCTTTAAAAGGGCTTTCTTGACAGGGCTCCCTGTGGTTTCTTGAGAGGGACATATGCTGGCATGATAGCCACAGGAGGACTGAGGGGGAAGGGGCGGAGGGAGGGGATGAACAACCCACAGTGAGCTCCATCATCTGTTGGTTGCACCATGGGTTGTTCGCAGAACAACCAGCCCACCGTTGCTTGTTGCCAGGGTGGGTTGGCGTGACATGCTAATGAGCCCTTTGGCCTGCGTTCTTCCAGTATTTGAAGACGTTTTTTTCCTAACTGGTTTTATTGTTCTTTATAGATTTCATAGATCATAGAGTTGGAAACTCTACAAGGCCATCAAGTCCAACCCCCTGCTCAATGCAGGAAACTAGAGGAGGGGTCTCCCATCCAACCAAGTAAATAACCAGACCTGACCCGACTTAGCTTTCCACACTCTTTAGGTCATTGTTCTCCAACCTTGGGTCCCCAGATGCTTTTGGCCAAAATTCCCAGCTTGCCCCAGCCAGCATAGCTGGCTGCGGCAGGCTGGGAGTTATAGGCCAAAAACATCTGGGGACCCAAGGTTGGAGAACACTGCTTTAGAATGATATTGAGTTCTTGTTTCCTTTTGTTGTTAGCTCTGACGGTTTGTTTTTATGCTGTTTTACATTTGGTGTGTCTGTTCTGTGTTATTAATCATTATTGGATTCTTTTTGTTTGTTTTTATGTTTTTCTTAGCTGCTTTGAATATCTCTGGAAAGGAAAATGTGGGTCATCAACGTTATAATAAATAAATACTTGCTTCAAAAGACTGAAGAGACCATCCTGATACCATGCTCGGAATAAACTCTGGTGCCCTCAATAGACCTGACCCACTGTGCTTGTGCATGATAGATGAACCAGCCCATTTCATAAATTACGCTACGCTTTGCTCAAATTATGCCATTTCATGAATTAGGCATGAGCCTTGCCTTTTCCATGAATGAAATAATCTTTTGCTAAATTAATATATATATATATATATATAGAATGCAAGGTGGCTAAAAACTATTGGGCTTGGTTGTGCCGGGCAAGTAGATATCCAAGTCAGATGGTCTTCCATTGATTATCTAGTGGGGAGGAACCATTGATCAGTGGCAGAGCACCTGCTTTGCATGCAGAAGGTCCAATCATTGGCATCTCCAGTTAAAAGGATCAGATTACCAGTGATGGGAAAGACCCTTCTCTGCGTGAGACTCTGAAGAGTTGCTGCCAGTCAGAGCAGATACTACTGGGCCAGATGGACAAATAATTTGATTTAGTATAAGGCTTGTCCCTCTGCTCCTGTCTCTGCAGCTCACTTATTGCCAAGCACATCATTCTTTTTCAGCTCAATCAGTGTCGGGGTGGAGGGGAGGGATTCCAGGTGCTGAAGCGTTAAAGGTGAAATCAAATCTCAAGTTCCTACTGTCAGCTTAGATAGTGCTTAGCCAAGGGTTGAGGAAAAGACAGTTATGATTTAGAAGCTGGTGTGTGTGTGTGTGTGTGTGTGTGTGTGTTGGGGAAAGGAGGCTAGAGATTTCAGCAATTCCATGGAATACCTTTCCTAGCCCCAGGGCAACTGGAAGTAGTATATTAACCAAGGAACTGAGCTAAAGAGGGAAAAGGCCAACTCACATTTCTTTGAAACAAAGAGCCTCTATTTATTTATTTATTTATTTTGCTCCAGGAACACGCTCTGATCAAAATTACGGCAGCTTTGCTAGGCATTTTATCCACCCTGCCCAAGGCTATATTAAAGCAATGAGGAAATAAGGGGATGCAGTAGCCCCTGAAGAGTCCTCGAAGTCTTTTGCATATAAATAATTCTTTTTAGAATAATGTATTGGTTTTATACAGAGCCAGGTTCTATACTAGGGGTGGGCAAGAAATTCACTCCATCAAGACGTTCTTTTTATGGATTTACCTGATACGCACATCCTGGACCCGAGAGCAAAACCAAACACAATTTGTGGTCAGAAATTTGTACATTTGGGGGCCTGCTATTCTGCAAAAGAGAAAATGCATTCAACAACATGCACACATTTGAAAAAATGCACAGAAAACTGCCAATATTTGTAAAATGCACCCAAAGACGCTTTAATCAATGCATCCAAAAATGTGTACATTTTGGGGGGGGGATGCATAAAATTACATATGGATTTTTGGACAGGTGGCAAACCTCATACCTGAGAATTGGGATGGGATAGGTTTGGTGAAAAACCAAGAACCTCGACAAGATCGAGATTCACAAATTGGCCCATCTTTACTCTTTATCACCTAAGATTACTTTAAAAGATGATGATGATGATGATGATGATGATGATGATGATGATGCTTCCCCCAGTCATGTTGCCAGCCTTATCAACATTGGAATTCCAGCAGTTTTCCTGTGGGCGGGAAGCTTCAGAATATGAATTTTGCTTAAGAGGTATGGGTAAATATGGTTCTTCATGTAGCCTGGCTCCAAACCATTTATGGCTTTAAATGTTCAAACCAACAATTTAAATTGGGATCAGAAACACACCAGCAGGATAGGTATCATATGATACGACCACCTTGTACCCACTAACGCTCAGACAGCCATATTCTGCACATTAAAACTCAAGGCAAATAAAAATGGCATAAAACTAATTTGATAGAGAAATTTAAAAAAAGGTTGATATTATTGTTTTAGTTTTTAGTGATTGTAAACTTCTCCAAGGGCATCTGCCAAGTGGGTGATACAGAAATTTAATAAAATAAATAAATTGATGGTCTCCTCTAAGTTTGACCAAACTGGATCCAATCCCTCGGTTGGAGTATGAATTTATTCACCTTGTAATGTTTGGATGTGTTAAGAATCAAGCATCATTTCTTCAAGAGATTCTTCTCAGCTCAGAATGTAAAATGCGATTCTGCATGTGCACCATCACTATAGTCTTTGGTGAGTTTGAATTGTCCCTCAACTTCTCTTGGGATCAAAATATAGAGCTTTTCAACCCAGCCTTCAGCAGCTTTGCACAAGTCTGTCTCTGAGCTCTGGCTCCTGTCCAGGTCTTGAATGAGAAATAGATGCAATTTTGAGGGACAGCTGAAACTTGACAAAAATTGTAGATGGTTTTTGAAACTAACAAAATATGAACTCAAAACTAAAAAGGCAGTGCCAACTTTAGGAACCAGATGAGAACTCTCAGAAAACAGTTGAGCTTCTTCTGGAAAAAGCTCATAAATACCAAATCCATTTTGAATATAGAGTCTGGCCAGTTTAGTCTATGCACCCAGTGTCTGCTTTATAAACCCAGATCCATCTGATCCGGCACAAATTCTATGTCTTCTACCGATTGCCCTTCTCTGTAGACTAGAAGAATATGGCAGCATCACAACTCTCACTAGCTAGCTCGAGTTGCCTGGATGTGACTAGTGATCAGGAGATGGAGAGAGCTAGAGAGGGTGGGGAGATAGCTGGCCCTTCATTTAGAGCTCCATGCCCACTCAAGGATGTATGAGCTCCTGCCAAGCAAAGCAGTCATCTTCATTCATTCACTGGGAGGGGCATATCCAGTATGCACAGCTGTAGCCCTTCATTGATATGAGTGGGGTTATACAGTAATACCCTGGATTGCAAGTAACTTGGTCTGAGATCGTTTTGCAAGACAAGCAATTTTTTTAAAATAAATTTTTGACTTGATAAACAAGCGACGTCTTGCAAGACAAGTAGTGTAGGGATGTAACTGCTTGCCTGGAGCAGGCGGTGTAGCAGGCTGAAATTGGCCTCGCTCACGCCCACCAGAGACTCGCTTTGATAGAAGAGTGTTTTGGATTGCAAGCACGGTTCCGGAACAAATTATGCTTGCAATCCAAGGTATTATTACTGTATGTGGAAGATGAGCTTGACATGTGCAGTGGAGCTTCCTCACCCATAATTAATCACTAGGTCAGGGAAGACGGCAAGATGGTACCCTCCAGATATTTTGGACTACAGCTCCCATACTCCCTGAACATTGGCCATGCTGGGGCTGCATGGGAGTTGTAGTCTAAAACATCTGGTGGGCACAGGTTGCCCTTCTCTGAACTAGATTAAGGCAATAAAATGTAAGAATAATAGCTAGAAAATTCACGATCCAACCCTGGCAGTTGGGTTTCCCTCTCAGTGGTATACATCTGACGGCCAGATATGGAACATAGGAAACTATCTTGTATTGGGTTAAAGTCTTTGTCCATCCAGCCCAGTGTGGCAGAGAGGAGCCTTCCCCATCACCTGCTACTTGATTCTATTTTAACTGGAGATGCTCTAGACTAGGGCTCTCCAACCTTGGGTCTCCAGATGTTGCTGGCCTGCAGCTCCCAGCATACCCAGCCAGCACGGCTAATGGCAAGGTATTCTGGGAGATGTAGTCCAGCAACATCTGGGGACTCACGGTTGGAGAATCCTGCTCTAGACTGAACCTGGAATCTTCAGCTTGCAACGCAGCAGGTGCGCTGTACCATGGAGGTATGGCCCTTCACCACAGTTTAGCCCCAAACTGGAATTTTGCACAAGTTAGAAATTCAGTGGCATTGTAGAACTCAAATCTTGTATTTTGAATTTCAGAATCTTTTCACATTTTAGTTTAGGACTAAGTTTATTATAAGTTTATTATAAGGACCTGAAGATTGAACTCTTGGTTGCCTTAAAGGGAATCTACTTGCTACAGTCAATAAACCCCTAAATCCAGCAGTATCCCTAACTGAAAATGCTTTGTAGGTAGACGATGAATTAGGAGAATATAAATGAGATTTTTTTGTTAGTAGCCGTGAGCTCTGAGAATTTCTTTCTCACAAATGCATATTTTGGCGTCAAAAGTGCTGCAATCATTTGAGCAGGGCAACTCCCGCTGAATCTAATGTAAGAGACGAAGCAAGTGAGCTAGCACTGAGTAAAAAGTATCAAATGGGCGGGAGCACTTGAATTCCTTTTGCACAACCCTTTAGTTTACAAGATGATAGAGGGGGAAATGTAAGGTTGGAAAGAGAGGGGCTGGGGGTTGGTCTTGGCAAAAAAACTTGTCTCACATTCTTACATTAAAATGTATCCCTTCCTCCTTGAAAAAGAGTTTTGCTTTTGACATCCACCTCACGGCTCAACCCTCTGTCCAGCATTATCCTCTGATTCCTCTTTTATTCTGCAATGCTTGTCACTATCATCCCTTAATTTTGGTGCCCATCCCCTACGTTTCCCACCCAGAACCAAGCATATATGTTTTGTCTAGCACCCAATAGGAAATATAAATGGTCTTATTATTGTTGTTGTTGTTGTTATTATATAACATGTTTGTAAAAATGCCTCCCCCCACACCATGCTATTAATCTACTATGTTAAAAGTGCCAAGACTCCTGCTCAGGACCCCGGGGAACCAGGAGTGAGAAGAATGACAATGAAGCAATGACAACAGCAGGGTTGATGCTTTCGCTTGGCAGGGATACGAATTCCCAGTGCAGGCTCTCTTTGGGGAGAGTTGCAAATTCTTTATTCTTTTTTTCAGAAGTTTGAGGGCCCAGGATTCAAAGACATACTTTGCATTATCTGTTACTTCTCTCTCTCTCTCTCTGTGTGTATCTTTAATGGATTTTTTTAAAAATAAAACAGTTTCAAATTCCATCCCTTTGGGAACAATCATTTCCCAATTTTTTTGTTAGGTTGCATCTCCTCCCCCGCACCCTTTTTCGGTTTCCCTTTTCTTTCCCATTCTATTATTTTCTTACATTTCCACCTGAAAGAACTTCTCACTGAACTGGAAGCTTTTTCCATGCTTTTATCAAAGCTGACACAGCAGCATTTACAAAGAAAATAGCGCAATCTCTCTCTCTCTCTCTCTCTCTCTCTTGTGTGTGTGTGTGTTTTCAGTGTGGTTTCTGTGACTTTTTGTGTTTCTTCCAAAGTGGTAACTAGTTTTCCTAGGATAAATTTCCAAAATTTCTTACATAGCGTCCATTTTCATCATTACGTGAGGACTTGAATGATTGTCAGGTCCTGCTTTAGAAATTTCTCTCCATTTATCTGTTTTCAGCCTCAGTGTATAAGCCAGTCTTTTTGTGGTCCCTCCCAAACAAGTCTGATACATGCACACACCTGGCTGGCAGTTTTAAGTAATTTCACAACTTTTTTTTCCCTACTTAAAAGTTCACCCTTGTCTGTGGCTGGCTAAGGTGATGTTTTTTTAAGCAAGTGGAAGGTGGTATGCTAGTGAATGTACCGCTTCTAAATTAATTTTGGGTGCCACTGTAGATCCAGTTTTAAGGTTATTTTTGTATTGTTCAGTTTGCTGAATTTTCTCAGAAGAGAATTTTCTGGAAAATTGTCTGAGAAACTAGCTAACTCTTAACGTATATTATTCATGATACTTTTGGGAACACTCACACACACTTTAGTGTGGAGAATTGTTGCACATGACTCTTTAGACTGCTCACATACATTACCCTAGTAAGTCTTACAGCATCCTTGTGAGGTCAGGTAGGGCAGTATTGTTACCACCCCTCCCATATTGCAAATGTGGAGGTTGAAGCTGAAAGATAGTGGCTTGCCTGAGACCACCATACTGTGCAATCCTATGCACATTAACTCAGAGGGAAGTTCTGCTGCGTCCTATGGGATTTGATCCCATGTAAGTGTGCATAGGACTGTAGCCTTACAGTGCAATCATGCACATGACTACTCAGTCCTGGTTATTACTTGGATGGGAGACCCCTCCTCTAGTTTCTGGCATTGAGCAGGGGGTTGGACTCGATGGCCTTGTAGGCCCCTTCCAAGTCTATGATCTATGAAAGTCTATGAAATTCAGTGGGACTTATTTCTGAGTAGACATGTACAGGATTGCACTGCTAGTGTTTTTGTAACACAGGTTTTATTTTATTGCTCAAGGCTCATTCTTTTATCATGCTGCAGAAATCTCATGACAGGACATCCTTAATCAACCCCATTTCATATTTTAAAAAGAAAAATATCTTTTTAAAAAAGGAAATCTCTACATAGTTTACGTTGAATCCCAGCATACTCAAAGCATCCAAACTTGATTATCAAAAAAGCAACCCACCTACCTACCAAAAGGAACTCATGCATCATGAGAAGTATCAACTTGTATTACTCTTTATTTCCCAGATAATCAAATTAAATGCTTTTCCCTCCTCAAGAGTTTGCCCCCTTTAAAATGGTTCAGCAGGAAGAATTCCAATAGACTCCACCTGGTGGGTAGCAGTAACAGCATTGGTGATCCATGTTTACTCTAAATCAACTCTCTCCACCCCGAACAGACTGATGTGTAGTGGAATCCTAAGCATGTTTATTCAGAAGTAAGTCCCACTGTATTCAGTGAGGCTCCCTCACATGTAAGTGTGCATAGGATTGCAGTGACTTCAGACTTTTGCCAAACTATGTTTGGGACCAGAGTTTTATCTGAGCCCATTTTCACCATTTAAAAATACCGGTACATAGGTGTTTTTTTTTTCCAGAACTAAAAGGGGGAAATGAATTTTGGGTTTAAATCCTACCAGGTTTGGACACAATGTACATCTCTATGACCCCAATATTGAGATAAGGTTGAGTAAGAAGCAGTTAATAACACTTAGCTCTGGACAGCAACCTCCAGTTAATGATTCTAATAGAGTTCTGTGTTGAAATATATTTGATGCCTGGCTGAACTCAACTTGTACAAGAAATATAATACTGGCATTTAGAAAGGAAGTATTTGGACACTTTCCCTGCTGGTTTTACTAAGGGGAAAGTGTGTATTAAGAAACACTTTGAAATATTGTTACAGGCTTTAGTATCCATTCCACCAGCAGAAATCCTTTTAATATAAGAAAACACCTTAATTTAATCTTTAGAAAATGAAGGCACATGGAAGTCTTTCCTCTCTGTCTCTGTCTCTCTCTCAATCAGTGCAACCACTTCTTACGTAATGTCATGGAAGGCTTTTATCAATGGATTTCAGAATAATACAACTTTTCTTTGGATTCTTTTTCCTCTTCACCTTGTGAGTTTATAATTCTTTCTTAAGATAACTTGGCTCCTTGCCAACTTGAATAAAGTTTAGCGGTGTGCAATGTTGAAAACCCAAAAAGCATGGTTTGTTTTAGCTTTTGAGGCCATTTTTGTTTTATCTTACATTCATTTTCATTGCCATTGTTCTTGATTTATTATTTATTTATTATATTTATACCCCACCTTTTTTCCTTCAAGGAACCCAAGGCGGCTTACATAATCCTCCTCCTCCTCCTCTCCATTTTATCCTCACAACAACTCTGTAGGGTAGGTTAGGCTGAGAGTCAGGGACTGGCCCAAAGTCACCCAGGGAGTTTTATGGCCGAGCGGGGACTAGAACCCAGATCTCCCGAGTCCCAGTCCAACACTCTCACCACTACGCCACACTGGCTCTACGCCCGATTTACCTTTGTTTTCATTTTTATTTATTTATTTATTTATTATTTATTTATTATATTTATGAATCGCCCATCTGGCCAGACATCCGGCCACTCTGAGCGATGTGCAATGCAATAAAATACAGGGGGGTGGGACACACACACACACAGTATAAAACACAATTAAAAATCCTAACTCACCCCATATTCCCACCTGAAAAGCCACGTTTTTAATGCCCGGTGGAAGCTCATCAAGGAAGGGGCATGGCGGAGGTCACTGGGGAGAGAGTTCCATAAATTGGGGGCTGCCACAGAAAAGGCCCTCCTCCTAGTCCCCACCAGCCTGGTTTCTCTGGCTGATGGGACAGGGAGAAGGCCATCCGTGGCGGATCTTGTTGAGCGGCCTACTTGATGTTGCTGGAGGCGCTCCTTGAGATATACTGGACCGGAGCCGTACAGGGTTTTAAAGGTCAACACCAACACCTTGAATTCGGCTCGGCAAACAACTGGTAGCCAGTGCAATTCTTTGAGCGCCGGAGTGATGTGGTCCCGTCGGCGGCTGCCTTTAACCAGGTGAGCCGCTGTGTTCTGTACAAGCTGTAGCTTCCAAACCATCTTCAAGGGTAACCCCACGTAGAGCGCATTATAGTAATCTAGTAGCATGCTCATGCATGCTAAAGTGACATAGAAGATAGAACATAACATGAGAAGAGCCCTGCTGGATCAGACCACAGGTCCATCTAGTCCAGCATTCTGTTCACACAGTGGCCAACTAGCTGCCCAGTGGATCCCAGGGATGTAGCCGAGCAGCCCGTCAGACAGGAGCAAGGCCCGAACTGGGCCTGCTCGCGTCCGACGGACTGCTCAGCCATGCGCGCGGGCTTTACCTGGGCTCTCCGCCAAGCGGAGAGCCTTCCTCCCTGTCCGATGGGTCCCGTCGAGTCACGTCTGGCACGGAGGAAGTTACATGATGGGACCCTGCTCCGTCGCACTGGACCCCCCGCACTCTGTTTTTGGCTGGGGAAACCAGGGCAACAGGGCTGTTTAAGCCCTGTTGCCCTGGTTCCTCCCACCATAACAGAGCGCGGGCGGGGGTCCAGTGCGCCGGAGCAGTGGCTCCGGCGGCGGCGAAGCGGTGGAGGCGGCGGCGTGCAGGACCAGGTAGGCGGTGGGGGGTCCTGGCTGCAGCAGGAGGGGGCGGGTTTCTCCGGTGGCGGGTTTCTCCGGTGGCGGTGCGAGCGGCGCGGACAATGCTCCGCGCCGCTCTGAAGAGCGGGATCGGGCTGCCGCCGCTCGCAGAAAGGGGCAAGCCCGAAGCGAGCCTCAGCCGACTCCAGCTCGGCCCCACCACTAGCCCACAAGCAGGACATGAGTGCAACAGCAACCTCCCACCCATGTTCCCCAGCAACTGGTGTACATAGGCATTACTGTATCTGATATGGGAGGTAGCATATAGCCAATCAGGACTAGTAGCCATTGATGGCCTTCTCTTCCATGAATTTGCCTAATCCCCCTTTAAAGCCTGCCAAATTGTTGGCCACCACTCCCGTCTTGTGGGGGTGAATGACATAGCTTAACTATGTGCTGTGTGAAGAAGTACTTCCTTTCGTCTGTCCTGACCCTCCCACCCATCTGCTTCATGGGATGACACCACTGGGTTCTAGTATGATGAGAGAGGGAGAAAAATGTCTCCCTCTCCTCTTTCTCCGCACCAAGCATAATTCTGGACTGACCACGCAGTACACACCCTGCCGTTTTAAAAAGCAGCATTTGCTGTTGATAGCTTATTGTGGGGCAACTGTTATTGGTATGAGAACTGGGACGGGGAAGTGCTACAAACCTGGCCCTGCTAAGTAAACTTAAGGAATTCTGTCTTTGCAAATTCCAAAACACTCCAACCTGATCTGCACCACCGGGGACTTATGTGCAGATTGGAACTTAGTTATCCGACGGTTTTTTATGTTTCCCATATGTTCTGATGCAGTTGTCAGCTCAAAAAACATACCAAAATATGTATTAAACATAGGTATATTTTGAGAGAAAATATCTTTAGGAATGTGTACTTTGAGGGGGGGGGGGAAATCCCATGCATTTAAAAATACGTATTTATATATGAATTTTCATGTGAATTGTTTTTTTAAAGAATCACGGATTAACATGGAAATGGCACAGAAGAGACTTATGTGTAAACATATGTGAAAATGACCAGAAATAGACTTATTTGCCCATCCCTATTTTTATCTGTGTGATGTCTGGGAAAATGTGCCTTCCCATGACAATAAGAAGGAAAATATCCAAAGCAGTAAAATTATGCAAAGTTACTGAAATAATTCACATTATGCTTAATTTACATAATATATTCAGCTTGCAAAATGCAGCTTTTTGTGTTGCCGTATTTGGTTTAGACCTGTTTTGGGGGTTTTTAAGCCCCCATATTCTCAACCCTCCCTATCGCTCCTTCCTTCTGGTCTCTGCTCCACCCTCATGTCTATTCCCCGATGTCTTCCCCTTATGGTCTGTCTGTACAGCACCGAACCAAGTATTCCTACCCCCCCGCCAAAAGCATTTCAGAGAGATTGCTTAGACAGAAGCAAAGGGCTGTGACGACTCTTTTCCCACTTGGAAATCAAGGATGGGGCAACATTCTCTTCCCCACCCCATCCTTTCCTGAAAGTGTGAAAATGTTCTGTGCTTTCTTGTGCTCTTCTGAATGCATGATAGCCCTGAGCCAAAATGATTCATCTCCAAATTATTCAGGTCCAAGTAGGGGAAGAGAAACCTCTGACACGGAAGGCTGACACAACTCAGAGAAATTTGGGTGTGTTCCATTCAGTTGCAAAGGGAAGGATTCCCTTCCCTGACAGTCCCAAGAAAGTTTTGGTGCTTCTCCTGAGCCTCTTTTCATTCTCATCAACCATTATGGAAATTGCTTTATACATACCCATCCTTGCTATCCTTGCCTGTATTGTTTTCCCTTTCTCATTGAATGTTAAAACAGGATCAAGGAACATGTGAGTTCAAATCCCCATACAGCCATAAAGCTTACCAGTCACACACTCTCAGCCTAATCTACTTCACAAAGTTGTTGTGAAGATAAAAAAAAAAAAAATGGGGGGAGGGAAGAACCATGTACACTGCCTTGAATTCCTGGCTCCGTTTCAGTAGTCAGCACCAAGCCATCAGTTTTACAAATTATTAACTTTTTAGCATCACCTTCCTCAGTGAGCCCAGGGTAGCAGACAGAGAATTAGTCCTTCCCTCCTCCCAATAGCCCTGTGAGGTAGGTTCAGCTGAAAGATCGTGACTGGCAATATGGGGATAATAATATGGACCAGGGATGTTGAAGAGTCCTTGGTCTCGAGTCACAAGTCGAGTCACGAGTCTTTGGACCCGAGTCTCAAGTCCGAGTCCAAGTCCTTGGTCCAAAATGGTGACTCATGAGTCCTGAGTCCCGAGTCACTCCCAAAGCTGACTCCACGAGTCCCTATTAAAATCCATGGGGGTTTTCCCCAACAAAATAAGGCTACTTCAGATGTGTGGCTTAAATAAATTCTAGGCACAAGTGTGCCTTTTTATTTCAAAACTCTGCCACTGATTTTGGCAAGAACAGACCAGGCAGACAAACCCAAAATAACCAGGCAGGCAGAGGAGGCAGGGAACCCCAAAGCAGGCAGGCAGAGGCATTTGTCTTGGATAATTCAAACTGTGGAACTGGTTAAGAAGAGACCAGGCAGGCAGAGAAGGTAGGGAACTCCAAACAGGCAGGCAGAGGCAGCCAAACCAAAAATGTCTGAAAGGTTGCATTAGGAAAATGATTTTAAAAAATAAACTTGGATTGATACTGCAACTAGGTCCAGACAGCACCTGCAGGTGGCATCAAGCAGGGATGTTGACGAGTCCTTGGTCTCGAGTCCCGAGTCGAGTTTCGAGTCCCATTAAAAATATTGGGACTCGAGTCCGAGTCAAGTCAGAGGGGGGACTCAATCCGACTCACGAGTCGAGTCCTGGAGTCCGAGTCCCCATCCCTGATATGGACCTACCTTACAGGACTGTTGTAAGGACTGCAACATGATAATGTATGGCAGAGGTGAGCAACATGCGGCCCCCACTACTCCTGTTGTGCCCCCCCAATTTTTTAAAAATGAAAAAAGATGGCATCCATAGTGGTTATGGAGTGCCCAAAATGCCAGATTTAGCTTGTTTGCAAGCTAAATTTGGCCCTTTTTTGGTGCTCTGTAGCTGTCAAAAGGGTTAAATTTAGCTTGAAAACAAGCTAAATTGAAACACTGTAGTGCTCTGAAGTGCTATGGAGTGGTTTTCCACCAAATTTCAACGGCAGACCAGCAATTTCAGCACTTTTGGGGGGAGCACCTCATGGTCTGTGGACAGCGCTAGGGGTAAAAATGGCCTCCGGACCTCTGGAATGTACCCACCCTGATGTACAGGAAGCATTTTGAAAACACTACACAAATGTTAAATAATATTATTAGCATTGTTGTAAGGGTTACTGGGCTAACGAAGATGAAGTTCTTTGAACATCTGAAACAGTAGGTTGGCTGCGGACTAAGGCTGCAATTCTACAGACACTTACCTCTGGGAGCAAGACCCATTTAATTCAACAGGACTGAATAGGCATGCATAGGATTGTGCTGCAAGTTAGTTGAAATTATTATTATTTATATTTTATATTTATACCCCGCCTTTTTTCCTGCAAGGAGCCCAAGGCAGCTTACATAATCCTCCTGCTTCTCTCCATTTTATCCTCACAACAACCCTGTGTGGTAGGTTAGGTTGAGAGTCAGTGACTGGCCCAAAGTCACCCAGTGAGTTTCATGGCTGAGCGGGGACTAGAACCCGGATCTCCCAAGTCCCAGTCCAATACTCTAACCACTGCGCCACACTGGCTCTCAACTGAATCATGATTTCAGTGTGTCCGGAGTTCAACTAATTTACTGCATAATCGTGTACATATCTACTCAGAAATCAGTTCCATTGAGCTCCATCGAGCTTACTCCCAGGCATCAGAGAGAGCATGGGGTGACTATACCCGATGTCAGCTCTGTCTATATCCACTTTGGTTTTGATAGTCGGGCCCCCACTGGTTTCCACCAAGGCAATGCTGCCCTCAAGCCTAAGTCTTGATCCTAGCCATTGTGCCCAGCTGCGTCCGTTCCTAGAGATGTCTGAACTGGCCATGGTCATGCGTGCTTTAGTTGTATCCCGTTTAGACTACTGTAATGGGCTTTATGTGGGACTGCCTTCAAAAACTGTTCAGAAACTTCAGCTGGTCCAGAACGCTGTGGCCGGGCTGTTGACCGGGCCTGGTTACAGGGAGTGTGTGTGTCAGTTTCTGGGCACAATTCAGAGTGCTGGTTATGATTTATAAAACCCTGTGTGGCTTGGGCCCAGGCTACCTGAAAGACCACCTTCTCCCATAGGAACCTGCCTAGGTTTTAAGAACTTCCAGGGAGACCCTTCTCTCAGTACTGTTTATGTCTCATAAAAGGGCAGCCCCATTAGCTATGGCGAACTTTGCCCTTTCAGCTTCTAAACTTTGAGCTAACTTTCCACCCCCTATGCAGAATGATAAATAAGTTTTCTTGATTATACATTGTTGTTTTTTATGTATTTCATGCTATATTTTTCCAGTTCCAGTGGTCATTGTTGTAACCAATGGTTGTAACAATAGAAATTGTATATATACAGTACCACAGATATGTTTGGTGGGGACCTGAGAGAGGGCCTTCTCAGTGGCTGCTCCCAGGCTCTGGAACTCCCTGCCAAGGGTGGCTCAGCTGCCCCTCTCTGTTGTCTTTAAGCTGGGAGGCAAAGATGTTTCTATTCAGGCAGGCCTTTGGCATATAGGCTGCTCTGTTGCAGAAGGGGTTTTTAATTGATTAGGTGCTGTTTATTTATTTCAATGTTGTGTTTATTTGTTCTTAAACTATGTGTTAATTAGGATTTTTTTAAAAAATCTGGATTTGTTTGGTAGCCGCTTTAGGAGCTATTTTTTTTGATGGAAAGGTGGGTTGTTGTTTTTTCCAACAGAGGTTAAGTAACTCATGGCCCAGTCTAGCCTGGTGATGCCTCTTAAGATGAGCTTTGTCGGATCAGACCAAAGGCCTATCTAATCCAGCATTCTGTTCCCACGGTAGCCAACCAGATACCTCTGGCAAGCCCACAAGCAAGACATGAGTGCATGACCACCCTCCTGCTTGTGTTCCATAGCAACTGATATTCAGAGGCTGAGGCATAGCTTCAATCTTGCAATGCTAAATCTTCAAAATCAGACTTTATTTGTGAGCAGTTTGACAAAACTGCTAGAGTATATAGTGATTTATTTATTTAACTTTAAGTTTGTGTAGGAGGGTAATGGGATTCTGGAATGTAATGCTTAACCTTCATATTAAAGCACAGTGGTGGAGACCATTCCCCCTCTCACATGTTGAAAGAATGTGTGAGTGGGGTTATGGGGCTGCAGAGGCCTAGGACTGGGCCAGAATCGCCCTTGTGTAGAGGAAATCTCTGTGTGTGGAAATCCCCTTGTGATGTTCTTCAAATGGATAGACAGTGCGGGTGGGCCTATCCCACATATGTATGCCAGCTTCCCCCAACCTGGTGTCTTTGAGATGTTTTGGACTTCAACTCCCATGAGCCAATGGTTAGGAATGGTGGAAGCTGTAGAATCATAGAATCATAGAAAAGTAGAGTTGGAAGGGGCCTACAAGGCCATCGAGTCCAACCCCCTGCTCAATGCAGGAATCCAGGTCAAAGCATCCCTGACAGATGGCTCTACCTTGAATGCCTCCAGAGTGGGAGAGCCCACCACCTCCCTAGGTAGTTGGTTCCATTGTCTTATTGCTCTGACAGTCAGGAAATTTTTCCTGATGTTTAGGCTGGAATCTGGGTTCCTGTAACTCGAGCCCATTACTCCGTGTCCTGCAAACTGGGATGATCGAGAAGAGATCCTGGCCCTCTTCTGTGTGACAACCCTTCAAGTACTGGAATAGTGCGATCATATCTCCCCTCAGTCTCCTCTTCTGAAGGCTAAACATGCCCAGTTCTTTCAGTCTCTCCTCATAGGGCCTTGTTATGTAGTCCATAACATCTGTTATGTTATGTAGTCCATAATATCTGTAGGACACCAGGTTGGGGAATGCTGATGTATACTAATCGTGAACTCGAACTCATTCTCTGAGAGCTAATCCTGATGTAGCCAAAATGGTACAATCCATGCACTGGAGCAGGGCTGTCCGACCTTAGATGTTGCTGGCCCACAGCTCCCAGCATACCCAGCCAGCACGGCTAATGGCAAGGGATTCTGGGAGCTGTAGTCCAGCAACATCTGGGGACCCAAGGTTGGAGAGCCCTACACTAGAGGGTGATATCTTTAGGCTTGGGGGTGGGGGAACCCTGAGGTTTGCAGAACTACAAAAATATTTAGTGGGAGGAAAAATAACTTGGGGGGAACCCCTCAAAAACAGCTCAGTGAGGACCGAGCACTCTCAGTGGGCACTGAATACTGTCTGACTATTGGAAAATGGGGGAGAGGGGGAATTGAATGGAGTATCATGGCTGGCTGGAATCCTGAGTGGGATCACTCCACACTTTTGTTGCAGGTTCCAGCTATGTAATTGTAATATTAAAGTAATAGTATTCAAGTAATTTAATAATAAATTTTAAAAAACTAGCTATTTGGATCTAGGCCACTTGCCTAAATACACTCTACAGCTGTCAGTAGAACTTACTACCGTGCATATATTTGAACCTGATAAAGAGCATGTGCTGCAAAGTTTGGGCAATACAATAAGAAATATTAATTAAAAAAACAAAAAACCTTTAAGGTGTACACACACACACACACACACACACAAAGGCCTTGTTTTTATTAACATGGCCAACCTGTGTTTGCACCGTACCATTGCAAACTGCAGGTGGGAAATGCACATAAACAAGTGCTTCCACATAAAAATAAAGAGAAACCCTCCCTGGAGACCAAAAAAGGTAGCATATCAAAGAGCAGGTCCGACTAGAACCATTTTGGTTTTCTATGTGCAAGGAAATATTTTGTATGGAGGAGGAACACTCAGTCACGTGGGCAGGGTCGGCCCTACCGTTTGCAGAGCGAGGCCGCCGTCTCAGGTGGTTGGTTTTGTGTGCCATAAAAGGGCAGGAGCTTACCGTATTTAATTTATTAATAGATAAATAATAAATTAAGGAGTCGCTTGTCGGCTTTTCTGTCTCAGATGCCTAAATAGCCTGGCCAGCTTTGGAAACCGTGTGCCTTGACTGGGGTGTGGGAGGCACCACTGCTGTGCCACCTCAAGCAGCAAAATGTCTCGGGCCAGTCTTGCACGCAGGTCTCCTCCTCGCTCTGGAGAATCTCCTTCTTTGCTGGCAGAATTGTCCCACTGACACTGAGAGCCCTGTTGCCTGAGGTGCTGCAGCTTCCGCCCTTCCAAAGAGTGTCAGCTAAATCTGAGGTGGTTTCGGTGCTCTTCCAGCCCCGCTGATTTCACTTTTGTACATCCAGAGCTGCTTTTATAGGTTCCCGCCCCGCCCCACCCGCCAGTTCTGCCTTTCATTTTTCCCCCAAGCTGCCATGAAACCTAGGAGAGGATATAAATGTTTTAAATGAATCGATATCTTTATTAGAGCTGAGCTGAAATTTCTCAGAAGACATTTTGCTGAGAAAATGTGTGAGATATTCCTTTTTCTTCCCTCCCCTCCCCACCTCAGAAAAAGAAGACTACTTCGCAGAATTTTCTCTGAATATTCTCCACCATTTTTTGGTGGAGAAGAGGCTGCCATCGCCCCAGCCTCTTCAGTGCTATGCTACTGCCACTGCAAATGTGGAGTCCCATCCCTGAGAGACTATTGGAGGATTTATTCTCTATATCTGGAGAAATTCAGTGATGCCCCCACAATCTCATTTCTTTGCCAACAAAATAGGGTGGGAATTTTTTGAAAAGCCATTTGTGCACAGCTCAGGTTTTTGTTTTTTCAAGTGGGCATGCAACAAAATGTGGCAGTGTGGAGCGCTCCTGTTCAGGATGCCTGCCAGCCATACCCTCTTCTAGGGTACTCCATTCCACTCCACCAACATTGGTTTTCAGTTCCTCCACACACACCCGAACAGTTTGTCCCCGTTCTTTGCCCTCAGAGCATCAGTCTATTTCTGATCCATGTCAGATGAATGAATGAATGAATGAATGAATATTTATTACGGTCATTGACCAGAACCAACAATAACATTAAAAACAGGGAAACAATCAATCAATAAAACATGAATTACTACTATACATCATTACACCAGCATACATATCAAGTACACAGCAAAGTTTTATATCAAAATTATAACTATCAAGCAAGGCCAGAGTCAGAGGTTAAAAAGGTGCGGCATATTATGCGGCAGTCGCACAAAATTTAGCCACACTATTAGTGATATGAGGGACCGTATCTGCGAGTAGCAGGGAAATATAGAATTTTTCCGTTCTACCTGGACAATTACATAGTATAGGAAGAATAAGCTCTTCACGAAGATCCCGGTAGAAGGGGCAATATAAAAGTACGTGCCCCACAGATTCGACTTCCCCATTATTATTACATGGACAAAGACGATCCTTAAATGGTATTCCCTGATATCTTCCCTCCAAAACCATAGAAGGCAAAGCATCAAATCTGGCTAGAGTAAAAGCTTTTCTACACTTGGGAAAAGTCAAATCAGCCATGTCAGTTTTGCATGAGTTTGTTCATAAATCCATTCTATCCTGTTTCTGCAGCCATCTGCATTTTTTTTAAAAAGAAGAAAGAATTGTATTTCGCTTTTGGGGGGTGGGGGGTTCACCACAAAGTTTGCATTTTTGTATGTATTTGGGTATAGTCTTTTGAGTTAAGAGCTGTATAGCAAAACTGTAGCTGTATCGTTTTGAGTTGAGAGCTGTATATTTGTAGAGAAATGCAACAACTAAAGGATAATCCTTCCTGTGCATTAGTCCAGTGTTTCTCAACCTTGGGTCCCCAGATGTTTTTGGCCTACAACTCCCAGCATGCCCCAGCCAGCATAGCTGGTTGAGAAACACTGCATTAGTCCAAGAAGTAAGAATCAGGTCGGTTTGTTTAAAAATGTGGACTGAATTCTAGCAGCATTCCTAATTGAGCATGCTCACCTGTCATTGTGCTCTTTTTTTCTCTCTAAATTGGTTTAATACCTCTTTTTAGCTACATAAGAAAAAGCGCTTAGAGAATGCATATGCTATTAGCATATATGATTATTTTGTACCTGGTTATAGATGGGCATGTCTCTATTATCCTCTGATTCTATTCAGATATTTATTTTCTTCATCCAGGATTTCATACTTTGCCTCCCAGAAACAAGAGCCCGGAATTTTTCTCTGTGTTTGCAGAAGGAAAACTGTGTATACACTTCACTTTTCCTCTCCATGCCACATTTATATACCAACAAAACCCTCTGGAGAATCTCCTTCTTTGCTGGCAGAATTGTACCACTGAGAGCCTGTCGCTGTTTTATGTGCAAGTAACAATGACCCGTTTCCCCATTCCTCCCTTTCCTTCCCCCGCCTCTTGTGAACCAGAAAAATGCTATCAGTAGCCAGCCATTTCTGAAGTCTGAAAAATGTCATGTAGGTTGGGTGGTAGTGTTGGTGGCAGTGTATTGGTGATACAAAGTGCAATAATCCATAACCATAATAATATGTAGCTTTCGGTACAGGGATGGACAACATGTGGCCCCTGGCCAAATTTCATGTGGCCCTCAGACTACTTTCGATAGCCCTCTGCAAGTGACCAGCACTGGCAAAAGTGATCTGTTCCTCCCCTGGCAGCCCACTGGACATGGAGGAAGAAGGAGAGAGAAAATGGGGTGTCAAAAGAAAGGGAAAAAGAGGTGGCTCTGCCTACACATGCCTCCCATCCCACCCACCACCAGCATCCAGGCTCCAACAGTCTGCCCCAAAGGGACGTGGGCCCTGACATTTAAAAGCAATGTTCTCCACACCTGCTTCAGTGCAAAATTTCGAAGGATTATATTATTTTAGTAATCCTTTCAGCATTGTAGGGTGGTTGTGTCCCCTTTTACAGGGTCAGTCTTCTATTTCGTAGGGATTCTCTATCTGAAGGGCTGTCCAGCCCAAGTCCAGTATTAAGATAAAGAAATTTTATGCAAAGCAGTTTCCTCTTTCTTCTTCTTCTTCTTCTTCTTCTTCTTCTTCTTCTTCTTCTTCTTCTTCTTCTTCTTCTTCTTCTTCTTCTTCTTCTCCTCCTCCTCCTCCTCCTCCTCCTCCTCCTCCTCCTCCTCCTCCTCCTCCTTGCAATGTGCAGGTGGCCACCCTACTTGTATGGTAGACCAGTGGTACCATTCTTCCTTCCTCCACCATATAAAAATGGAGGGCTGAGGCTAAAGTCTAGCCCTCAGCCACTGAAATGGTCAACCTGTGTCTGGGCTGTACCACTTCAAGCTGCAGGTGGGCAATCACGTGACTGACTGCCCCTCCATACATTTATACACACACCCTCCATATCGGGAGGGATCTAGCTTAGCATTCTCCCTCACATGCTAGTTTTCAGGTGCCAATAATGTGTCTCTGTGTATGCGTGAATAACACCATTCAGCCATATGGTTTCTCAGCTGTACTCCACCTCCTCCCATTGTTGCCCATTTGCTTTTCCTGTTCCTCTGGACCAGGGCTCTCCAACCTTGGGTCTCCAGATGTTGCTGGCCTACAGCTCCCAGCATAGCCAGCCAGCATGGCTAATGGCAAGGGATTCTGGGAACTGTAGTCCAGCTACGTCTGGGGACCCAAGGTTGGAGAGCCCTGCTCTGGACCAACCTGCACCATTCCCCAGAGGTTGAGGGCAAGGTGAACGGAAGCTGCTCCCCCTTTTCCTTGCTCCTGTTTCCTGCTCGCTTACTTGTAGAGGGCAGCAAGACTGAGGAGGATCAATGCCAGAGGGTTGGTAGTGGGCCTCCTGTTGAGGTGTGAGCCTTGGCAGATACCTGACAAAGCTAGCCCTCAATGCTGTGTCTGTAAGCAAATGCCACTTGGTGGGATGAGAGTTGCCATCCTGAAATGAAACCTCAAGGGAGAAACATACGAGGGATTTTGGGGGAAGGTAAGAAAATAGTTTCTGTAAGGCTAGCAATATTTCTCAGGCCTGTTGCCACACATTCCTGTTTTTGTTGCTGGGTATCCTTAAGACCAGAGGGAGCCCCAAAATGATGCAGTTTGGAAGCAGGGTGGTGCCACTTTGATTTCCGTTTGTCATGTCAAGTTCCTCTTTGTGAGTCGCACTCTTTGCTCTTAAACTCAACCTTCCCTTCTCAGCTCGGTTGGAATCCCTGCTTCATAAACGCAAAAGAGGCTAATCATAGAGTGGAAAATAATTTGACTTGCTAATACCCAGAGGAGAAACATTTACTGCAGCCACAAGTATTTTCGGGATTATGGTGTATAATGCTTCTGAAAGGCTTGTTTCTGGGGGCATGTTTGCGTAAGCAAGATTGCCCTTTTCCTTTCTCTCTCTCCCCTGAAGGAAACACTCATAAGCTATATATGTATTTCCCCAGAATGCATACAGCAAAATCCCACCACTCCCCCAATCCTTTAGTAATCCCAGGCAATGACTTTCAGTATAAACGTTATGAAGCCTCAAAAGAAGAGGAGGGGATATTTCTTAGAGACCCGAAGCCCGTTTTGAGAATATAAAAGGGATGAAAGTCATTCCTTAAAGTCGAGCCCTGCTGTTATAACTGCTATTTGGCAGCGCAAAATGCCTTTCCACGCTGAAGTGAAAACTGCCATTTCGGCTGGGCGCTATTCCCCCCCCCCGCCCTTCCCGATTACATCAGAGGTCAACCATTACTACGCTCGCTAGGAGTCCCTCACGTTGCTCCAGAGTCCACAATGCGGCAGTTGTTGGATTGTTATTCTGGGGAGGGGGAGGAGGGAACACGGTACAAAGAAAGCAGGAGCCTGCAGGCAATGGTTGAATGGAGAGAAGGTAAATGTGTCCTTTCCCTATAGTCCATCCAGTAACCATATTTGCACACAGTTACACATCTTTCTATCTCTCCGATAGGTCTGTTGGCCTGGGTCTTGTAGCCTCACTTGTACGTCGTCGTTGTTGTGTGTTTTTTTATAGCCATGCACATTTAGCAGAACTCCCGACCCTCTCATATTTGGCCCTTTCTTGAAATAAAGGCGTGAGAAGTACTGTAACAAAGTCGTGATGAGCATATACAGAGTGCCTTTTTCTCATCGCTAACTAACTGCATCCCTATCCTCACTTGCTTAGAATCAAGGGCCAGGGATTTGTTCGTTGTCAGCAACAGGAGTTGGCATCATTCATTCGGCACCTGCCAAGGCTCACACCCTAGCAAGGGGGCGGACTGCTGGTCCCCACAACCCGCTGGCTCCCCTCCTAGCTGTTGCTGCCTGTGCCCTCTCCAGGGATGCGAGCATTGATAAGAGGGTGGAGACAGAGCAGCAGCACCCCCTTGTTCCGCCCTCTTCTTCTGGGCAGTGGTGCGCATTGGGTCCAGAGAGAGAGGGCAAGCAAATGGGCAGTGACGATAGTGACGAGGACCTGCTCAGGGAGGGGGGCTCATGCCCTGCTCCCCGAAAAATCTGAAGGAACGCGTGTTCCTACTCAAATCCTCCAACGTTTCATATATCAAAACAAGGATAACCCCCCTCGTAATGCTTAGTTTCTTAACAAGAATAATTGTCTGAGTCCCCCCTGCCCTGTTATTACATGCCTAATTCCAACCCTGTGTTACAAGCGGTCAGAGCCAGCGGTGAGACGACGCACATGACTGGTGTGGGTCTGCATGTCATGTCGCCATGCCAATGCCAAAGAGGCAAGGCAGAAGGGCTATCTGGTCTGCATCCACCCTCCCTCCCTGGTGTAGGATTTAGTGTGGGCAATGCTAGTTGCATATGGGCAAGTAGGAATTTCCCCCCCCTTATTGGCCTAGGGCAGTTTGGTTTTTTCATCTACTCCATACTAACCATCAGGAGGCAAATTGGCTCTGTAGGGTCATTTACTTAGAATCTTGGGACTTGGAAAGCGATGGCCCAGAAGGACACCGCTCCACACTTAAAGGTGTGGCCAAAGGGTAAGGACAACACCTCGACTCTCTCTGCCGTAGGACCAGATCAGGCTTTCCCTTGAGAATTTAGCAGTAAGACCTGCACTGCTTTTATTGCTTGCAGATCTGGTTTATTCTTCTTCGTGGTCTCTGTGCATCACACACATGGGCTCTGCGCGTGCGCGGAGGCCGCTTCGGGAAGATTCCATAGCTGAGGCAAATTTTGGGCGGGAACCCCTCCCCCCTGCGTCTCTATTACGCGGGTTCCCGCCCTCTCCCTCAGTTCCTCTTCGACCGCCATCGCGTGTGGCTGTTTTTTCGAGAGGTTCTTCGATTCTTCACAGAATCCAACAAAAAAGCTGAGAATTCTTCTTCTTGTCTTCTTCCCCCCGTTCTTCGTGGGATCCTTTAAAGTAATTATGGCTCTGAAAGCCCCCTTCCGCAAATGCGTGAGGTGCGGGACCAAGCTTCCCCCGGCGGACGGGCACTCGCTTTGCCTCGCATGCCTTGGAGAAGGCCACAACGTGGACGCTTGCCATCATTGCCAAGCGTTCACGAAACAAGCGAGGAAGCATAGGGCGGACAAATTGACGGCGATCCTCTACAAAAAAGCCCTCCAACCGCCCGCGGAAAAGCCTTCCCCTTTGCCAAGGCCTAGTACGCCGCCTTCTCACACGGTCTCCTCAGCGGACGCTCAGGAGGCCTATATGGCCACTATGATATCTAAAAGTAAGGTCAAGAAGGCACGCAGAGAGAAAGAGGAAGCGAAAAGGAAAGGCAAGGAACGAAAGGAAAAAGCGAGGAGATTGGCAAAGAAACTAGCTTCGTCACTCTCGGGATCGAGATCGACGCTAGCTATGGACCCGACGGATGTCGTGGCCACTGAACGCCCGGCTGGGCATAAATCTCCTACTGTTTCGGTCCCCTCGGGCTCGAGGGACCCTCCGCCTTGCTCCGCTCCAAAAGCTCCTTCGGGCTCGAAGGAAGCTGAACAGGCCATCTCGTGTTCGGATGGGGAGATCGTGGACTCGCCGTCGGACCCGAGACCCTTGGCACAAACCTCTGCCCCGCCGTCTTTCGCCTCCCCGGCTCGTGGGGTACAGGCTCGTACCCCACGAACTCGATCCAGATCACTCGAGATCGAGGAGGTCCTGATCACCCAGGACCGGGCCTCATCCAGATCCTCGGCTTCAAGATCACGGGATCCCCAGCGCTACAGAGAGGGATCCCGCGATTCCAGGGACTCGAGATACTCTTCGAGATCATGGGACACCTACCGTCGAGGACGTTCTCCGGTATCCCATTATAGATACCAAAGAACCTATCGATCCCGGGATAGGTCTCCACCTAGGGGACGTTCCCCACCAAGGCGGGAGAGAACACCTGCGAGCCCCAGGAGGTCTCCACCGACTCGTCTCCTGGCCCTATCAGCGCGCAGTGAAGGACGAGAGGACCAGCTAACGACCTTCTCGTTGGAGGCCATTTCACGGTCCCGTAGATCATCGACTCCGGGCTCACCTATTTCGAACTCGGACTCGATCATTTCTCTCTCCCCATCCTCCACATCTCCGAACCAACAGGTAACTACCCAGTCGGCGGTGTCCCCTTCCGAGGATATGGGCACCTTCCAAGAGCAGATCTTCCGAATGGCCCAAGCCCTCGGTCTGGAGACGGTGGTGGAAGAGAAGAAGGCGGTAGACCCCCTATTTGATGCGGTCTCTAAATCCTCTTCGGGCCCGACACTACTTCCAATTACTCCCACGATGTTGGAGACGGTGCAGGGTTCATGGAGCTCCCCATCTACAGCTCCTCCCGCGGCGAAGCGTCTCGACGTAATTTACAAAGTAAGGCCAGACACAGCCAAGTTTCTCTTCTCACACCCTACTCCGAACTCAATGATAGTGGAGTCAGCGCAGTCCAAGTCGGGCAAACAACACTCGACTCCATCAGACCCCGAAGGTAAAAAACTAGACAACTTCGGACGAAGGGTCTACACTTCGAGCTCCCTGGGGATCCGAGTCGCCGGGTACCAAGCTACAATGGCAAGGTACCAACTCTTCCTTTGGGAGAAGATGAGCGGTCTGATAGACTATTTACCGGATGAGAAGAGAGACTTGGCTAGAGTCTTCCAGGCCGAAGCAATGAACACGTCCAGGCAACAGATCCACACTGCCAGACACCAAGGGGATTGTCATGGGAGATCCCTGGTGAGCGCAGTCGCCCTCCGCCGACACGCCTGGCTACGGTCCTCGACCTTGACTACTGAGGCGAAAGCCAAGATCGAGAACCTGCCCTTCGATGGAGTTGGTCTCTTTAATGACAAGACAGACGACTCTCTCGATGCGGTTCAAAAAGCCAGGGTGAACGCAAGAAAGATGGGGCTCCTTCCGATGCCACCAGCTCGATCATACAGACGCCGTAGATGGGCCCCGTACTTACCTCCTATAGCCCCAGCCCAGCAAGGGCAACAGCACCAGCAGTGGCAGGATAGCCGCACTCGTCCACAGCAGCCCCGAGCACCGAGCCGTCATTACCAGCAGCAACGGTACCGGGGCTCCCGTAAAGGAGGTGACTCTCAAAGGCGACGGGTTTGACGGGACCCAAGGCACGACCGACGCCTCCACTTCGATCCTTTCGACTCCGATCCTTCCGGCTCGACCTCAGTTTGGAACTCGACTATCCCTCTTCCTACCATCATGGAAGAAAATTACCACCGATCGTTGGGTTCTGAACATTGTCCAGCACGGCTACAAGATCGAGTTCGACTCCCTCCCACCCTTCCTTGGCACCCGCACAACACAACCATCTCAAGCGCTGCGAGAAGAGGTCCGCTCCCTGTTGCTCAAAGGAGCCATCGAGACCGTTTCTCCACATCTCGCGCAGGACGGCCTTTACTCCAGGTATTTCACGGTGTCGAAGAAGGATGGTGGACTCCGACCAATCCTGGACCTTCGCTCAGTGAACTTCTACATTCCACCCAAGAAGTTCAGGATGGTCACGCTCCAGTCGATCCTGCCTCTCCTTCGCAAGAACGACTGGTTTGCATCCATCGATCTTCAGGACGCATACTTCCATATAGCGATCCATCCGGACAGCCAAAAATACCTGAGGTTCAAGGTTGGGCCCGATACCTTCCAGTTCAAGGTACTTCCATTCGGACTTTCGACGGCACCGAGGGTGTTTACCAAGTGTATGACAGTGGTGTGTGCTTTTCTTCGGACTCAAGGGGTGACACTCTACCCCTACCTGGACGATTGGCTCATAGTAGCACCCTCTGCGCAAGATCTTCGGAGCGCTCTACACTTGACCACCAACGCTTTGAACACCCTCGGTCTCTGTCTCAATACAAAGAAATCCACACTCTTCCCCACTCAAAGGATTCAGTTCATCGGAGCATTATTGGATGCTACTGTCGGTCGTGCCTTTCTACCAGAGGACAGAACTCTAAAAATACTTACCCTCGCCTTGAAAATACACAAGGCGACCTCGTGCACAGCCTTCTCGATTCAGCGACTCCTCGGCCTCATGGCCTCAACCATATCAGTCGTCCCTCTCGCTCGACTCCACATGCGCCAGCTCCAAAACTGGTTCATAAGGTCGTTCGATTCCGAGACGAATGCACATCGAGCCCGCCTGTCGATCCCGTCTACCGTAAGACAGTCGCTTCTCTGGTGGACGACTCGGCACAAATTGACAAAAGGCCTGCCATTTCAACCCGTCGTGCCCTCGATCACGTTGACGACAGACGCATCTCTTCTGGGCTGGGGAGCTCATTGCGGGAACCACACAGTGCAGGGTCAATGGGGCCCACACGACTGAGGAAAACACATCAACGTCCTCGAACTCAAAGCTGTATGGAATTCGATGAAATCCCTCGAATCCATACTTACGGACAGGCACCTACAGGTAGTCACCGACAACACTACTGTCGTTGCTTACCTGAACAAGGAGGGAGGTACCCGCTCGATACGGCTGACGAACCTAACCCGTATATTCAACTGGATGATACCCCGCCATATCTCTGTGAAGGCCATCCACATCGCGGGGAAAGACAATTCTCTTGCAGATGCTCTCAGCAGAATATCCTTCGGTTCTCACGAGTGGCAACTGGAGGACCGAATTCGTCAGTCCCTTTTTCGGCGATGGGGGACCCCGACGGTGGACCTCTTCGCAACGGCAACCAACTGCGGCGTGTCAGGTTTTCTGCAGCAGAGCGGGCCACGACAGCCTATCGATCGGAGATGCATTCCTGCTAACTTGGTCAGGGACCCTGTTTTATATATTCCCTCCGATTCCGTTATTGACCAAAGTCATTGCGAAAATCCAGTCCGACCGAACGAATTGTATACTCGTGACCCCGTGGTGGCCGAGACAAGCCTGGTTTGCGCCACTTCTCAGGTTGTCCAAAGGGGAGTACCTCCGCCTACCGAACTCGACAACAATCCTTTCTCAAGCTCGAGGCTCGGTTCTCCACCCGAGTCCGTCCATTCTGCAGCTTACTGCCTGGATGATCTAATTCCAAACTCACTTCCATCAGAAGTCAAGCTCGTACTGCGGGAAGCCTGGAAGCCGTCCACTAGAGCCTCTTACGCAAGAAAGTGGAAAGCCTTCTGCGAGTACCTTGGGGAGATTGAGGTACCCTATCCTAAAGCACCTATTCATTGTGTACTGCAGTTCTTGCTCCATCTGCAACACAAAGGGCTCAAGACGAGCTCGTTGAAAGTCTACTTAGCTGCGTTATCGGCGTTCCACGAGGGCCGGGACGGATATACATTGTTCTCGAACCCGTTGGTCAAACGCTTCATGAGAGGTCTAAAAAATATAAACCCCTCGTTCAAACCGATAACCCCTGTTTGGGATCTACAGCTAGTTCTACAGGTACTCATGTCTAACCCGTTCGAACCAATAGCGACATCAGACCTTCGGTTACTAACTTTCAAAACCGTATTCCTTGTCGCCATCACCTCTGCCCGCAGGGCATCAGAATTAACGGCTCTGAGAGTAGATCCACCATACCTTAGTTTTCATAAGGATAAGGCAGTGTTACGCCCAGACTTAGCCTTCCTTCCAAAGGTGGTTTCTTCCTTCCATCTTAACCAGGACATTGTGTTGCCAGCGTTCTTTCAAAGCCCGTCGACCCCTTTGGAACGTCAACTCCACATGCTGGATGTGCGAAGGGCTTTACTGTTTTACAAGTCCCGCACCGAATCCATCAGGAAGTCCCTCCGCCTCTTCGTCTGTTACGGAGGACACTCCAAAGGCATGCCGGTATCGAAACAACGCTTGTCTTCCTGGATCGTAGCCTGTATCAAGCTAGCATACGATCTCAAACGACAACTATTGCCGAATTCGATTCGAGCCCACTCTACCAGGGCAGTGTCAACCTCGACGGCCTTCGCAAGAGGGGTCTCGCTGACGGATGTCTGCAAGGCGGCAGCATGGTCCACGCCTTCGACGTTCGTTACGCACTACAAGGTCGATGTCCGATCCCGAAAGGACAATGCGTTCGGCAGAGCTGTCCTTTCCTCGGTCCTACAATGATACCGACACCGACCCTCCACCGGTAAGTCAGCTTGCTACTCTGCCCATGTGTGTGATGCACAGAGACCACCAAGAAGGACAGGTTGCTTACCTGTAACTGTGGTTCTTCGAGTGGTCATCTGTGCAGTCACACAACCCGCCCATCCATCCCCGCTACGGTGTCACTGTCGAGTTCGATGGTGTACTGGACCGGGACCTTTGGGCACACGCTACTCGATACCGTGTAGTACCATCGAATTCGACACTCGGTATTGATGTAAAAAAGTTAGGAAAGTTACTCCTATGTTCTTCCTTAGCACTGGGATCGCGATGGCGGTCTCAGGGGAACTGAGGGAGAGGGCGGGAACCCGCGTAATAGAGACGCAGGGGGGAGGGGTTCCCGCCCAAAATTTGCCTCAGCTATGGAATCTTCCCGAAGCGGCCTCCGCGCACGCGCAGAGCCCATGTGTGTGACTGCACAGATGACCACTCGAAGAACCACAGTTACAGGTAAGCAACCTGTCCTTGTTAATTCAGTGGTCCTAGTTTACCCAATCCAATTGGTGTCCCTCAGTTGATGGAACACCTTTTGTTCCAGCAGAGGCTTCCAGTAGCAGAAAGGGTAGAGATGCAATTTTTGATGATGTGCCACCTCCCATGCTTTTCAAAAGGCTCCATCAACCCGTCAGAACAGATTTTAAGGGAAGGGGGGGTTTACAGGAAGGCAAGGGAATTGCCAGAAATTGCTTCCCTCCCCTTTCCACTGATGGAAGCCTCAGCTGGAATGGGGGGGGGAGCCTTCCATTAGTGGAGGTGCACCAGTTGGCTACAACCCAGTATGTTTAAAAATACATACTTAAAGACACATTTAAATGAGTTTTGTGTGTGTGGCTATTTTTTTTTTTTTAATGCAAATCAATGCTGAAATGGGGCAGAAGGGATTTATGGGGGCACACAGGGAAAAGTGATTCAGACCAGAAATAGATCGATTAGCTCATCCCTAGGACAGTGAGTTTCAGTGACATGTCCTTGCTATGAGAATATGTGTATTATGAGTACATTAACCATGCCCTTATTTTCATCTGTGAAATGTCAAGAGGCCATGGGATAGGCACTCACTGCATGATTAGAGGCACCTTTATCTTCAATAGCCCACCTCTTCTAGTGTGCTAGCCCTGAAAATAGATTCTGAGGCCTGGCAAATGCTTTTAAATGGCATTAAAAGGAGATGAGTCAAATTCATGGAGGGAAAGTCTCAAGGATAGTCACTATTGTGGAGTAACAATGGCAGAGGGCTATAGCTTCATGCCCAAGTTGTGGACTTCCTAGAGGCATCCAGTTGGCCACTGCTGGACTAGATAGTTGGTCTGATCCAGCTGGCTTTTTATGTTCTTATGCATTTATCCCCGAGTTAGAAACCCCATTCAGCACCAATCCCTCCCTGCCCAATACCAACATATCATCCAGTTGATAATTGCAAATAGAGTTTCCCAGTCCAGACCAGAGGGAGGGGACTCCTGTACCTTTAAGAAGTCCATACCATGCAGAAATCCACCAAAAGACCCTGCTGGCATTCAGCACATTCCATTGTATTCTTCTTTTTTTTAACTCCACCATCTTCAGAACCTCATTGAACATACTGCTTTCTCCTCCTTTCTGTGCATTTTAGCAAAGAAAAAAAAAAAAAACCCACCCAAAAAGCCAAAACAGAAAAGAGTGGTAACAGAGCCTGTCGAATAATGGCACTTTCCCCCAATCCAGTTAAGTGTGGTAATTTGCAGCCTGCTAAAATAATCACACTAATTTCCTAATTGTTCTGTGAGGAGAAAAAACAACTTTGCTAGATTAAGGGTATTTAGCCTGTATATTCATGTTTTTAAAAGGTAACCATAGAGGACCCAATGCAAGGTTCAATCCTGTAAAGTGCTGAGCATCTTCCGTCTCTGCTACAGTGCTTTTCAATCAAGGGTGCCACACTCCCTCCCAATTGGACATGCTTTTGGTAGTTTGATGTGGTCACCGAATAATTCAGTTAATTGTTCCCCCTTGCAATTTTACCTTTGTTTTGCATATGTCCCATTTAAATGTTTTCTGGGGGGTGTCGTCGTCCCCCCTGCTCCCAAACAACAGTAAAAACTTCAATGCATGAGGGAAACAGCTGTGGTTCTGCTGCTGCTTTTGTGAACAGAAGGCACAAATCAGTGGAAGAGAAAGAAATACATCACCGCCCACTTGTAGGCTAATAATTACTCTTCTGAATGCTCCTAAATTAAATAAGTGTTTTAGCCACATGACTTTTTAAAGGTTTGAGATTTGTTGTTTTCTGTACGGAGAATAGATTTGAAATAGTTCCTGAAGGGCTCTGTTTGGAAGCGGATTATGAATCTATTTTTTCTGGAACTGTTACCTGTACAAAACATTTCCACTGCCCTGCTGTAGCCTGGTATTCAATCACAGGCAAATGTTCTTCCTGTGTCGAGGTTTCATCGAGTAATATGTGTACTGCGGTGGAAAGAAGAGATCAACTTTTAAAGAGTCCACTTGCTTAACTTGTGTGTGATGCATTGCTTTGAGTGCAGTTGTGCATAAGCTGATGGTGGTGTCATGTTCAAGGAGAAACAGTACTCTTGGGCTTGCCAAGCTGTGCGTAAAGTGAAAGGCATAGTTTTAATGGCACGTTGTCTGCTCACCTCCTTTCGTGTAACCTACTGAACCAAATCCAGGCCTGGGTTTTGACTGGCAGCTCTGGCCAAACCTGAACTGCAGGTGGCATGGTTATATTCCAGGAAGGTGGTGGGGCTGTAAAAAATAAGGGGGAAAGACAGTCATACTTTTGGAACTACTCTTTTCAGTTTAAGAGTATGCAATTTGTTTTCCTGGGGAACCTGAAAACATGTCACATTTGATGCCCAGAAATTGCCCCCACTTTAAAAAAGAAAAAAAATATGGCTTTACAGAATAGCTTGGTTCAGATTTACATATCTTGGCTTATTAAACTGGAATATGCACATGGCTTATTAGACTGGGATATGCACAAACTGGTGCCTGTGTGTCCTGCCCTCATTTGCCTCTTCCCTCCTTCATTCTCAGAGTGCCACAGCTAGGGATGTGTGAGGAGTTCGTTTGGGGTGTAGAAATCTGGCAAGCTGTCCAGGCTCAACCCCCCGAACTCCATCCTGCTTACCTCCTTCTCCAGCTCGACTCGTGTTCTCCTAAGTCGAGCCAGGGAAGCGACTTCTGGGTTCCCAGTGGTCTGCTTTTTACGTAGAAAATGCCGCAAGATATGCCAAAAGCAGCTGCAATTTGTATAACTTGCATAAAATTACGGCCGCTTTTAACATATCGTATGGCATTTTCTACGTAAAAAGCGGCCCGCCAGGAACCCAGAAGTCCACCGAGTGGCTTGGTGCACATCTGCTTTTGACCCAGCTTGGTGGGTGCAGTGGTGGCGTCCGCCAAGCCGGAAGCAGGTTGGGTCGCTGGCAGATTGCCCACCACTAGCCACAACTAAAGAATTCCTGGGTTAATTAACCATAATTTCCCGTTACATCTGAATTGTGGAATGATAGTTACCAGGTTGGAAACAAAATAGGATCTGAAACCATGGTTTGAAGTTGGTTTCAGATCCTGGTTTGTTCCGATTCTGGAAACCATTGTTTCCTGGTTGGAACATAATGGGAAACTCTGGTTAATTAATCCAGGAAGTCTTCGCTCACATGACGACAGTGCGTGAGGGTTCAAGACTGAGATATGTACATCACAAACAGGCCATTGTATATTGTGGGTACCATGATATTTGTGGATCCTATGCTGTGTTATTACTGTTTCTGAATTTGTAGTGATACAAGCTTGATTGCATCACATGCAACTGGTTTCAGACAAGTGTATGGACTGTGATGAACTTATTAGTATTAGTATTATTACAATGATAATTACAATACAGTAATACCTTGGATTGCAAGCATAATTCGTTCCGGAACCGTGCTTGTAATCCAAAACACTCTTATATCAAAGCGAGTTTCTGACGGGGCCGATTTTGGCCCGCTCCGCCCGCTCGAGGCGAGCAGTTACATCCCTACGTATTGCAAGACGTTGCTTGTTTATCAAGTCAAAATTTATTTTTAAAAAATTGCTTGTCTTGCAAAACGCTCTCAGACCAAGTTACTTGCAATCCAAGGTATTACTGTAATAGAAATGTATTCTCACTAAAGGGCCTCTTTGCTCAGCATGCTACCTGCTCTGTGCTCACATTATGTGGCATTGCACTTGAGAATGATGGGGTGGAGGAAGGAAGGAAGGAAGGGGGCAACAAAGTGCTAGCAGAATCTGACAAGGTCACTACAGAGCAAGTCCTTTGAAATCTGGAAGTGGACACTCGCAGATATCAAAAGCAGCTGAGGAAGAACCACAGTTTTGCTCTGAGGATAGAGGATGAGCCAAGCTTCTCTTTGAATGCTGCCAGAGGTGATGGCCGTATGTGGGGATTAGTGGGTTCAGTAAGCCCACCTCTGCTTCTGAGCCCACCTCATTGTCCTGGCGTGACAAGACCCAGATGGGAGACCTCAACAGTGCTCCTTATAATATTTCCATATACTTCTCTGCTTCTTATTTTCAAAGGTGACAACGAGATTGTGAATAGTATGTATGAAACAGAGGCAGACCTCCTAGCAGGCGAGAGTGCAGAGGAGGAGACAGAGGACAGCATCATGTCTCCCATCCCTATTGGACCTCCATCCCCTTTTCCCACGGGTGAGGATTTCAATCCCAAGGAAGGCTCACCATATGAAGCTCCCGTCTACATCCCCGACGACATTCCAATCCCTCCCGACTTTGAGCTGAGGGAGTCCTCCATTCCAGGGGCAGGTCTGGGCATTTGGACCAAAAAGAAGATTGAAACTGGGGAAAGATTTGGGCCTTACGTTGCCTTTCCAAGAGCTACACTGAAGGAAACAAGCTTTGGATGGGAGGTAAGACAGTTGTCATTGCATGTGCTTTGGCCTTGTGGTGCAAGAACGCTACAATGAACCTTGACAGTTGAATGGCTTCTGGTCCTGGGCTGGAATGCATAGGAGGAAGTAGTTGCCGTGTCGTCTTGGTTATTCTGGACTGTGATATATATTGTGCTGTGTTTAGTGTTATTAATGGTACAATTTCAGTCATGCTCACCCCACCCCCCACACGTACCCACATACCTCCCTGAGCAGTAGGAAGTCTCAGGGGCCATCTTTTACAGCAGGGTTGAGCAACCTGTGCCCCTAGGACTGCATGCTCCCCTTGGCCTAAGTTGGCCTCTGAAAGCAATCAGTTCAGACCTCTGGGCGAGAGCAGCCGGTCCCTCCTCTGGCTGTTGGGCAGGGAGGAAAAGGGAAAGAGAGTGGTGTGTGTGTGTGAGAGAGAGAGAGTAATGGGAGTGACAGAAAAAGAAAACGAGAAGGGTGGCCACACCCACTTTTGTTTCTGACCTTACCTTCCGCTGGTTCTGGCCCTGCCTCGCACGAGGCCTCCAACAGGATCAACGTCCTCATGAGGTGAGAGCTGGTGTTTGGGTGTGTGTGCGTGAAGAAATACTTCCAAGCTGTGAACACAGGGCAGTGGCCAGGTTCAAGGGGCCTCTCAGCAAAGTGCCCCTCCCCTAAGTAGGCCCATGGTGGACTTAACCGGCAATGGGCAGTGGTGGGCAGAGGCAGCAGCGTGCATGCGGCTGCCATTTTTATTTCATGTACAATGCCCTGGAGCAACTTTACACTGAAGGCATCATAAGGAAAATATAGTTATCAGCCTGATAGGGATGTATGAGAAATTTGTTTCAGTTCGGTTTTGATCAGGATTTACCCAGTTTGCACCTTTTGGATTGAACTCAGACTTTGATGCAATCTGTGGTTGAAGTCCTTACATTTCTGAGCTTGCAATGTGATTCGTGGACCCCTAAAATTGTGTTCAAAAGCTTGCGTACATTTGAAAAATGTGCATGAAAGATTGTGTACTTTAAAAAAAAAAAATGCGCACAGATATGCTTTAATCAATGGGAGAAGGATGCATACATTTCCAAGATGCGTGTAACTGATGCGTACTTGGAAAAATATGCACCGATTTTTATGCGAGAAGAAAACAACGCACACAATATGATACGGACTCAAGTTTGAATGAGCTTTGAGATGGAATTCAGAGCTCAGGTTTTTCTGATTTGCACATTGCTACAGCTGATCAGCACGTATCAGAGTATTGCTTACAAAGGAGGGGCTGTGGCAGGCATCGGTGGTGGTTCCTGCTGGGGTTCTGGGGCTCAAGCAGCTTCTTGAGGATGCCACAAGCCGGTGCCGGGCCTGGATGAACCTGTTCCTTTAGCACAGGGATGGGCAAGCTGCAGCTCTCCGACTAATGTCATGCGGTCCTCAGCCTCATTTCAAAAGCCCTCTGCATTCTATTTATTTTATTTATTTAAATTATTTTTATCCTGCTCCTCATACAAAAAAAGAGGCTCCCCTAGCAGTTTACAATTAATCAGCAAAGAAGATTAATTAGATCCCCAAGATTTGAACAACTTTCGCCCAGTCTCCAATTTGCCATTTCTGGGCAAGCTGATTGAGCGAGTGGTGAAATGTGCCTTTCATCCAAAGGCACATTTGGATGAAACCAGTTATTTAGATCCATGCCAGTCGGGCTTCAGGCCTGGACATGGGACGGAGATGGCCTTGTTCACCTTGGTGGATGATATGAGGAGGGGCTTTGGATAGGGGCAAATGCTCTTTTCTAGTCCTCCTCGATCTCTCAGCGGCTTTTGATACCGTTGACCACGGTATCCTCCTGGACCGCCTGGAGGGGTTGGGCATGGGAGGCACTGTATTGCAGTGGTTCCAGTCCTTCCTCCCTGGAAGGTACCAGAGGGTAGTTCTTGGGGAGGAGGTTTCGGACTCTCGGCCGCTCACTTGTGGGGTGCCACAGGGTTCCATCCTCTCCTCAATGTTATTTAACATCTACCTTATTTAACGGCTCTGGTCCAGTTTATCTCAAGGAGCGCCTCCAGCAACATCAAGTAGGCCTCTCAACAAGATCCACCACGGATGGCCTTCTCCCTGTCCCATCAGCCAGAGAAACCAGGCTGGTGGGGACTAGGAGGAGGGCCTTTTCTGAGGCAGCCCCCAATTTATGGAACTCTTTCCCCAGTGACCTCCACCATGCCCCTTCCTTGATTAGCTTCCACCAGGCATTAAAAATGTGGCTTTTCAGGCGGGAATATGGGGTGGGTTAGGATTTTTAAGTTTTGTACTGTTTTTAATTGTGTTTTCTACTGTGTGTGTATGTGTGTGTTTCCCCCCCTCTTGTATTTTATTGTACATCGCTCAGAGTGGCCGGATGTCTGGCCAGATGGGTGATTCATAAATATAATAAATATAAATAAATAAATAAATAAATAAATAAGACAGTCCGTGCCTGCAAGCTTACAATCTAAAAAGACACAGCAAACAAGGAAAAGGGGGATGGGGAGGGAAGAGGAAAACATGAAATAGACTGTCCGCAGGGCAAGTGGAATGGCCCTCTCATCTCCTGGGGGAGGGGCAGTCCAACTGGAGCAGGCCTGCTCCTGACTCCCTTTGCCTGCTCCCGACTCCCTCTCTCCTCCTCCTTACCCACAAGATAGTTGATGTCAGTCCAACTGGAGCAGGCCCTGGTGTTTCCTTTTATTAGTTTAGGGGGTGGCAGAAAGAGAAAAATAGTGACCCAACCACTTTGGGCTCTGGTCCTGCCCACCACTGGCTTCAGCCTCACCCACTGTCAACATGCGGCCCCCAGCAGATTACTCATGAGGGAATGCAGCCCTCTACAGAAAAAGGGTCGCCCACTTCTGTTATAGTAGAAAGGCTGAGCAAAACCTGCAAAAAGAACCAGACTGAATTGCTCAGTTTTCCATATTCAGAATTTGAATTTCCTTTTCCCTGGAAATGAGGGCTTAAAATATGTGTAGAATGAAGTGCTCACAGGTATCCTGTATATTTAGTTCCCCAATGCAAACATTTTTTCATCAACTTTAATCAACAGTCTTTTCAAACTTACTGCTGAATGTCTCCAGCCAGGATCTGAAGTCTTGCCCCGTACACACTTATGTGTGTGTGCGTGCGTGTATGCATGTGTGCACGCGCATGTGTGGTATGGACAAATTTCTCTAAATTTAACAGAGGAGCAGGAATTGGGGAAGTGACACACTTTCTAGGAACGTTTTTGTATGCTCCTTAGTTTTTTGGGTCATGTACTAAACTGAATGGCTGGCATTTTTGCTTCCTGTTCTGGATGGAATTCAAGGCAAACACATGATGTAGTTCCTAGACAGGTTGCATTTAGTTCCACTAAAACTGTCGGAAAGGCACTGCTGGTTTAGGAACCTCTCCTTTCAATGGATGGAGAAGCCATCCCAAACTAAAAATGACTTGGACACGTGGTAACTTAGAAAGTTACTGCAAGTACAGCACAGGCCTTCTTCACCAAGGTGGCGCAACTGTAGTACCGGTTGATTTTCATGGATATATACATTCCTGGCTAGGCATGGTTGAGACACTGCTCACCCCCAAAATCTATTAGGCTGCATGAGTGTTCAAATCAAACACATTTTTAACACTCTTGCAGCCCAGTTCCTCCCCACCTCTTCTGCTCCCTGGTCCTCCCTGCTACTTCCCTGTGTTCTCCAAGAAAAATAATGTTCTTACTTTGGGGAAGGGGGAGAGCAGACAGCAGAGAGCAGGGCAAGCAATATCATGAAGCCCTGTGGCATCTCCTGGGCATTGTGAAGCTGTCATTTGCACCTGGCAAGCCCCACGATCCCTGGATGCAAAAGGTTTGTGAAGTTGGGGTGCAAGCCCCAATGAGAATCTGAGCAAGCTGGAAGGGGGGCTGTGCCCACCTTGAATTGGGGCCATTTTAATTTGTGTATGGGCACTCCCATTTTTAGCAACCCTACTTTGAATAGCCATACCATGCCTATTCCTGGCTGCTGTTGGTGGTGTACCTCTTTTTAGATTAGTTGCTCTGCAAGGACATGTATATTTCTGGCTACTATTGGTGGCACGTCTGTGTCTACCTGCAACAAGAGTAGATATGCTCGTGGCTGCCACTGGAAATTATTCTTCTCCTAATCTGAGGATTGTCAAAGCATCTGAATGGAAACCACATCTTCCTATACCCTTCCATTCTCTTTCATGTATGGCCAGAGTCAGAGGAGGATAGACCTATGGCCCAGCCAGCCCCAACAGTAGGACAGTTTTGTGTGTCAGCCCTGACTGAATGGATTATTGAATGAGGGGATAAGTCCGATAAAGCAATCAAAACTTCCTTTTTTTCCAAAAGACAGATGGAAAAAATGAGCCATTGCCAAATCTCAGCAGAGCTTTCCACTGCATTTAACAAAGATGCCTCACAAGTTCTTCTTGCCCTAGGATGCTTCTACCATGAATCTCATAACTTCTTGGAATGTTTGATTAGCACCGCCTTCCAAAGTTGCTTGTGGAAACATCTCTTCTTCCCACCTTCTCGGTTTCAACCTTGGAAATATAGGGCCATTCCAAGGAGGGTGTGGACACGAGGCAACCTTTGATTTGCACGCATTAAATATCTTTTTTATGAACTATATGGAAACACCTTGTGGAATGAAGGAAAACAGTCCTTGAGTGCAAGATGTCAGTTTGAGGGGCAGGGTTGGCTGTAAAATAGAGATGGCTTTTTAAGGCTGCACATGCAATTCATTATATATTAAGTTCCTATAATTCTAGGCTTGTGTGTAGAGATCAACACAGAGATCGATACATAGAATCATAGAAAAGTAGAGTTGGAAGGGGCCTACAAGGCCATCGAGTCCAACCCCCTGCTCAATGCAGGAATCCAGGTCAAAGATGGCTGTCCAGCTGCACCTTGAATGCCTCCAGAGTGGGAGAGCCCACCACCTCCCTAGGTAGTTGATTCCATTGTCTTATTGCTCTGACAGTCAGGAATTTTTTCCTGATGCTTAGGTGGAATCTAGGTTCCCATAACTCCTCCTTTTGTTCTTCTGAAAGAAGACTTAGTTTACTTCCATATTTTCAGTCATGTTCCATATCTCCTTTATTTGCTGAATGTTATGCTTGGTTCAGGACATTTCTATCATCTGTGTTGTTGACTTAGTGATATTAATTTTGGTGTATTTTTACAGTGTACGTGAGAGAACACTCACTCTCTGTGGTGCTCCTCATGTTTCTTCGAAGCTCCTTTGTTTCTTCAACTACTTCAGAAAGGAACAAATGTTTATCTCCCAGTTCAAACAATTGCAACCCACCTCCATTACTTTCCTTTGGACTTCAGATAATAATAATCAGTTTCTCACTATTTTTCCATTGCCTATGTTCCATTCTTCTAACTTCTGTTCTCCTATGGCATTTTTATGGCTTTCAGTGATAATTACAAGGGCTGCAGCAAATATTCACCGGTTTTGATATTTATTTCAGTCAGCACTACCAATTTTGTTTTTTTGTTTTTCTAAAAATATTCACCTTTTAAAATAATAATTGTCACTAGTAATGGACGAATCTGTCAGTTTTGCTTTCTCCCACATTTGCTTAAAATCTGAGATTCTTTCTGTACTGTTGGGTACTGTTCTTTGCGTACTGTTCCGTACTGTTCATGAAAAAATTGTGAATGTTGGTAAGCAAACTGAACAAAATTCTCACCCAGATGCACTGGCCAGATTCAGTAGGTACAGCAAGAGCCTGTCAGAAAAATGAGGTGGGACTGGGAGCCCTAATTCAGCACCACAAACATGGTTGAATACACAGGGATTCAAACCCAGACTTTTAAGAATTAAGCACTCAAAGCCCTCTGTCTGGATGGACCAATTTTGTCAGTTCTTCTTCTGCTATATTTACTTTTTAAAAACAATTCGGGTCCTTTTTATCCTGCTTATGAAAACAATTCAAATTTTGGGAAGTTCTTATAAAAAAACTAACTAAAGAAAATCCTCACCCATTCCTATTTGGTACTTACCTGTTACTACTTCCTCCTTAATAAATTAGTTACACAAGATACCACACCCAATCGGTGAACAGGACAATGTCACAATGTTCATCTGATAAAATAATAGGGGGTTCAGTTGACCCCCACATGCATTGAACAACACATGTGGGGGGGGGGCTTGTCACAGGGCTGTGCGGGTTGGCTCCAACTCCCACCACTGACGTGCAGTGGTGGCCACTCCCCCATTGTCCATGCGTGTGGCCAATGTATGCACTGGCCTTTTTTCAGACATTTATTGTCTCCCAAAGCAGCTCACATCAATAGAAGAAGAGAGAGAGGCCCCGCCATCAGGCTTGCAAACTAAAAAGACAAGAAAGACACACAAAGAAAGAGGAATGGAGAGAAAGGAAGAGGAGGGAGAGCAGTTTTTCAAGGTCAGGAGAAGGTGGTTTGCTGTGAGCGGGCATTTAAATGCTTGTGTTCTTGCATGTTTTTGAAGAGCCAGTGTGGCGTAGTGGTGAGAGTGTTGGACTGGGACTCGGGAGATCCGGGTTCTAGTCCCCGCTCGGCCATGAAACTCACTGGGTGACTTTGGGCCAGTCACTGACTCTCGGCCTCACCTACCTCACAGGGTTGTTGTGAGGATAAAATGGAGAGGAAGAGGATTATGTAAGCCGCCTTGGGTTCCTTGCAGGAAAAAAGGCGGGGTATAAATAGAATAAATAAATAAATAAATAAATGTTCCTTAGGCCAATCGATGGGGCCAGAGCGCTCTTTCCGCTGCCCTCTGTAGTCCTAGGGCTATGGGCAGTTGGAGTCCAGTGTTCTTTCTGTCATGGAGGGGGAGACGAATTTCATGCAACTGTTCCTTCTCTAGCCAACTGATAGGCCAGGTTGGTTTCCCCCTTGGTTTGATGTCATTCCTGGGAAGCAGGGGCTGCAGCTTCCTAGTGGTCCTCCTCAGTCCCCTGGCTGATGTAGAGCTTCTACACACAAAGGAGGTGCCTGATTGAGCGGGGGGGGGGGGCAGCTTCGGATGGAGAAGCTCTACACTCATTGAGGGAAAGTCCCTCTCCCCCAAATCAGCAGGGGTGGACCCCAAAATCCACTGCTGGATTGCATCTCTTTCTGGAATGTGGAGGAATGTCATTCATGGATCTTCACTATGGGACTGCAACAGCAAGTGATTAAAAAAAAATGTATTAATGAAACAACCACCACTGATCATATACCATAGCCAGACCTTCCATAGAATCTCAGACACATTATGTTACAGTGGATGCATCTTTGCATACTCCATAGCTGCAAGCGATGTGTGGAGTGGACATGTCCTAAGGCAGGGCTCTCCAACCTTGGGTCCCCAGATGTTGCTGGCCTATAGCTCCCAGCATACCCAGCCAGCATGGCTAATGGCAAGGGATTCTGGGAGCTGTAGTCCAGCAACATCTGGGGACCCAAGGTTGGAGAGCCCTGTCCTAAGGTCACATTAGAAGGCTGTGAGAGCAGGGGAAGGGCTGCGACTGCTGTATGAACTCTTAACCGTCTCTGCAAATTAAAATTCTGTTTTATGCCAGTCCTAATTTGTTATTATATGAACCCCAAATCATGACAACATTAACGTATGAAGCGGCATGATACCAGGTCAGATTGCTTGTCCAACTAGCCCAGTATTGACTACTCTGGCTTGCAGTGGCTCTCCAGGTTCTCAGGCTGAGAAGGGTCTTTCCCATCACCTGCTACCTGATCCTTTTTACTGGAGATGCCTGGGATTGAACCTTGGACCTTCCGCATGCAAAGCATGTGCTCTACCACTCCGCTCCAGCCCTTCCATTAAGACAAACATAGGAAGATGCCTTATACCAAGTCAGACCCCATCGAGGTAAGTATTGTGTAACTGGCAGCCACCCTCCAAGGTTTCAGGCATTCCCAAGCTTTACCTGGAGATGCTGGGGTTTGAACCTGGGACTGTCTACATGCCAAGTGTGTCTTTTGTGACTGATCTACAGCCTCCCCTACTTTCTAACGGAGGGTACTATTCTTCCAGAGGAGACTATTCTTCCATCTAGTAGTAGCTCTTTAGACATCTTTTCCATCCCCTGCTACCTGATCCAGGGATGGGGACTCGGACTCCAGGACTCGACTCGTGAGTCGGACTGAGTCCCCCCACTGAGTCGAGTCAGACTCGAGTTCCAATATTTTTAATGGGACTCAAGACTCGACTCGGGACTCGAGACCAAGGACTCGTGTTCCAAAATCGTGTTCCTCAAATGCAACATGGATAGGTTTTAGGAAGTACAGCAAGTTTATTTTTTAAAATCATTTCCCTAAAATGCAACCTTTCAGACATTTTGGGTTTGGCTGCCTCTGCCTGCGTGTTTGGGGTTCCCAGCCTCCTCTGCCTGTCTGGTCTCTTCTTAACCAGTTCCACAGTTTGAATTGTCCAAGACAAAGGCCTCTGCCTGCCTGTTTTGGGGTTTCCTGCCTCCTCTGCCTGTCTGGTTATTTTGGGTTTGTCTGCCTGGTCTGTTCTTGCCAAAATCAGTTGCAGAGTTTTGAAATAAAAAGGCACACTTGTGCCTAGAATTTATTTAAGCCACACATCTGAAATAGTTTTATTTTGTTGGGGGGGGGGAACCCATTGATTTTAATAGGGACTCGTGGAGTCAGCTTTGGGAGTGACTCGTGACTCGTGAATCAGCATTTTGGACCAAGGACTCGGACTTGAGACTCGGGTCCAAAGACTCGTGACTCGAAAGCAAGGACTCTTCAACATCCCTGACGTGATCCCTTTTTAATTAGGGATACCCAACACCTTGTGCATGCAAAGCATGTGCTCCACCACTAAGCTACGATACCTCCTCATCTGAACTTTAGTAGATCTAGCCCAGTATTATTTATCCCCCAAAAGCATCCCCCAAAAGTCTCAGGCAGAGGTCTTTCCCAGCCTTACAACCTGAGATGTTGGGGCTGGGACTGAAGGCCTTCATGTAAACCTCCTCCAGTCCTAATCACCACCTACCAAAGCTGCGGTTGGTTGGTTGGTTTTCAAAGAAAGACATTGGGGGAATGTTGCACATCTCTACGAATAGGAATGGGTGAATCACAGCACAATCCTATACACATCTACTCAGAGGTAAGTCCCATTGGGTTTGGTGGGGCTTACCCCCAAGTAAGTGGATATAGGATTGCAGCCTTAGGGCGCAATCCTATGCATGCTTAGACAGGAAAAGTCCTACAACTCACAACATTCCCCAGCCAGCGTAGCTATCCTGGCTGGGGAATACTAGAAGTTGTAGGACTTTTTTCTGTCTAAACGTGCATAGGATTGTGCCCTTAGTCTAGTTTTGGTCTGTAACAGTTTTGAATGTGTACACATAAGTCAATTCCATTGCATTTCTTCATTAATCTGCTCTTTAAAAAAGGGGGGGCAAAATTTGTGTTTAAGTACATATTTGAATTCATAATAAATAAAATTCTAAATAAGAATAAAATAAAATAGTTACAATTATAAAATAGGTTTTAAAAGTATGTACATGAATGCACTTTTTGTCCGGATCAAAATACAGATTTCTAAATGTATTTCCTCTCAAAATATGCATTATAAAATGCATTTTGATACGTGTTTTGAGCTGAGAAGTATTGTCAGAACATTTGGGAACGGCAAAAGCCAGAGGATAACTTGTCCCAATCTGTATGTTAATCTAGGAGTTTCAGATCAGGTCCGTTCATATCGGAATTCACAAAAATAAAATTCCTCAAGCATCCTGATCTGTGAGTAACATCTCATTTGGCCCTGAAAAATGAGATGCATTAATCTGAAATCATTTGGATTTCTCAGCATACTCACATTTCCCTTGCAAGGAAAAAATAGTCCAAAATGCAAGAAGTGGCTATTCTATGTGATGGGATTGCATTTCTTCACACACTCTGCCCTCCTGAGCCTATTACTCCCTTATTTGCTGACACAGAACGTCCAAGTCACGGCACCCCGAAATAAATCACACTGTGTTTTCTCTTTATTACCCTTGGGACCTTTGAAAACAAAACCAAAGGGGGGGGGGGAGAAAAATCTCACACAGGCATGAACAATGATCTCAATCATTTATTGAGTAAATAATGGCATTAATCACTGCATTGTTTATTTTGCTAATGAAGAGCAGGCTGAGAAATGACATCCTGGAGAGAGATATTAGCTGCAGAATCCTGGAAGGTTTCACATCACAAAAAGCAGGCAGAAATCAGAGAATGCAGTCCTGCATCTAGTCACATGATTTTTGGCCTTAGAGAGGTCAGTGTGATTTTCCTATAAGTGTACAGGATCACCACCACAATAATAACAGCTGCTGCTGCTGCTGCTACTACTACTACTACTACTACTACTACTACTATTATTATTATTATTATTATTATTATTATTATTATTATTATTCTATACTAGTAGTCTTGCTTCCTTTCTTTAAAACATATTTGGGACTTCTTAACAGGGGAGATGCCCCAAATGTTTTATTTTTTAAAACAATTCTTGCAGGTTCATACTGGTGGTATTTAAAATACCGACATTGTGAAAATCTGAGGGATTTTAAAACAGTTATTTCCCTGAATTTGAGGTCTTTGCCCAGTTTTTGGAAAACGTATTTACTGAAGCTAAAAATGATGATGATGATGATGATGATGATGATGATGATGATGACGACGACCACGTAGAATTTGTGGGTTTCTGCCCTCTCTGAACTAAACATATATGGCTCCCTATATATTCATGTATTTATTTCGAAGACCTTCATACTACTTGTCAGCCCTTAATAGCCCCTGCCCATGCACAGATATATCAGAACAACGATTCAGCAATAACAAAATTAAAACCAGGGCTCTAAAATCAGGAATGAATTGTGTTAAAACCTTCTATCAAAAACCACTAAAAGCTGAATGGAATAAAAATGTTTTCACTGCCCACCTAAATCCCATCAAAGATGGGGTTAGTCTCACCTTGTCTGAGAGGGAATTCCATAACTGAGGTGCTGCCACAGAAATGGGCTCTGTCTTGCATTCCCACTAACTGAACTTCTTTTGTTGGGTAGGCAGGGTGTGGGGAGCATACAGCAGGGCCGCCGAAGATGATCTCAACCTACAGGCAGGCTCATTCTCAGCATAATGGAAAGTGCCGTTTATTATCTGTACAGCCCTAAATGGCACAATCTGAAGTAGGAATTGACAAATTAGTCTATTTCCAGTCTATGTCAGTTTTGCATGTAATAAGACCTTTCTGTCCCATTTCTGCATCAGTCTGCAAATCAAAAAGAAAAAGAAACCACACACTAACTTGCATTTATTTTCACACACAATTTCCCAAAACATATGCGCTTTGTATATAATTTGCCCTAATTATACATGTTATTTTATACAACATTCCCTAATATACACATTTTTGTACACAATTTTTGAGATATAACTACATCGCAAAATTCATAGAACTGCGTAGTCCAAAGAATAACAGAGTTCTGATCCTCATATTAGTCCAGGAAGTACATTAGGTCAGTTCACTTAAAAATGCAGACCAAATGAAATTCTCCCCGATTCCTAGCCATGAAGATACTCTAGGGATCAAATCACTATGATATCTGAGATCTATGGAGGAGCAATATGACAATGCCCTCTGTGAGTAGAGATAGGTGAGAATTTCATTTGGTTTGGTTTTTGGTAAGAACTTTTTTCATAAGTGGGACATAAAGAATTTGAGATTTAAAAATATTAAATGTGGGGAAAAGTGAAAAGCACCCCAATCTATGGAGTCATGTTCATGAGCAAATGCCTAAATAGCAACATGAGCCACTTCCATCCATTCAAAGATGACATTGGTAGAGGTTTTTAGCTGAGTAGCAAATGCAGAGTTTTTTTCAGGGACAGGTCCAGTGTTGTATATAAAACAGGGGTGGACAGACTTCAGGTTTGTTGTATCTATTTTGTTGTTTTTACTAGAACCCCAAAATCCACCAGCCAGAGCCAGATGCAAAAGTTAAACACTTAGAATGAAAGAACAGAGTGCCCCTGAATTTGTTTTTCAGAGCCAGAAATGACATGAACTCCAAACTTCCTTCATTTCAGCAGCCTAATTTAGGTGGAAAATGTTATTTTGTTGTTGCTGTTGTTAAACAGTTGGGACTCAGAAACTCCTGCAGATCTACTGCAAATTACCCAAAGATTTACAAGTAGAGGCTGATCTACCTTCTGCCCACTGCTAATATAAGGTCCTTATTTAATCTATAGTTTCTCTCTTCCATCATTCATTTCAAGGATACACTGAAGTATGATTTTCACTCTAGATAAGGGATATATAAAACATTGTCCAAACTGTTGAAAGCAAAAGTATTTCCTGCTGTCTCCCTCTCCAATGTTCTATCAGAGACAGGATAAGAGGTCACTTTTAGCCCACGTTTGCCAAGAAGTCCAGGACTAAGTTTGGAATGGGTTGGAAACATGGGTATATAAGGAAAGGGGGGGAGCGAGCAAGCGAGCGAGCGAGAGAGGCATGTGTATGCACCCAATGAAAGAATGACGAAGAATACTTCTGTGATATTTCTCCATTTATTTCCATAAGGGGTAATAACTCATCAGTAATCCGGCAGAGGGCATTTCCCTTAAAATAGAACACTCTGATTCACAAGCAGAAATAGGAAATAAATGTTTTCTTTTCGTCTTCGGGAGACATCTATGAATACCAGCCCCTGAACTGGTATTTTATCATCTCTATTAAAAACAAAATTGAAAGCGAGAACCAAGAATAGCCCATTTGTGACCACGGGGCTTGAAAAATAGCCATTTTCCCTTGTCAGAAAAGTGTTACAAGAATACAGGGACCTGTTTTCTTCCTCTGGAATGTTATCCTTCCTACGAATACAATCTTCTCCACTATCTCCATTTCTTCCCCCTCTTGTCTTCTCTCTTTGAAAAGTCCAGGCAGGAAAGGACACTGAAGCACAGTAGGGTTTTTGTTGTTGTTTGGTTCTTTTTTTTTTAAGGGCCATAATTTGTTTCTGTTTTGTTTTTTTTTTAACAAACCAAAGGATATATGTTTCTGGGTAGTAAAATTTCTGTTCTACATGAACAGCTAGGGAATGCTTACAAGAAGGATTGGGGGTGAACAAAGCCCTACCTGTAGGCTGTGATCACCCTGATCCTGTGCGCTGCCGCTAATGCCTCCCCTTTCCCCTGCCCCAAGTCTCTCCAAAAAAATGAATTTTTGAGCAGACCAAAGGCAGAGACAACTGCTTAAGATACTTGTAGTCCCTTTGCAGAATGTTTATTCACACCGGGGACTGGATGGGTCTACAAGTCCCATCATCCCCACTGGGGAAAAAGATACTGCATGCCCTGTTCCCACCAAGGAGACCCCTTATGTTGCTCTGCTTGGGACTGGGAGCGCCCCCGAGCTGCTGCTACTACTGTATCTGCCTTCCCCCTGCCTAAAGGGAAGGGGGGAGGCGGCATCGGTGGTCTTGGTGGTGAGAGTAGACTGAGCGCTTCTTGGGTGCCTTAAGGTGCGATCCTATGGGACTGCTGGCCAAGCCACAGAAGTCTCCGAGATCAGAGTCTCCGAGATTTTTCACTTTTGAAAAATGCACATAAACAGACTTTAAGCAATGTAAGAAAAATGTATACATTTTTAAAATGTGCACAATTGATGTATGCATTTGGAAAAAATGCATGAAAATGTGCATGAACTTTCATGCAAACAGAAAAAGAAGCTCACAATCTGAAACAGACACAAGTCAGAATGAGCTTCAAGGTGGAATTCGGAGAACCACGACAAGCTCAAGTTTTGCTGATTCACAAAGCCCCAAGTATAACATAGTCCTCTCCATGCTAGGAATACAGACTGTACCTATTAATTTTGGCCAGTGCAGATGGGTGAGTATTTCCTTTGGTTTCGGTTTTGATAAGAAGTTACCAAAATTTTCAAATTTCTTCATAAATGGGATGGAAAGAACCTTAGATGTAAAAAAAAATGAGTGTGGGAGAAAGTGAAACTGACAGATTTATCAGTCCTGACACCACACCGCTATCCTTCATCATGAGCAGACAGGACAGGGCTTTGATTTTGACAAGCAGAAGAAGTTGACTCTGCCATACCAAAATGTGACACATGTTCTAATCTTTCAAAGATTCCCCCCCCTCCCTTACATTCAGTCTCCATACCTGGCCTTTCTGAAAAGTAAACTCACACCAGTTCATTTGTGCAACTCTTCATTCTCTGTTGCTTCCCTTATACGCTCTTCAACAACAAATGGATAAAATGTTCCTTTTAGACCCTGAAGTTAGAAGTGGATGCTGTCTAGGCTTAATTAAGGCCCAGAGTGATAACCATTAAATTGGTTTACAGTTAATGAGGACATGGAGGTTCGAATGGAAAGAGCAAACTGAGGAGAGGCACAGCACAGGAGATCTCATTCCTTCACAACACACTCTTTTTAACTATCTGGGTGATGTTGGAAGAAGGAGAATACCTCAACTGAAAACGTTCCCTCTCTCTCTCTTCTCCACAGACCTTTTTGGTAGAATTCGCTTGGCCCTTTGTCGACAAGCCATTTCTAATTTGGAAGTCGGGATGGTAGAAGTGTGAGAGCTGGACTGACCTGGGTTCAAAAGCTTCCCTAGCCAATGACCCTCCGTCCCAGTCACGCAGACGGAAGGAGGAGATAACAGCAGTTAATAAAGATTAAAGAGTTTATTTGTAAGACCCAATTACATGGGATTAAGGCAAGCAATGCATCTCTTACTCACTACATGATTGCAGATACAAATCCAAGACCCCAGTGGTAAGGCTAGATGAAGTGAAGTCCAGAACAAGAGACAAGTCGAGTGAGACGAGCAAGCAAGCAAGCGAGCAAGCAAGCAAGTGAAGCTGTCATCAAGTGTGTCAGCTTTATACCGCAGACCCTGTACCTATGAATAGGATATTACTCACCCCAGTTGTATAACCTATTCATCAACATGTTGACTGCTAACCTGTCCAAGGCTGCTGAGTCATATCACCTTGAGACTATGTCTCGTGACTAAAGACCTTGTGTACTTCATCTCAAGAGACAACCTCCATGTCAGGTGATAATCCTGATGTCAGGTGGTAATCTCGTTCTGCCTATGCAAAACCTAACCTTTTCCCTTGTGAAAAGTGGCTAGCCTTACTGAAACTTGAGCTAACACAACATTTCTCAGAAGCCCGTTTTCTGAGATTTGTTTTTTTCTTTTTCTTACCCTTCTCCCCACTAGAAAAAGAAGGCAACTCGGCAGAATTTTCTTGTAATGTTCTCCAGCATTATTATTTTTTGGTGGCTGCTGTCGTTTTCCCATCCTCACTGGAATGATACTAGGTCGGGGCATTGTGGAGGATGCAAAACAGTGTCCAGGCTGTCAACGTAATTGCTGCTGCTGTTTGCAGCAACAGCAGCAGCCCCCCCCCAAAAAAAAAGAGGAGGGAAAAAGAAAGATGCTGTGCTACTATAGCCACTATTGATGGTGGGCCCTATCTATCCCCAAGAAACCTTTGGAGAAATTCTCCTGCTGGAGAAATTCAGCGAAATGATCTCCCCAATTTCTCTGCGCACAAATAGGGCGGAAGATTTTGAGGTGCCATTTTTGCCAGTTTTGGGGAGCCCACCTCAAAATGTCTCAAATGTTATGCCCCAGGAATAACGTTCAAATTCACGTCATACTTTCCCTCCTTGTAAAATTGTCGGTAACTGAATCTGAAAGTAAATCTGCAATGCCTCCTTTATGTAAGAGCGCAGATTTATGATGAATGACAACGGTGTTTGTAAGTACTGACCCTTGAGGGAATACCATTGTATTGCCTCTGGTTCTTATGCTCTGCCTTGCAATAAGCTGGCTGGTAGATTTGGACTGAGGGCAGGTCATTCTATAACGAGAGGAGGTTGGCTTTCTTCCTACCTTCTTTTTTATCTGATTAGCCAGCAGTATGTTTCTTCCTTTTGAGATAATGCCCGGGTAAAGAAAATCTTTGGTTTAATTGCACATCTTATTGTGTCATCTCCATTCAATCATGTTAGAAAAATACCTGCCTTTTCCAATTCACCCCCACCTCCTTTTTTCCCATTTAGATCTTACTAAAGTCCATTCTACCTTATCAGCACAGTAATTTCACAAGCAGAGCTTAAAATTTCTGCCATTTAGGTCTCGGCCATTGTCTGTCGCAGCTGCAGTCAAGATAAACCCTCACCCAGAACAAAGTTGGCATGACCTTTTACAAGCTGAATCTGCCTTGTTTCCCTCCAGACTAATTTATCAGCCTTCATTTCAAGCCTAGATTCTCAGCAGAGGCCTGAAAGAACATTACAGAGAGCATGAATGAACAGGGGGATTAAGATGCTTGGCGTCTCCCCCCCCCCCCTTTCCCTTCTTCTTCTTTCCCCTTTCTATCAGGCACCTTCTGGATTTACCGAGATGTAAGCTGTAAATGACCATAAGTTGCAAACTGCCTTAAACTTGGGTTGTGAGGGCAGGCACTTGAGAAAAAAAAAAGTAGGCAAGTGTTTAGGATAAAAGGGTGAAGGAGCCCGCCAACCCTTCCACTCCCCCAGCCAATGGGAAGCCACAAAAGTGCTTAAGCATTTGTGATAGTTAAATTTCTCCTTATCTGCTAGTTGCTCTTGACTCTTTGGGCTGAGACAGGCCTGCACTCCTTACGACCCACCAAGCCAAAATTAGCCCACCAGCTCTGAACTGTGGCCTACAAAATGCTAGCGTCCCCTCCCTCTGTTTCTGCAATTCCAAGAAGTCAGACCCAAAAGGGCTGACTTCTTGGTGGTCCTCTTTGGCGGAGGATGATCATTTGTACAGAGAAAGGCCCAGTGAAAGAATTCTGAGTCCAAATTTACAGTAAATGGCTGACAGATAAAGCTTCATGGTTTGGGGCTGCTATTTCAGCTCCTGGTTGTTGTTGTTGTTTTTGGTGAGCCTGGAAAATTAAGGTCATGAATCTTTGCAACAAGGTTTGCAAGTGACCCAGTGAGAGGACGCTCCTCATGGCAGGAAGATGCTTGTTGCATAGAGGCAGTTGTTTGTTGTACGGAGACAGTTGCCACCTAGAGTATATATAAATTCAGTTAATAAATAAAAATATAGTACATTTAAAAGCAGTCTTCGCACAGATGTCTGTGTGTAGTGGAGGAGTTTGTTTTATAGTGAAAAGCAAACTAATCAGTTTTTCCAGACCAGTAAAAGAGGGAGATAATGTAAGGCTGAGCTGAAATGCCCTCCCCTTTCACCACACTAACAGGTGTGGGGAAAGGGAGTGAATTTTGGCAGTTTTCAGAGAGGGTGAAATGGGCAGCTGCTATGCTCTCACATAGGGTTGTTCCATGGGGCAAATAATGTCGTCCAGCCAATAACATCAGCTGCCAGCTTGCTTCCACCAGGAAGAGTCCCATCTGAAAATGGGTGGTGCTAGTGAAGCCAAGGAAGGTGGTTTCATTCCCCCCCCCCTTTCAACTCTGAGCCTACAAAATTTTGAAATAAGCTTCTTTGGGCAAGGCACTTATGACAACTTCACCTGCTCGGTGATGCACCAAAACCTCCTCTAGTGCCCAGACCTCTCTTGATGTGGTGACAAGAGACTCAGCCATGACTGTATCATGTCAATATCACCTCCTGGTTCTACCTAAGATGTCAAGGTTTTCTTGGTAGCAGTAAGCCATGATCAGGGCATTCTGAAGACTGACCCGTATGCTAAAAAGTCAGTTGATATTGGCTTCGCCATGTCACCACTTCCAGTGTTGTGTCCTGACCTTGAGCAGGATTCCCCAGGGCAGGCTAGGTTATTTGAGGGGCAGTACAATCTAGGTAGCAAGCAAGGCCAGAGTTGCAGGACCTCAGAAAACCCCAAGGTCCAGAGTTCTAATGAGGCTTTCTGTGCTTCTCAGCCCAGACTTGTTCCTGGGGAGTGGTGAGCTTAAAGGGCCAGTCTCTTGTCTTGGAGCCAGCACTCCATCTCTTCTCCATTCACTCTCTCATGGCCCGTTGCCTGCACTGGTGATTGGGGAGTATTGGGAGCCACAGGTGGGAAGGTGGTCAGTTCCTCAGGCTCAGCGGTTGTGTTCCCCGGGGATCCCAGGTCTCTTGGCTGATGGGCTCAGGCCCAGTATCAGGTAGAAAGGATCTGCTGGTGGATCTCCGGGTGCTTTGCAGTACATTGGCAAGGGTCCCTGACTCCCAATTGTTTAACAATAGCAAGTGAAATTGAAAGTTTAAAAAAATCTCAGACATGGCTGGCTTTTTGCTCATCACTTATCTCTTCGCCTCAGTGTTCCTTCCCTTTAAAACAGGGCTCTCCAACCTTGGGTCCCCAGATGTTGCTGACCTACAGCTCCCAGCATACCCAGCCAGCGTGGCTAATGGCAAGGGATTCTGGGAGCTGTAGTCCAACAACATCTGGGGACCCAAGGTTGGAGAGCCCTGCTTTAAAATATGTGTATTAACTGGCTGCCTTTGAACAGGTCTTTATGCAGCTCTACAAGTCACGTCGATTCTCCGTCTTGGAATCCCTAATCTATAGTAACTCAGATCTATGTTTGTATTTGAATATACAGTGTATAGCTCACGGAGCACAGTACTGGCCCGACTCTCCCACTCCCCACTATTGTGCACCTGGCTCTGATTCAGAATTCTAGTAAAAATACAAAGTAGATACCACAAGACCAAAGTCTGCCTACACCGTACTCCAGATAGTTCACTAATAAGTCTTTAGTGCCACTAGGGCTCCTCATCACTCTTCTATGGATTGCTGCTCTTACCTGGTCTGAGTTGTGTTATAGCTGGACGGCGTGTGCTGCACGGTGAGTCCAGAAGGTGAGATGGGATTTGAAAGCCGATCTCCCAGGTGGAGGTCTAGCATGGCATTAATTGAGCCTAGAGAGTACAGATAAAGCACAGAGTGTGGTACTAGGTATAAAATATTGGTTTACTGAGCATCTCTGCTTTTTTCAAAAAGCAAAGTTTCTAGGCTTCTAACAGGTGGATCCACAGTTGGATACAGAATCGGACTCAACGAGTGCTTATCAATGGTACCTTCTCAAACTGGGGAGAGGTAACGAGCAGGGTATCGCAGGGCTCGGTCCTGGGCCCAGTGCTCTTCAACATTTTTTATTAATGACTTGGATGAGGAGGTGCAGGGAATGCTCATCAAATTTGCAGATGACACAAAATTGGGTGGAATAGCTAATATTCTTGATAGGGCTGGGCTGAAAACAACAGAATGAAATTTAATAGGGATAAATGCCAAGTGCTGCACCTAGCTACGTCCAGTTCTAGGCACCACGCTTTAAGAAGGATGTAAACAAACTGGAAAGGGTTCAGAGGAGGGCAACAAAGATGATCAGGGGACTGGAAACAAGGCCCTATGAGAAGAGACTGAAATAACTGGCATCATGTTTAGCCTTCAGAAGAGAAGACTGAGGGGAGATATGATAGCACTCTTCAAGTACTTGAAAGGTTGTCACACAGAGGAGGGCCAGGATCTCTTCTCGATCATCCCAGATTGTAGGACACAGAATAATGGGCTCAAGTTACAGGAAGCCAGATTCCTCCTGGACATCAGGAAAAAATTCCTGACTGTTAGAGCAATACGCCAATGGAACCAGTGACTTAGGGAGGTGGTGGGTTCTCCCACGCTGGAGGCATTCAAGGTGCAGCTGGACATCCATCTGTCAGGGATGCTTTGACTTGGATTCCTGCACTGAACAGGGGGTTAGACTCGATGGCCTTGTAGGCCCCTTCCAACTCTACTATTCTATGATTCTATGACAGGCCATAAGATTGCAACATTTCGTTTAAAAGTATGTGCATCTCAGAGACTGGAGAGATGGTTGAATAAGGTCTCCAGTAGTTGGAGGCAGGACATAAGTTTTCTTGCCCCTGCATGTCTAAAAAGCAAAACAAAAACTCTGCAAGCAGACATGCTCCACTTACCTAACATATCCCAGGGCTCAGTCTTCAGCTTTTCATAGCACTGAATTGGGACTGCCTGGGTGCAGATGCTTAAGGCACACTCACTGGTAGTGAGCCAGGTACATAAACCCAATGGCCGGGTTCAGACTTTACATTCCTAAAAGCCATGGTTTGTTGGAATGGGAACAAACAATGAACCAAAGCATTTCCTCCTCACTCCCTTTCTCTCCCTCTCTCATTTGCCCAGCTTCAAATGAGACTTCCTCATTTGTTGAACCACAATTTCCTGTTGAACAAACAATTTCCTATTTGAATCGGGAAACTGCAGTTTAAGCAACCCCTACAAACTGTGATCTTTGGACCCGTCACTTGTTCTCACTCCCACAAACCATTGTTTGTGGGACTGGGAACATTACATCTGAACCAGGACAATCTCTCCAATGCTATTTCCATCTAAATATGGGTAGGCCTATGCTACTGTGGTCAATCCACCTGATTTTAATTGTATCTTAGCACTAACATATGGAAAAGGAAGTTTGCACCAGTAGGGTATGTGTGAGAGTGATAATAACATGGAAGACCAAGGTTAAAAGAATATATTTCTTTGGTAGGTTTATTTTTTTCAAGTTCGATGCTAACTTTTTCTTCTTCTCTCTCTTTTTCTTTTCCTTTTAACTATGTACAGAACTCATAAATTCTGCCCCAAGGAGCTTGCAGGGTACCTAGAATCTGTGGACCCTTTGACATTGTCTTGTTAAAATCCTCCTTGCTCATTAAAATCTAAGCACAGCTGCAGTGCACTCAAAAGTTAAGCTCCTCTCCATCCGTTTCCCAGGAAACTGGACCCCAGCCAAAAACAACCTGCCCTATTTAGTGTGAGTATCTGTATTTTGCCCTAACAACATTTCCCCCCATAATGGCCCTCCATTTCTTCTACTCCTTCTTCTCCACCACCCCACAGGATTCAGATTTGGCATTGTGGTGACCTCACCTCCTATGAGGAGCAAATGCTCTTTATTTGAAATAGAAACACTAGCTCAATGCTTCCTTTATTTTTTTTTAAAAATTATGGTCTCTGGGTCCTTGGCCTTCAGGCTACTTGTACAAGTAGCAGAAATATTCTGGACGATGAAATCTTGGAAAAAGTGGGCTAGTGGATACCCATATATGGCAGGGTGGGGAAACTTGCAGCCTTCCAGATGTTGGACTCCCAACTCCCATCAGCCCCAGCCATTATGGCTAATAGTCAGAGATGATGGGAGTTGTAGTCCAACAACATCTGGAGGGTTGTAGGTTCCCCACCTCTGATATATGAGATGAAAGACAGTCTTATATTATTGGGAATGTCTGTCAGCATTGCAGACATTGTGACTGGGTAGGTGTCGGTGGTGGTCATGGTGGGTGAACTCAGTAGACATCTGTGGGGATCTCTTCCAGGTGCACATAAAGGGATTTTACTTTCTTTTAACAGTGCCCCCATAGCTACTTCTTCACCCGGTCTTCTAGCAGGGTTGGCCCTACAGCCCTAGGATGTATTGTAATTTGCATTTGATAGGGTGTGCCAATTGCTTGTCATAAGAACATAAGAAGGGACCCTGCTGGATCAAACCAAAGGCCTATCTATAGCATCCTGTTTCCTACAGTGGCCAACCACATGCCAATGGGAAGCCCCATGAGCAAGGCATAAAGACTCACTGCTGCTGCTTGTAAGAGTAGTCTGAGGGCCAAGGATTAAAAAGAGTGCGCCACTGGATAACCATGTGTATCATATTTAGTGGGATCTTTATTTCAGTGACCAAGTAGATGAAAACTCATGCTAACAAACGCTTAATTCTCTTTGTTTTCTATAATGCTATAAACCACCTATGGCTAGCACCTATTTCAGCACAGCATGATCAGCAACACCTCAGCTGGAGAGAAGGGAGTTTTCCTATCATCCAGCTTCTTCCTTCGTCCCAGGATCTTTAGGAGTCCCTTTGGGAGCTTTGCAAGCACTCTTCTGGACCCTTATATGCAGCTCCCCATTGGCCTAATCTTCCTGCTCCCTGCATCCTCTGGCAAAATCACCTGGTCTTTTAACAATGTGGGGAGGCATCACCTTCCCCATGGAAATGGGGCCATGCACCACTATCAGGAGCTACACTGCTCCTTGGAGCTACACTGCTTCGGTCTGGTGCTGACCCCCTTGATTGTTGCCACTGCCATCTGTGCTGCAATGAGCAAGTGTCAATTTTCGCCTTGGCCCAAAGCCATGTTCCTCTTTATGGCCCACAGAGGAAGATTTCCCTCTATCAGCCCCATACAATTGTTTCACATGATAAAGGAGTTGTTGTTGTTGTTGTTGTCGTTGTTGTCGTTGTCGTCGTCGTCGTCGTCGTCGTCGTCATCATCGTTTTTATACTACCCAATAGCCATAGCTCTCTGGGCAGTTTACAATAATTAAAAATACAATAATATACAAAGTATGGCACACTCAAGGCTGGTGTCAGGCTCCTGGCAGACCCAAGCTTAGGGGAGACCTCTTTGGAGTAGGAGAAGGAGTTCAGTCCCTCAACACACCTCTTAACTACAGCATACCTGTGGCAACCTGATGGGTCATGTGTCAGGAATGTCTCACCTGAGGTCCCCAAGAACCCCTGTCCTGAGCCCAGCAATAGCCCCAGTCTCTCCTCCCCCTGCATTTACGGATCACCAGAGCACCAGCAGTGATGGACCAAGTGGGATGCTCAGAGCCATTGCTGGGGTTATTGTCTGGCTGCCAGAAGACCCTTTTGGCCAGGATATACTTGGGAACAAGGGTCTACCCATGAGGAGGAAGACCCAGCTGCGGCTACTGATGAGGCAACTACTTGGCTCCAGTTACGAACTCTGGATAACTGAGTACAAATTTTGGAAATGTATAATGTGTGTGTGTGTCTGTGTGCGCACGCGTGTACGCATGTGCACGTGGCGTGGGGGGGTTAGTGGCAGGTTGATCAGTGATTATTGATATGAGATTTGGAAAACCAAGTACTTGACTTGGTTGTGTAGAGTTCTGGGACATTTTCTGAAAAGACTTTGACTTGCTTAGGAATCCACCTCATATAGATTTGCTTTGGGCTCCATTGCTTAATAGGGATGGACTATAGAGAATCAGTGTATTTTTGGCCCATGTCACTTTTGCGTGTGTCCAATCATAAATCCATTCCATCCTGTTTCCTCTTTAATAATATGGTTTGTTTTTTTAAAAAAACCTGCATTAAATATGTATTGTGTTTTTTTAACCATGCAGATTTTTTTTTTTAAGTGTACTTTCTCTCAAAATACCCATTTCTAAGTATATTTTCTGTTTCAAAATATGCATTTCAAAACACATTTTGGTTCATTTTTGAGCCAAGGATTGTGACAGAACATTTGGAATATGTGAACGATAGTGGATAACTAGGTGGTAGGGGATCAGGTCAGTTTGTGTCAGAAGAATTCACACAACCAAATTCCTCAACCATCCCTACGACAGCTCTGGCTGCCTATGGCTTTGGGGTCATTGAGGTCCCACCCGCTTGTCTTTGGCACACATTTCTCATAATAGCTCCTGGATAGTTGTATCTTTATAGTACAGTGCTAGTGAACTTACCCGGCTTTGCACAAGTTGGAATAGCTTTTAGTTTGATACAGTGAAGCCTTCCGGCATAGCTACGGAGCTGTCAGAGTTGGACACTTTGTGTCTGCCTTGTATGAGTGAAGCCATGCCTGCTGGTACCCCTAGGCATGGCCCCCACCATGGTGCACCCCTATAGCCTCCTGAGGGAGGGGTCTGCCCACTCCATTCCTCTGCAGGGAGCAGAGAGGACAGGGTAGCTGTATAACTTTTTCCCTTGAACTACTCCCTCCAGGCTTCAAACTGTCTGGACTGCGCTGGTTAGGGACTTCTGCCACCTACTCTGCCACCTAGTGACTTAAGTTGGTTCTGCAGGCTTCAGACATGTGGACATATTTAAATTACTTTAAATTAATTAATGCATTTTAAAAAACCAAATAAGCCTGAAGTACACACTCCCAGGGTCCCCTTAGTATGCAGGACAAGTTTCAGGTGTCAGGTTTCAAGTTCTGGCGCTGACAGACACACGTACACCCCTCCTCTTTTATTATTATAGATTGATAACATTATTAAAATATGGATCATATTTCCCAGATCTTGCAATTGCTTGTGACTCTCCTCTCCTAGCTTCATTTGGAAAGGTGATGTGTAAATTAGAAACGTAAAATTATTCATCCCTTTTTCTCCTTTATACCCATAGGCCTGAGCAGATGAATTTAAGCCCATGCAGAACACTGCAGGTTTTCATTTCCTATTGGTTTGTTTCATTTCAGTCTGGTTTATAAAAATGAATATGCTCTTAATTTATAATCAGTAAAACTGCAGATGGAGTTCAGGGGATAATGTGCCTTTTAGTTTATTACCTGTATTATCAGTGTACCATTTTCTACCCTGTTCCTTTATCCTTCATGATTTGTGTTTTCTCTAGACTGGCGTTTTCCTCCTCTGATGAATTAACTGTCAATTGAAGTTAGTGAGATAAATCAAAACAAATGGATACCATGCACCATATTGACTTTCTTACTGCCTAGTTTTGAAAAACCACTTTCGGAAAACTACACAATTATTATGTTCACTTGGTCCTGAGCCAATTTGCACAGAAGCGGGGGGGGGGGGGTTGTTGGAGTAGGCTCTCCATTACATTTCTGTTCTCCCATTCTACTGGGTTGTTTTTTTTCCTTATTTTATTTGGGGAAGTAATTTGGGGTGTTTGAGATTTTTAGACAATAAAAATGTACATTTTAATGTTGGTTAAGGGAAAATAATTGAATTGTGTGATATACTTAAGATATGCAGAAATCGAAACACACTGGTTCAACTTAAGTGTTTCTCGAAGAGCCCCATTTCATATTGGGTTTTTATATTTTAATATTTGTTTAAATGAATAATTGGATTTCTGTTGGGATATCACTCAGGATTACTGTGTGTAGTCAGTGTGGATTGAACTGGTTCTGGGTTTCTAGCTATAGCTAGGACTGAGCACCCATGAGAGCTTGAAAGGCTTGAGATTCAGGAGCAATTGTCCCGTGGCAGATGGCGAAAGCCAGTTCTGGGTAGATGGTAAAGGAAACAGGATCAGGCTGTTCAGTACCTGGGAGAGCTTTCGTGGAAAGTTGATGCTGATGCAACAGAGTCCAAACCTCAACTGCGACTTGATGACCAGAGCTCCAGATCACCTTGAGGTGATCACACTCTTTAAAGTGGATTCATACCCAACTAGTGATCATCAACCAAATGTGCTTTAGGTAGAATGCCCTGTGGAGGTCAAGTCATGCCAAAGAACTATGTACTCAATTCCTTCCTTATTAACTACCAAATTTCATTTTAAATGGGCAAATGTAAACCTAGAAGATTTGGACTGTTTACTGACCACTGATCAACTATTGGTGTTGAGAAGTACTCTATCTAGCTCAAGATATATGGGAGTCCCACTTGATCACTATACCCAAATAATCTCAGTATTGCAACCCCTTTTATTTTGGGAAGCCCACTCAAGGAAGCAGGGGCCTAGGAACTTTAATCCTTTGTCTGACAACGATTGTAGACAAATTTAAAAGGAAATAAAAATGCAGCATAAAATTATTAAGGACCACAGTGTAGTTCCTTTACCTCATTATTATTTGGCCTTGTGTAAACATTATAAAAAGCTGATTACAAGGAAGAAGCACAAGTATTTTTTTGAATCAGTGGTCTGAGCTGACACTATCCCTTTCACATGATGACTAAATTTTGGCACCTTATTTCAGCTTCAAGGCATACTTAGATGTCATAGATTTCATAGATAGAGTTGGAAGGAGCCTACAAGGCTATAGAGTCCCACCCCCTGCTCAATGCAGGAAACTAGAGGAGGGGTCTCCCATCCAAGTAATAACCAGGCTTGACCCTGCTTAGCTTTCCACACTCAGACAAGCTGAGCCAACGTAAGCCACATGCCTTGTTATCATTATTTCTGAATGGGAGAGGCATTTCCACTCTCCTTTTAAATGATAGATAGACCTTCACCATTGCTGGTGGATGATTTAGTTCTGCCACATTGGGCCCCGGTTACCTGTGAAGAGATAGCACAAGAAAAAAAAAATTTAAAAGTGGGGGAAGGCCCCTGGGATGAATGGAGTTCCTCCCGATCTTTTGATCAACTGTGCTGAGTGGTGGATCCCAGTTCCAGCTGCTTTATTCACACTTATTGATAAAACTGGATATATTTTTTTCTATTGGCTGGTTGATAGCAATTGTGGTGCCTGTTTATAAGAAAGGGCCAAGATCTGACCCCAAGAGCTTTCGTCCTATAAGTCTCTTGGATGTGGCCATTAAAGTATAAGTGAGGCATCTTTTGGATAAGTTAGAAAGTTGGGAGGGCTTCGAAAATCTTCTGCCAGAGGAATAAGCAGACTTCCATCATGGCAGATCAACAGTTGATCCCTGCTTCCAATCGAATCATCTGGTTAGGAAATTTACAGATCCCCACCATATCACTCTCTCTACGCTACCTTTGCTAGATTTTCGGGCTGCTTTCAATTCCATATCTCAGCCCTGCCTTTGGCACAAATAGCTTCTTTTGAACATAGACCTGTAGGTTGTTAAGGAGAATTCAGGGGTGTATGATAATTCTATATGTATCAGAGTTACTACGGGGGGGGGGCAGCTTATCAGAAGCTATTAAACCGAGTGTGACAGGGATACCTGTTAGCACCACTTTTATTTAATCTGTATCTTACAGAGCAATCTTATGAGGGTGCACGTCACCCTCCAAACCTGGAGGCCTGGCGGGCATCCTATGCAGGGCAGGAGGAGTGTGGCGGATAGGATATCCACCACACTCCTCTCGCCCTCAAAAACATTTCGGCCGCCTAGATGTTTTTCCTCTCCTTGTGAGGAGGAGAGGCCGAGGCGCCACTTGGATTCCTCGGAATCCAGCGGCGCTTCGTCCATCCCCTCCCAGCTTCTAGGAACACCCCCTCCACGGGGGAACGGAAGACCATCTTAATTTCCCTGCCAGCGCTGAAAGAACCGTGGTGGCTACGAGGTGGGGTGTGTGCTCCGTGGCGCTGCAACCTCAGAAAAGATATCTGAGGTTGCAGGAGCTTCCAGCCCCAATCCTATGTCTCCCCAGACAAGGTTGGAGGGACATGGTATTATGCCCTTAATTATATAGTTTCCTCTCTTTTGGATGTAGAGTTTTCCCCTCTCAGATTAAGAGATATGAGTATTTCTATTCTGCTATATGCTGACGATACCATTCTTCTGTCATATACCCTGTTGGGAATGCATAGACTTCAGAGAGCTTTAAGCTCATATTGTACTAGGGAACTTCTACAAGTGAACTACAGTAATACTTTGGATTGCAAGTAACTTGGTTTGAGAGCGTTTTGCAAGACAAGCAAATTTTTAAATATTTATTTAAATTTTTTTGACTTGATATACAAGCGACGTCTTGCAATACAAGTACTGTAGTAGTACGACTTAAATTAAAAATCTCTGTACAAATTTTTTTGGGGGGATTTCGTTTTGATATCAGAGTGTTTTGGATTACAAGCACGTTTCCGGAATGAATTATGCTCTCAGTCCAAGGCATGACTGTATTCTAAAACTAAAATATTGGTATTCAGGGAGAGAAGGAAGAAACACTGGTGGAAATTGAATAATCAGTTGCTGGAGCAAGTTAACTTATATAAATATCTGGGTGTAACGTTTAAAAATACTGGTCTGTTTGTTTGAAAGCCACTGCCCTGGTGGGTAATGTAACTGTTAATGCTACTTTTAGTTTCTCGGGCAGATCAGTTGGGAAGTTTATGACGCCTCTGTTTGAGCTATATAAATCCAAGGTACTGTTCTAGTTTTTGTATGGGGCCCTATGTGGGTTCATTCAGATACTGTGGCCCCGGAATCAGAGCAGCATAATTTTTTGTCTAGAGGCCTGGGTGTGCCTGGATCCACCTCAAGGCAATTGTCTGAAGGGAGACAGCCTGTTGTTCAGTGGGAACTTTAGTTCAGAAGGCAGTCATCCATTTTTGGCTTAATATCTTCTTTCATCAGGCCTCTCTTTTTGTCCTTCTGGCGTATGAAGACATGGGGGGGCAGAATCATGGGCCACCAAAATGCGTGAAAGTATTTCTAAACTGAACTTTTCTGTGGGCTATTTGATTGCAAGGGGCTATGATGGTGCCTGTCTGGAAGTCTCAAGATGTCTGATTGATTTTCAGGCTACTGCATTTTTGGCCAACAATGCTGTATAAAAACGTCGTAGAGCTTCCTGGGAAATTGCCCCCATGGTTGTTTTAAGAACATAAGAAGAGCCATACTGGATCAGACCAAGGGTCCATGTAGTCCGGCATTCTGGTTACACAGTGGCCAACCAGCTGCCCACGGGATCCCACAAGCAGGACATGAGTGCAACAGCACCCTTGCTCCCATTTCTGCAGCACAGGCATAGGTGTGCATAGGCATATTGACCCTGAAACTGGCCATGTGGTCTTTTATCTGCCCCTGTGGTTTTAGTTGGCTCTTAACTAAATGCAGATTAAACACCCTGCTGTTAATAGAGAATGAAGGACAGTATAATGGCCAACATAGGGTAGACAGACATGGTCCAGCTAGATGCCAGAAGGTAGAGGATTTGGTTCACTTTCTTTTTGGAATGCCAGTTGTATTTGGATTTGAGGATTCGGTACCTTGATGTTACTGCTGGTATTGGAGATTATTCCTCTTTAAACGAAAAACTTATTTTTATTACCTGGGACAGATTATTTTGTGACATATCGCACTGTTAAATTGTTAAGCTAGCACTAGGGAAGAAGGGTTGTTGTTGTTTTTTTGACAGATGATAACATAGGTCGTTGAGCTATTTTAATTAATTTAATAATTTTCAGTATGCAAATCAGTTGTCAACTGTTTGTTAAATTCTTACTTATTTTCTCATCATTACACCTAGTTTGATTTCCTTGTATGTTGACATTCTGTTTTTTTGTTTTGTTTTGTTTCTGTGTCTGCTTTGATGTACATGCAAAAGCCTGGTTGGGTATTGAGCAATAGACTGAATTGAACAGATAAATGGAATTGGTCAACACCTTTAACATTGTCAGCTTCAAGATGTGGTTCACATAAACTTAATAAGTTAAGTCATTCTTAGAGTACCCTCACTAAGATCAGTGGGACTTAGTCTGTATCCAGTCCATTGTGTTGCATCATGAGTATCACTACATCTCTGACAAACTGTGGGAAACTGTCCATTTGCGCAAACATGTAGCTGCTGCTCATCTTCATATATGTATGTGTGTGTTTGTTCATGCCGGGGTGGAGAGAATGGGAAGGGATCTTGTAGAGTTAATTTAAAAAAAAAAAAAAATTTTTTTTTTTAATGTGTGCTGGAATGGGCAAAGGAGAGAGGTAAAGCCATCTCAGCAGTAGGTTAATTGGAGAGCGGAATATGAGTGCAGATAAGAACATGCAGCTCCCACAGACAATGCGCTAAGGAAGCGGGAGATGGGGAAAGGACCAGCTGGAATTGTTAGTGAATTAACTGAAGTCAGAAACCCCTGAATGGAGCACAGAAGTAAAGGGGAAATGAAGGTTAGGGTATAATACAGTCTAAATTAGGTGGGCCATTCACAATGCATAAAGGGGACGCTGAGATTCCTTTCTTGGAGAAAATGGGCAGGAAAGCTTACTTTGTTAGAATTTGGAGCTAGTAGGTGATTTAAAGGATGTACTTACATACAACCAGGAGTGCTGAAACCGCATTATCCCACATGAAGCAAGCATTGACAGCAATGATGCCCTGAACTTGCACAGCAGACATTAGAAGGCAGAAGTAAATCTGTGGTGCACTGAAAGTCTGTGATCCCCCACCCACCCACCCAATATAAAACTATTTGGCAGCAAGCCTGTTGCTCTGGGTTAGTGTTGCTTCCCTGCACCTCAGGGTCTCTGGTGTTTGAATGGGGAGCATCGTGTTCGGAGGCTGCAGCCTAGTGATTACCTAGGTAAGAAATTTGATGTTTGTGAGTTGAGGAATTTGATCTTTGTGAATTCCACTACAACGTGATCCACACCTCTTAGACTAATGTGCAGTCAGATCAGAACTTAGTTATCCACAAGGTTCTGCACTTTCCTAATATCCTGACCGTTCTCAGTTTAAAAAAAAAAAAAAAAGTATCAAAAATGCATTTTTAAATGTGTATTTTGAGGGAGGAACCATTTAAATGCAAATTTTCGTGCATTTTAACTGTACTCCCTACTGGGCATTGTATGTGCTCAGAGCCCTCTTCAGGCTCAGAAAGATATAGAGGTATATACAACATTGGTCACAGATTTGGCAGGCAGCATGAGGTGTCTGGACTGGCCAGGCCTAACGTAAGAACAAAATAAGAGCCACACTGGAGCAGACCGAAGTCCAGCATTCAGAAGCTGCAGCTTGTGCAAAATGCAGCAGCCAGATTAATAACTGGGACCAGGAGGTCTGAAGATATAACACCAGTTCTGGCCCACTTGCATTGGCTGCCTATATGCTACCGAGCCCAATTCAAGGTGCTGGTCTTAACCTATAAAGCCCTACACGGCTTGGGACCACAATACTTGATGGAACGCCTCTCCCAACCACAATCTACCTGGACACCACGTTCAACATCTGGGGTCTTCCTCCGACTGCCACCTCCAAGGTAGGCTCGGAGGGTGGCAACTAGGGGGAGGGCCTTTTCTGTGGTAGCCCCCCAACTGTAGAACAAGCTCCCCACCGAGGCCCGCCTGGCGCCAACTCTACTATCTTTTCAGCGCCAGGTTAAGACTGCCCTCTACTTTGAGGCCTTTAATAACTAAATGGTATATGGTGGGGGAATAAATTCTTTTACAGGTTGTTTTATTAACTTGTTTTTAGTTTTTGTGACATTTTTAAAATTGGTTTTAAATTTTTATAATGTTTTTATTGTTTATATTTCAGTGTACTTTATTGTACTTTTTAATTGATTGTTGTACACCGCCCAGAGAGCTTTGGCTATTGGGCAGTATAGAAAATGAATAGATAAATATATATATAATAAATAAATAAATATGTGCTACGTACGGGCTACCATTTGGTCAGTAACAGGCCTGTGGCTCACGCTGGCTCAGCTTGTCTGAGCGTGGAAAGCTAAGCAGGGTCAGGCCTGGTTATTACTTGGATGGGAGACGCCTCCTCTAGTTTCCTGCATTGAGCAGGGGGTTGGACCTGATGGCCTTGTAGGCCCCTTCCAACTCTATGATCCTATGACATCCTATGACATCCAGGACCGGTGCAGGGCAGGTTGGCGCCCTAGGCGAAATTATATTTAGCGCCCCCCCCTCGTGCCGTGGGGTGGGCTCCGGAGCAAAGCAGCCCTGCTCTGCAAACCACCACACCCGCCACCTACCTTCCCACCACCACCACCCCACCACCTACCTTCCCCCCGCCCTGGCCGCCTCCTCCTCCGAGAAGGAAGTGACGCGATGGGACCCCCGCGCTCTGTTTTTGGCCAGGGAAACCAGGGCAACAGGGCTGTTTAAGCCCTGTTGCCCTGGTTCCTCCCGCCAAAACAACGCAAGGCTCCGGAAGCGGCGCGGAGAAGGTAGGTGGCGGGGGGGTCGGGCGGTGGGGGGGGGCGGCCCGGCGACGGTGGCAGTGGAGGGGGGGCGGCGACGGCGGCAGCAAAGAGGAGCGCAGTGTTTCTGCGCCCTCTTCAGCCACGCGCCCTAGGCAACCGCCTAGTTTGCCTAGTGGTAGCACCGGCCCTGATGACATCCTAACAGCATTTGCATATGGCATTATTCATTTTCTTGTCCATGGCACTTGTGCGGGGTTCCTGTACAATCTCCATGGCTTTGAATGTGAATTGCACTACCACGGCAGCCAGTACACACACACACACACACACACACACATACCCCTCTATTAGTACATAGATGAATAAGTTGTTGCCCCCTCTTTTCATATACCCAAATCTGTATTCATTTCAAAGTCTTAAGCCAGAGCTATTCCTTTGAAATGAGGCTCAGAAAAGAAAGAAGTTGTTCGATTACATAGTTTGAGAAATCACTCAAAACATTGCAAAGTCCATAAATATAAGTTCTGCATTCATCTCAAACTAGCAAATGTGACAGGAGCAAGAGATGGGAAAGTCAAAACAGCAGGAAGGGGGCACAGAGAGTAAAAGGCAGATCCTTTGATGAGATTAAAATGCCAGCAGTTTGAAGTGGTAAGCAGGATAGAGTAGAAGCTTCTAGATACCTCTTGGTACACAAAGAGCATTGGAAAGTTCGCAAGGAAGGATATCCAGGCCAGCTAATGTAGGAAGTTTGATCGCAGCATTATTTTACTACTACTACTACTACTCATCATCATCATCATCCTCATCATCATCATCATCATCATCTTGACTGAGCAAGATCTGTGCGATATCTAAGATATCTAAATTAGAATTACAAGAGCAATCTCTTCTCTCCTGCCGTTCCCCTGTTTCTCTTCGACTGCTGCAGCAGCATCGTTGAGAACTTTCTCCAAAATCGATTTAGTAAAACAGAAGCGACTTAGCTGTGTGTCTACTTTTATTCTTTCTTTCCTTACTTTTCCTTGTCCTAAAACATTTGTTTATTTTCTTCATGATCTATTCAGAACTACTCTCATGATATTCAAAAACAGTGGCCAATGGCTCTTTGGGCCCCATTTTGTAAATGTATGGATTGCAGGACAAAACTACCACCGACGGACAGGCATAACCTCTGCCTCTTTTGTCTTGGTGAGGCCCAAGTAGTAGAATTGTGCACACATTGCCAAGGTTTTACTAAACAAGTGCAACAAAATTGCTTCTCTCACCTTCATGCTGTATTTTGGGAGTGAGCATTACAGGCAACGGACCCAGTAAAACAATCACAGGCCCGTCTGGTCTCAATCTGCTCAAAGCTGTCCCTTATGATGGCACTCATGCCTCTGTCAATATTGGCACCAGATTTATTTATTTATTTTATTACTCTTCTATCCTACCTTTCTTCCATCACAGGACTCAGGGTGGCTACATGCTTTCCCCAGGTGGTCTCCCTTCCAGGCACTGACCTAGAGTTGCTTAGCTTCAGCAAAGTGGTTACCTCCTCATGTGCCTTCAGACCACGCCCTGGGATGCCTTCAGGGCATGCGCTTTCAGGGCATGCCCCATGTGCCTTCAGACCATGCCCCCCTCGATGTCAGAAGGCAAGATAAGGGATTCCTTGCTGTCTGTTTCACGCTCAGAGCTCCAAAGTGTGATGACCAACACAGCGTCTCCCCAATACCATCACTCCCTGGAAACCAGGAGTGGCTCACTGGACTTGTAGCATTCCAGGGGCTCCAATAATTTTTACACAGATAGGAGAGGATGAGGATCATCCTGGCAAGAACCCTACATGGAAGAATCCTCACTATTGTGATCTTGGAATAAAAGGTCCCCTTGGAGAAGGGACTCCCTTCCAAGCCACTACAGGGAACACTCTTTGCACGAAGAAGGTCTCAGGTTCAATTTTTATTCATCTATTTTTATTTTACATTTTACATTTTTAAACTGCCCAGTAACCCAGTTCTCTGGGCAGTGAGCAAGTTAAAAATAGAAAAATGCAAAATAACAATAAAACAAGTACGATTAAAAATGAGATAGAACCAGTAAAATAGAAACAAAATAAATCAAGTCAAATAAAAACCAAGCTAAATCCACCAGCAGCAAATAATAAAACTAGAGAAGTAAAACCAGCAACACAGATAAAACAGGACAAAGATATAAAAAAGCAGTTCCTGTATTGCCTGGGAAAATTTCTGGCATATCCAAATAGGGCTGGGAAAGACCCTGTTTGAGACCCTGGAGAGCCACACCCAGTCAGTCTAGACCAGGGCTCTCCAACCTTGGGTCCCCAGACGTTGCTGGACTACAGCTCCCAGAATCCCTTGCCATTAATCCCTCACTGTATGTGGGGTTACCCTGGAAGACGGTTCGGAAGTTGCAGCTGGTACAGAATGCAGCAGCTCGCCTGGTTAAAGGCTTCCGCCAGCATGATCACATCACTCCAGTGCTCAAAGAGTTGCACTGGCTAGTGGCTACCAGTTGTTTGCCGAGCCGAATTCAAGGTGTTGGCATTGACCTTTAAAACCCTGTACGGCTCCGGTCCAGTTTATCTCAAGGAGCGCCTCCAGCAACATCAAGTAGGCTGCTCAACAAGATCTGCCATGGACGGCCTTCTCCCTGTCCCATCAGCCAGAGAAACCAGGCTGGTGGGGACTAGGAGGAGGGCCTTTTCTGTGGCAGCCCCCAATTTATGGAACTCTCTCCCCAGTGACCTCCGCCATGCCCCTTCCTTGATTAGCTTCCGCCGGGCATTAAAAACATGGCTTTTCAGGCGGGAATATGGGGTGGGTTAGGATTTTAAGTTTTGTACTGTTTTTAATTGTGTTTTATACTGTGTGTGTGTGTGTGTGTGTGTGTGTGTTCCCCCCCCCTTGTATTTTATTGGATTGTACATTGCTCAGAGTGGCTGGATGTCTGGCCAGATGGGCGATTCATAAATAAAATAAATAAATAAATAAATAAATAAGCAAGCAAGCCATGCTGGCTGGGTATGCTGGGAGCTGTAGGCCAGCAACATCTGGGGACCCAAGGTTGGAGAGCCCTGGTGTAGACAATGCTGAGCTACCTGGACCAATATAAGGCCGTTTCCTATATTCCTACCGAAGATTCTTATGCACAGCAGCAGATTACCTGTGCATAACTGTTTGTGGGGGATCTCTACATACTCATTTGTAGAACAGGTTCTGGAGTGGGGTGAACAGAAGGTAGAATACATTGCCAAGTGGACTGGGGCTGATCTTAAGAAATTTTTAGGGACAGCTTGGAGGTGGTGGGGCAGTAAGCTATAAGTATCTTGGCCTTACCTTGGATGCATTGGGACTCCTACAAACCCCCAAAGAGTCTGGGGAAGGGCTGTAACTCAGTGTCAGAGCACATGCTTTCCATGCAGAAGGTTCCAGGTCCAGGTCCCCAGTAACTCCAGCTGGGCTGGGGAAAGACCCCAGTCTGAAACCCTGGAGAGCTGCTGCCAGTTAGTATAGGCCAGGGCTCTCCAACTTTGGGTCCCCCAGATGTTGCTGGCCTACAGCTCCCAGCATACCCAGCCAGCATGGCTCATGGCCAGGGATTCTGGGAGCTGTAGTCCAGCAACATCTGGGGACCCAAGGTTGGAGAGCCCTGGTATAGATAATTCTGAGCTAGATGGACCAATGGTCTGAGGCAGCTCCCTTTGTTCCTAATTCTGGTCCTTCAATTGATATGAGTTCATTCCACCTGCTCAGATAGGAGGCAACTCTTTTCAGTTCATAAAATTCTGTCAAGTGAAACTCTGGGGAGCCACTATCTGAAACCCTGGGGAGTCACTGCCAATTAATGTAGACACTGCTGAGCCTGATGGACAAATGGTCTTACTCAGTATAAGGCAGCTTGCTTCCAGCTTCCTGTATGTTAAGGAAAGGCTGTAGATCAGTGGTAAAGCATATGCGTTGCATGCAAAAGGTCCCAGGTTCAGTCCCTGGCATCTCCAGCTGGGACTCCTGTCTGAAACCTTGGAGAGCTCCTGCCAGTCGGTGTAGATAGACCGACTCCATATAAGGCAGCTTCCTATGTTTGCCTGCGCTTGTCAGATGGGTATAATATGAAATATCATGTGATAATTTTATGAGGGAAGTTGAATTCTATAAAGCACAGATAATGATGCCTTTTCTCCTCCTTTCCATCCATGGCTGAGCCTTATAGGCACAGGTACTTGTGTGGCACAAAGAACATGCTCATCCACCAATACATTCTTTGCTAAAAGCTTCCCCACAGTGGACAAAATGCATGGAACATTGTAGGGAACAGAATGGGGGTGGGATGGGGTGGGGGCGGAGGAGAGGATATACAATGGTATTTTAAAAAAACCCTAGCTCAGATAAAGGGAGGAGGAAAGTCCGTTAGGTTGTTTTGTTTTTTTATTAATCCTCATTTCCCTTTTGGGACTGTCAGAGCTGGAGTGACAGTGAAAAAGCTCGTCACGACGTTGGCTAATTTGTGTTCCATTCATTTTCTCCTCAAAACCCATCAGGAGTACTGAAGGGCTGCTCTGCAGTTGACCTTATTCAATGGCAGAGTGATATACTGGGAAGCAAGCCAGTTTCCACAATGCCCAAAAGAGCAAATTGGACGGAATCTTTGTTCCAATCTTGCACACACACCCACCCACTCCTTCCCTTCTTTCTATGCCAGCCATGCTGTAGTTAAGCTCCGGCATTTGTTCCATCAGTCGTGCTGGGATTCACACCCTCCCTGGGGTGCCATCGCAAGTTGATAGCTGGAGGCCTAGCATTGGCAGCAGAAGGTGGTTGGGTTAGAAGGATCCGGTGAAACTTAAGAGGGGTTGAAGAATCTGACACAATAAGAAAGAATCGCCATCAGGCATGCCTCACAGAGAGTCCAAACAACCAATGGGGAAGAGCCCTTAAGGAAAAGGTTTTACAAAAGTAGACACTTGCTCCAGACCTGGCAAGGCTAAGACAGGAATGTGGACAACCATACATAAAAAGTAGACCTGATGTGTGTGCTCCCGCCCAGAGTCATTCATTGAGGTTATTTACTGGATTGGGTAGCTCAGCTAGAACTTTGGTTGTGCTGGGACTTGAAATGCAGTAGCAAGAAGTGCCTTTGCTAGCACTCTTGAGGACATTCTTCCTTCTGTGTTGAATGAACACGTGAGGAATGCTCCAGCCAATCCCCACTGTGTCGCAGGGATGTTGAAGAGTCCTTGGTCACGAGTCGAGTCACGAGTCTTTGGACTCGAGTCCGAGTCCTTGGTCCAAAATGGTGACTCACGAGTCACTCCCAAAACTGATTCCACGAGTTCCTATTAAAATCAATGGGTTTTTTTCCTCAACAAAATAAGGTTACTTCAGATTATGTGGCTTAAATAAATTCAAGGCACAAGTGTGCCTTTTTATTTCAATACTCTGCAACTGATTTTGGCAAGAACAGACCAGGCAGACAAACCCAAAATAACCAGGCAGGCAGAGGAGGCAGGGAACCCCAAAGCAGGCAGGCAGGCAGGCAGTGCCCTTTGTCTTGGACAATTCAACTGTTCAACTTGATCTTCACCGGCGATCGCGCTCCTCTCCACTCCTTCTGGCACAGCCCAGGGATGTTGACGAGTCCTTGGTCTCGAGTCCCGAGTCGAGTCTCGAGTCCCATTAAAAATATCGGGACTCGAGTCAGAGGGGGGACTCAGTCCGACTCACGAGTCGAGTCCTCGAGTCCGAGTCCCCAACCCTGCTGTGTCGTTGCATCCATTGCTGTGTATGCATGAGGGCAACAGTCTGAACCAGTCTGACTCCTGTATCTGTGAAGGCTCTCCATGTGATTAAGAACCTTGATTTTCCAGGGTTCTTAATCATGTGGAGAGCCTCCATGTACGCGAGAGGCTCTCTTATTCAGACTGTTGCCCTCTATGCATACATGGTGATGGGGGGAGGCAGGTCTGGAGTGCTCCTCCCCTCATGCGTTCATTCAGCACAGAGAGAACACCTCAAGGGGGCTACTGTTGACTAGCCAAGTACAGGAGACTCCTTGTATATATTCCAGGGCTGGCCAATCCAGGGACATCATAATGCTTGTCATGTCAACTGCAGGGTCTAGGTACGTCACAGCCTAGGTATGTTAGTTTTAAAGGCAAATGAAAACATGAAATGAATGGGCTCTGTTTTTCATTTTAGTTATAGAAATGAATGGTAATGCAAACAAGTGAGTTTTGAATGAAACTCCATTTTCTTCTCATTTGTTTCTCATTCATTTCAGTTCGAATCCTTCTAAAACAGCCTGTACAGGTCAAATAATGTTGGGGGGGGGAGAGAAAAGAGTACTTAGGCTGTGCCAATGTGCCCCTTTTGCATTGCAAATAAAATGGAGAACTTTCCCCCTATCTATCTGAAATTTGGAAGGTATGATGCTTTGCTTGCAGGCATAATAGAACACCTTAAAAGTTGTGTCACAGATGGAAACACAGAAGTTACAAGCAGAATTCTGACTAGGTCTGTCTCCCTTTGAAAGTAGTGGGGAAGTTTATAGGATGTTTGCCTATTCAATTGCCTATAAAATGGGAGGCAGTTTAACCAATCAATGCCCCCGAAATTTGGCAGCTCTGATGCCTTGAAAGAGTTTTAGACCTACCTGCAAATGCCATGTCATATGGATGCAAATATTGAAGTAATGGGCAGCAGAAATTTGGCTGCATTTCCCACTGAGAATAATGGGAAATGAAACCGAATGGGGTCCACACACACACACACACACAAAAAAAACCCCAAGTTACATCAGTGATGAAAGCAAATGAATTAACAATGAAATAAGTTAAACTTTTAACAGTGAAAACCAATGGAGTAACTAAGGCTGCAAGTAAGTCCTATTGAACTTAATGGGACTTACTTCTGAGTAGACATGTATAGGATTGCACTGTAAATGGTTTCCCCCGCTTGCACACTCCTGGACCTGAAGAGAGCACCATGGCCTGAGCACAGATAGTCCTAAGTACTAGACTAGGTTCTAGCCTCAACCAGTGTGGTTCTAAATTCAAACTTGCCCCAGAGTAGCATATTTTCTCTAAAATAATGCATTTCCAAAATGTATTTTGAATACTTTTAAAAGCTGATAACTGTGTTGAAACATTCGGTAAGTTTAAAAGCTGGTGGATAACTACGTTCCAATCCTTATATTAATATGGGTGGTGCAGATTTGGTCAGTTCATGTTGGAACTTGTGAAGATCGAATTCCTCAAGCATTCCTAGCTATTTCTGCTTTGCATGCTCAGTATACTTAACTGCAAAATAGTATATATGATATTTTCATTAAAGTGGTGTGTGTGTGTGTGTGTGTGACTGTTACTGTGCATTGCATTGCACAACCAATGCACATTTGGCTCAGTTGCTCATGATACCCACCTTAAGAAGCACGGACCTAACTTTATTATGCACTAGCTGTTGCCCGCGGCTTCGCTCGCGTGATGAAGAGTGACCGTGCCAAATTTGCATGGGTCGTCATTTTCCTATAGACGCTATTTGTTCGAAATTCCTTAAGGTAGCTGACCGCTGTTTTAGGAAAGGTCGCTCCATAGGAAAGGTCCCCCGGGACTACATAATGGAATCCTAGCTCCCCCAGGACTACACAGTGAAATCCCTGTTCCTTCCCCGGAACTGCACAATGAAATCTCTGCTTCCCCCCCTGGACTACACAATGAAATCCCTGTTCCCTTTCCCCCAGGACTACACAATGAAATCCCTGCTCTCCCCCCCCGGGACTACACAGCAATGAAATCCCAGCTCCCCCCCCCAGGGCTACCCAACAATGTAATCCCAGGTTGCCCCCCCCAGGGACTACCCAACAATGAAATCCCAGCTCCGCCCCCTCCCCCATAGGCCCCGGCTGTGGTTCATATGAACATTCTGTTTTGACGCAGGAGATATTTGCATATCTGCTCCTGATTGGGCCCCTGTGGCAGTTCATATGAATATTCTATATGTCGTTGGTGTGATTTGCATAACCGCTCTTGAATGGCCCCTGCGAACATTCCAAGTGACGCCATTGGCTCTCAGCTATTTTGGGCCGTACAGGCGCAGCGACGGTTTTTCGGAGATTTGAACCCGCCAGTCTTTGTCCTTGGGTGATGGAGAGTATGCGTGCCAAGTTTGGGGCGTGCCAACGTGATGGAGCCTATTTGACGATGCCCCACACACAACAGTCAGTCAGTATTTGCCCCTGCAGGAATTCATACAAACATTCTAAGTGTCGTATAGGCTATTTGCATAACTGCTCCTATTGGCTCTTGCAGCAATTATGAGGTGAGGCCGATTTGCATAACTGCTCCCCTGTTGTTTTGCCCATAGGAGATATGAGAGTGGGGCGATTTTGCCCCCTTTGTTCACCCCCTTAGGGACGGAATTTCCTAAAATCCTTCCTTAGTGGGTGTCTACGTCATAAAAGCAATGTCCCTTCAAGATTTCATGTTCCTAGATTAAATGGTTTGAGCTGGGCATTGATGAGTCAGTCAATCAGTCAGTCAGGACTTCTTCTTTTATATATATAGATTGTTCCCCATTCAAAAGCACAGATGCCAGTCTAAATGACAGTTGCATAACTCTGAACTGTGCATTGTCTTACACATGGAATCACTGCTCCCCCCCCACACACACTCATAACACCCCAGCTCTGCAAAAAGAAGAAATGGGGGGGGGCAGTATCTACAACAGTATTCCCCAAACCCAGTGCCCTCCAGATGTGTTAGGCTACAACTTCTGTTATCCATGGTGGCTGAATATGCTGGGAGTTGTAGTCCAACACATCTGGGGGACACCAGTTTTGGGTACAGTGATGTAGAAGCTTGCAGCATGTTTGAGATTCTGTTTATCTATAACACCAAATTGGGCTGGCCCAAGACGTTTTGCTGCCTGAGGCAGAGCAACAAACAATGCCGCCTCCCCATCAGTAAAGGTGCATAGTATTCAAGAGCAACTAAGTTATTTTGGCACCTGAGATAGAAAATCCCACGAACAGACATCTCCTCCTCCATGGAAGTACTAAATTAAATTAACTATCAATTTATAGAGCCAGTGTGGCATAGTGGTGAGAGTGTTGGACTGGGACTCGGGAGATCCGGGTTCTAGTCCCCGCTTGGCCATGAAATTCACTGGGTGACTTTGGGCCAGTCACTGACTCTCAGCCTAACCTACCTCACAGGGTTGTTGTGAGGATAACACGGAGAGGAGGAGGATTGTGTAAGCCGCCTTGGGTTCCTTGCAGGAAAAAAGGTGGGGTATAAATATAATAAATAAATAAATAAATAAAATTTGCTCTCTTTTCATGATATCCAAAATCTGCTGGCCGAGGCTCTGCCTAATGATAGGGCTGGCCCTGACACCAAATAAATTATCTTCATTCTGGCAGCAGAAATTTTTTTCAGATATTTACAACATCCCTATTAATCCACCCTGTGGATCCCTATGAGAACACAGTGAGCTCTCGGGAATGTAAAGTGACATGAATTTGACTGTGACAACCTTGTGGAGATGGACAGAACTGTGTGACCCCCACTTTTTCTGTGTCATTGCAGAGAAGTTGGCATGGTTCTGGCACCCTGCTGTCACCTCCTCATCTTCTTCCTCCTGGTGCCTCTAGGTTCTCTTAATTTCCCCTTCAATCTCTCACATTCTGCCCATGTCCGCACCCTCATTAATCAACGTCAACTAGCGGAGAGTAAAACAAGGGCGGTATTCTTCAGCTGCCCCCTCAGCCTTCATACATCCCATTGTTCAGGGTGGGGGGAGAGACTCTGATTCAGATGCCCAAAAACAGCCAATGTAGCACATAAAAGAGATGAGACAAAAATGGAAAGAATTGAAGTTTGGGGGAGGGGGGGAATAAAAAAATAACTAAAATAAAAAAGAGGAGGCATTTCCCCAGCGCTCGAATAAATAACTCCAGCAATGATAATTTAAATTATTCATACATTTATGAAAACATCCATTGAGATGGGAAGTGTATGATGCTCTTTGTCTCTCTTACTCGTCTCTTGTTTGCGATTAACCTTTACTGTAACTTGGGAAGGCCGTGGCGTTTTCACAAAGGCCAGCCTTTTCCTTCCATGGGAAAATATGTTTTGTCTGATCAAAATGAAAGAAGGGAGGGGAACAACTATTTGAGTGGAGGTATTTTTGTGCTGAAGTTGCTGATTCTTAAAGATGAGCCCTTGATTGGTCCACAGCCAAGGGCCAGAATCCGGCTGTAAAAGACCAACAAGAGGCGTACAAAGCACGCTTGCTGTTCTGCGCATAGTCTACGCTTGACACATGGAACGACTCAGGCACCGAGGAGCTTGACAGTATTTGCCAGCTAGATGGGATTTACTGTACTTAAGTGAGAACAGATACATATGCTGAGTGAAGAGCACATGTGCAGGCATTCTTCATCATCTTTAAATTCAGCAGCTCCTTTATATCTGTATTCTTTATTCTCACGCGGTATTCTTCTTGTTTGCTTACAATTTTATCAAAGGTGAGACAGGGACGGCATGCAGAAAGACCCAGGTTCAATCCCCGGCATCTCCAGGTAGGGCTGGCAAAGTCCCCTGCCCGAAACTCTGGAGAAGCCACTGCCAGTCAGTTTTAAACAATATGGAGCTAGATGCACCATTAGTCTGACTCCCTGTGTTCCTACAGCTGTCAGGGTTTACAGTGATGATAGTGTGAGAGCTGGACTGACCCGGGTTCAAAAGCTTCCCTAGCCAGTGACCCTCAGTCCCAGTCACGCAGGCGGAAGGAGGAGATAACAGCAGTTAATAAAGATTAAAGAGTTATTTGTAAGACCCAATTACATGGGATTAAGGCAATCAATGCATCTCCTACTCACTACATCATTGCAGACTCAAATCCTATACCCCAGTGGTAAGGCTAGATGAAGTGAAGTCCATCACAAGTCCAGACGAGTGAGACGAGCTAGCAAGCAAGTAGTCGGAGAAGAGAGAGGAAGTGAAGCTATCAGCAAATGTGTTAGCTTTATACCACAGACCGACCCTGTACCTATAAATAGGATATTACTCACCCCAGTTGTATAACCTATTCATCAACATGTTTACGGCAAAACCTGTCCAAGGTTGCTGAGTAGTATGAGGTCTTCTAACTGTCAGGACACCTATAACATATAGGTGTATCTTACGTATCTCTGCACTCTGGTGATCAACTCCTCAAATGGCTGTACAGTTTACATCAGAACAAGAAGTACTTCACAATAGCTTTGTGTGTGACCTTCCCTGTTATTTCTACTGTTATTTCTACTACGTAGGGATGCTGGAGAATTTCATTTGGTCCACATTTTTAAGTGAACTGATCTAATTTGCACTTTCTAGAGCAGGGCTCTCCAACCTTGGGTCCCCAGATGTTGCTGGCCTACAGCTCCCAGCATACCTAGCCAACATGGCTAATGGCAAGGCATTCTGGAAGCTGTAGTCCAGCAACGTCTGGGGACCCAAGGTTGGAGAGCCCTGCTCTAGAGTAATAACTGGATTGGGACACGGTTATCCTTTAGATTGTGCATTTCCCCCCTTAATTGTGTGACACAATTCTCAGCTCAAAATGTGTACTAAAATGCATATTTCAGGGAAAGATGCATACAATGTTGCCTGTTTTAGGGAAATGCATACAAAGATTCAATGTTTAGTGGGAAATTTATTTATTTATTATTTATTACATTTATCAATCGCCCATCTGGCCAGTCACCCGGCCACCCTGTGCACAAAATGCATATTTTAGGGGAAATGCATACACTTTAAATGTGAATTTTCATTAAAAAAAAAAAAAAGTAGGAAGCAGGACAGAATTGACTGAACATACATATGAAACTGATATGGACCAGAAATACTGGTCCATTCATCGGTACTGAAAAGTGCCATTGCACGGTTAGGAGGACATTTTTCTTCAATAATATTAATTTTCTCGAGAACAGGAGTTTGCATGTTCACATCCTAACTCAAATGCACATCATGAATGCACATGCATCTCCATTCCAAGTGTTGACTGGCTTGCGCTAACCTTGTTCCCCTTTAACCAGTTTGCCTGTTCCACATTGTTCAGACCACTAGTAGCTGGCTGGGGCATGCTGGGAGTTGTAGGCCAAAAACATCTGGGGACCCAAGGTTGGAGAACACTGCACTAGATCATTACGCATTCATTCCCATTCTGTACAAGTGTCTTAAGAACATAAGAACTTCAGAAGAACTGAGCTGGATCAGATGAAAAAGGTTTATCTAGTACATTGTTCTGTTCCCAAAGTAGCCAGCCGGATGCCTCTTGAGAAGCTCACAAGCAGGACATGAGTGCAATAGCACCTTCCATTAATTGTCCTATTTCTGCCTCACATGGAAGTGAAATGACTACTTGAAAAACTGTTACCTTATCTGGCACTCTTATCTAAAGTTACAAATATGCAGAAATGCAAACTTAGGGATATTCATTGCATTCCCTGAAGTGACAATCCACCGTGTCATCTTTAAGTACACTATAAAGCTATTTACAAATCCAGGTTTGATGATGATGATGATGATGGTATAAAAGGCCAGGCACTATTTCATGCAGTGCATAGTTAACTTGTGGAACTCATTACCAAAAGAGGTGGTGACCTAACAGCTGCTAGCATAAATCTCAGGTTGGATCCAGGATCTGCCTTTCTCAAGAGTAAGGGACCTTCTTTAAGAGAAAGGGGTCTTGTGGAAGGTCCCTCCACCTGATTTTTGGGATCCCTCGTCCCATGCACACAACACAGTTCACCCTATTCAGCAGGGTCTTGTGACTCTCCTGTGTAGCGTTTCCAGGTGGTTGGAAGGACTGTCATGGGAGGGTTGGGGAAGGCCACTTTCGCCAATGCAGCTGATCCATCTTATATCTGGAGCCAACCCCTCCTCTTTTGTTCATTTCTTATTTATTTACTGCATTTTATCCCGTTTTTCAGCGAAATATTGCCTCCCAAACTGGCTCACATTAAGAGAGAGAGAGAGAGAGGGGAGTCCCTGCCATCAGGCTTACAAACTGAAATAACAAGGCATACAAGCGAAGGGAGTGAAGGGGGAATGAAGAGGAAGGAGAGCAGTTTTTCCCAGGCCAAAACAAGCTGGGGAACTATAAACAGGAATTTAAATGCCCTTCGGGCCAGGCTGATCTTCCCTTGGTGTTCTTGCTTGAATAGCACTTGATGGCTCTTGTTCCTTTGGCTCTTGGATGGGGTCAGAGCATTATTTTCTCTTGGTTCTGTAGTCCCAGGGCAACTTATATTTATATTGATTGTGCTGTCTGCTTGTCTGTTTCTGGATACAATTCAAAGTGGTTTATTTATTTATTTGTTTATTATATTCGTTAATTGCCCATCTGGCCGGTCACCCAGCCACCCTGGGCGATGTACAATTAAAACAATACAATAAAACATGATAATTAAAACTTATTAAAACTTTAGGACAAAGATACCTAAATAACTCTGCCTATACAATCCTGTCCATCCACTGAGGTCATCTGAAGAGGCCCTTTTGCATGTCCTTACATCTAAGGAACAGGGCAGGAACATGCGCGCGCGAGGGCCTTCTCAATGGCAGTGCCAAACTCCTTGCCCCCCAGAAATCCATTCCCTCCCCTGGATGACATTGCATCATCACTTGCTCACTTTCTTTTATTTCATTCAGATTCAGGAGGCTTTTGGCCTGTTCGTTGTTTAATTACACGTGTTTCTCTTTTCATGGCTCTCATTTGTGCAGTTTCTTTCTCCGCTGTTCTGTGTGCTTATTTTTCTCGTGTTGTATTTAACTTTGTTAGCTGCATTGAAAGGTTCAATTTTTTTAAATCAGAAAGATGTGATGGGTGCTGGACAGAGATTAGACACTGATGCAAGGAGCAGAGATAGCGTAACTTATATGGTATTTCTCACAACACACATTTTTGTTGAGTGTACTGAGGAGCATTTGTTAGAGGTTCGCAGCCCCTTGGCAGAGCAACAATCTATACGGTCAGAAGTCATTATTTATTAGATTTATATGCAGCTCTTCATAATAAATCACAGAGTGGTTTAGAGATAAAAAGTAAGACTATGAAACACAAACACTAATAAAACAGTAGTATAAAACTCTAGAAATGCCTCAAAACCAAACCAGCAGCAATATTACCTACCAAAACTATTCAGCAACAAATAACTCCAAGATCCCTCGAAAAGGACCCAAATGCCTGGGTGAAAAGCTGTGTCTTAAGTAACCAACAAAACAAAGGTACTGAAGATGCCTGGTGTACCACCTGATGCAAGGAATTCCAGTACTTGAAAGGTTGTCACACAGAAAAGGGCCAGGATCTCTTCTCGGCCATCCCAGTTTGCAGGACACGGAATAATGGGCTCAAGTTACAGGAACCTAGATTCCACCTACGGTAAACATCAGGAAAAATTTCCTGACTGTCAGAGCAATAAAACAATGGAACCAACTACCTAGGGAGGTGGTGGGCTCTCCCAATCTGGAGGCATTCAAGGTGCAGCTGGACAGCCATCTGTCAGGGATGCTTTTGACCTGGATTCCTGCATTGAGCAGGGGGTTGGACTCGATGGCCTTGTAGGCCCCTTCCAACTCTACTTTTCTATGATTCTATGTTTTGGGTGCCGTAACCAAGGAGGCCCTCGCTTGGGTCACCACCACTCCCTGGGCATTACCCATAGTCCCCAATAAAGAGCTCAAAGGCCAGGCTGGTGCATACCAGGGAGAGGTGCTCCAACAAGTGTTTGGACCCCAAGCTTTTTAGTGATTCTTGACACTTAAACTAGTGCTGGGCAAGTTTCTCGGGGCTCATTTTGGAATAGGCTCACTGACAGCGATCTTATTTGGACTTGATTCAGATCAGGATCAGATCACATAATTGTAAGCTCAGGCCCACTCTGATCACACTCCCAATAATATCCATGGCAATCACCCAAAAAAAGCTGCTACTTCAGCCCTCATTATACAGCAACAGCACAATGGGCATCAAGAGCCATGGAAAATGTAGTGATGTAGTGTCCCAGATCTTAAGGACCCAGAAGCCTTAGAAAATGACATTTTCCCCAGTGGTCTTGGTGGCTGCAATGATGCTTCTGCCCAACAAAGGCCACAGCAGCAGCCTGTTCTGTTCCTGCCACCAGTCTCTAGGTAAATTTCAACAGGAAAGGGAAAGGGGCAGGCTGTGGCTATCTGGAATGCTGATACTGACTAAGTACCATTTAAGTACAGTACTATAAATTACAAGCTAAGCTCGAACTTTTGATAGGGTTGATTTCACCTTGTGCTCAGCACAAATGTGCTGAACTGGGGAAGTTTGTATTCTGAACAACCCAATTCCATACTTCATTTCATTAAGCCTGCAATCCTATTCCCACTCACCTGGAAGAAACTCCCAACTCAGTGAGACTTACTTTCGAGTAGACAAGTTTATAGGCTTGTGCTGTACATGAAACAGGTTTGAATCTGGCATATGCTTCTACCGTTGAGTTCTGTTGCCCTTGTGAATCTGAACATAGCTCTTACTTTTATTACAAAGCGGTTTGTTCACAATTCAGTATTTTTCAGTTAAATCCACACTACAGGCTGTAGTATTTATTTAACGAAGCATGTATCCAGACAAGCTGGAAAAGTACATGTTGAAAAGTGGAAAGGGCAGTAAATATCCCTAAATCAAACTCCTGGCAATTCAGTATTTTCCTAGTATGTTGTTGTTGTTTTTTAATTGGCTGTGAACTTTCCCCACCCCCATCCCGCTTGAAAGTTTTCCAAACCCTCCCTTGGCTCGCAGTTTGGGAATAGTCATAATTCAGACTAACTTTATATATAGCTTATATGAAGTAAGGGGCAGACTTCAAAAGACTTTGAGGGTTAATTTGAGTGCCAATGAACATCCTAATTTTCTGAGCTTGTTTACATAAAATGCTTACCAGCCTGTTACTTCTGTTCTTGAGCACAAAAGCTGCCTTGCTATTGGCCTGGAGCAGAAAGATTTTGTGCATGTTCACCATATGATGCTATGCATGTTTACCCAGAAGTAAGTACCACTCAACAGTATTATTATCATTGGGGGAGGTTGGGACATTTGATCTTTGCAAATCTACAAATCTGGCCTGCTCTGCAAATGGCCTCCCAAAATTCTGCGCCCTATTTGTGAACAGAGAAATTGGAGGGGACCATTTTTCCGACTTGACAGTTTAGGTTTTTAAAAATTATTTCAGACTTGAACAAGTGTGCACTTGTGCAGGTCCAAAATGGCATGCCTTGCCAGGGCAATGTTCAGGGTGGGGTGGGGTGTCTGCTGTCTCAGAGAGGCTGCAAAGACCAAGAATGTCTATTTCCCTTTGAAAAAACCATGGGGAGCCCTGTCAAAAAAACCCCTTTTAAAAGAAGCCGGAGTTTTGACAGCTAGTGGTCAAAACTGACAGCTCCCATTAAAAAGGGAGTGGCTCACACTTTTGCACCTTCCCGAGTAGCTAGAATCTCGGGAAACTGTGGAAAAGTAAGAGAACCCTCAGAGGAGCCAGGACCAAAAAACCCTCGAGGGATCTCACTCCGGCTTCTTTTAAAATGGTTTTTTTTTTTGACAGGGTGACCAACTGGCTACCCTCTTTTTGCGAGCAAAGATCACTCTCAGCTTCAGTTTCTCTTGATACTTTACCTTTTGACAGCTGTCAAGGGAAACCAAAGTGAAAAGGGTTGGGCGCACCGTGGATTGTTCACACAACAACCAACCATCCCTGGTTTATTGCCAGGGTGGGTTGTCATGAAGTGCGAGCGTGCCCAGTTTCTCAGGTGTGGGGCTCACCATTAGCAGTGGAAGTAGCACAACTCCTTTCTTTTTTCCGTAAGTGCAAATGGCGGCGGGGGCAGCAACTGTAGTGGCAGTCCGGTCACTACTTAGCATTCTCCACCATATCCTGGACCTAGCATTCTTCTGGGGCATTCTAGAGGAAATGGCGGCTACAGCAAAAAAATGGAGCAGAGTATTGAGAGAACATTCTGCAAAGTGGTCTTCTTTTTGTAAGTGGGCAGGGTGAGAAAAAGAAAAATCTCAGAAATATCCTCAGAAAAATGTCTTTTGATAAATTTTGGCTCGTTTCTAATCCATGCTTTCTGAACTAATGTGTATCAGAACAGAGGTTGTAATCTTATACACACTTACCTCGGTGTAAGCCCCATTGAACTCAATGGGACTTACTTCTGAGTAGACATGTACAGTATTAGTTATCCATTGACTCTCACACAGTTCTGACACAGTTCCCAGCTTCAAAAATGTATCAAAACGTACTTGGAAATGCATATTTTGCCTGAACAAAGCTTAAAATATTTTGATTAGATGGGGTATTGGCTTCCCTCTGAAGTGACCAGAACCAAAGCTGGACCCTGCATGACTCTTCATTCCCAATTTGGCTTTGGAAAGGCAGACAGTGTGTCTCCAAAACTCTAAATGCTGGGGAGGGAGTGGAGTTGAGTGACTGACACGTCCACCTTCTAATAAAGGGGCACATTTTACTAGGAACTCTCCAATCCCTATGCTTTGTCGGAGGGCAAGGATGGGACCTTGAGATGGCCATCCTTCTAACGCTACCAGACTTCATTATGAAAAAAGTCTTAAACTGTTTTCAATCATAATAACTCTCTAGCTATTCCAACTATCCTTCTAAAACCTTGCAGGTTTCATGCCTAGAGACACCTCTATGATGTGCGCCACTTTCATACAAATTCCCCCCCCCCCAAAAAAAACATTGGGGAGGAAAGGGGAAGTGAATCACTCACGCACACAAGCCCCCAAATTTGAGGGCTCCCCTTCCACATTGGTGCACCTATCCTTCTGCACCTATCCTTCTGAAGTGTTGCCATTTTTTTTTTACTTAGGGTTGCCTCTGTGTTGTCTTGTAATTTGCAGAAGAATGGTCCCCAAGGCAAGGGACCCTTTTTTGGATACCCACAATGTAAAGGATGCTCTTGCACCTATTCCTCTAAGCTTGATCTCCTCAAAAGGGGCAACTGTCACTGCACATTTAATCAAATTCTGCCAAGAAATAAACAAGTTATTGGCAGCTGCCTGAAAAGAAATAAGAAATGTAAAAGGGTGTAGTAGCACAAAAGCCACTGTACTCATTTGGCAGGTGCACCTGGAGGAGGACCTCAGATGATGACTTAGAGGTAAGTAAATATGAGAAGAGATGTTCCTTCAGGTAACCTGGCTTCAAATGGTAAGGGTTTTAAAGATTAAAATTAGCACTTTGAGCTGAACCCAGAAATGGACTGGCATCCACTGCAGATGGCAAAGTACTGGCATAATGTGATCATATTGGCCGGTCCCCGTTGATAATCTAGCTACCCTGTTTTGGACAAGTTGAACCTGTCTCTTTACATTTTATTTCCATTGAATCTTATTTGTCATTTTGAGAGACAATGGACTGGTTCCAGACTATACATACTTACCTGAAAGTAAACTTCATTGAATCCAGAGGGAGTCAGCATGCTAGCTGCACTTTAGGTCCCATTGAAATAAATCAGAAACATAGATTTAAATTAATCCTGTTAATATTTCCTCAGAAATAAGTCCTCCTGTGATCAGCAGGCCTTACCCCCAGGTAAGTGTGCACTGTGTTGCATTCTAGGTACAACTTACTTAGTATGGATCCAGCCCAATATAAAAAAAACATAAAATTGATGAACAATGGGGAAACAATTATTTATTTCATGTATACTCTAATGGGACCTGAACTGACTATGATGCTTCAGAAAACAAAATTTTGAGATTGTAATATGTAGCTCAATTTGTGGTCATGGTGGGGGGAAAAGGCAAATTATGTATGTTTTGCATAGCTCCATTCCATCCCCATTTCCTCATAAAGTTGTTGTTCTTTAAACGCACACTGAAATTTTATTATTTAACTTATTTAACAAACTACACATTTTGTACGCATTTTATCTTAAAACACATTTTGTAGGTATTTTAACTGAAAATACATTTTTATACACAATTTTACAGTTTTACAAGCCAAGAACTGTACAGTCATGCCTTGGATTGAGAGCATAATTCGTTCCAGAATGTGCTTGTAATCCAAAACACTCTTATATCAAAATGAAATCTCCCCAAAAAAATTTGTACAGAGATTTTTAATTTAAGCCGTACTACAGTACTTGTATTGCAAGACATCGCTTGTATATCAAGTTTAAAAAAATTAAATAAATATTTAAAAATTTGCTTGTCTTGCAAAACGCTCTCAAACCAAGTTACTTTTAATCCAAGGTATTACTGTATTGCAAAATGTGGAGGTGCAAAAACCAAAGGATGACTGTGTTCCAGTCCACATACAGTAATACCTTGGATTGCAAGTAACTTGGTCTGAGAACGTTTTGCAAGACAAGCAAAAAATTTTGACTTGATAAACGAGCAAGGTCTTGCAAGACAAGTAGTCGTAGGGATGTAACCACTCGCCTCGAGCAGGCGTAGCGGGCCGAAATCTGCCCTGCTCACGCCCGCCAGAGACTCGCTTTGATATAAGAGTGTTTTGGATTACAAGCACGGTTCCGGAACGAATTATGCTTGCAATCCAAGGTATTACTGTACTAGTCTGGGGAACGTGAATCAGGTTGGTTCATTAAAATCACAGGCTGAACATAGACCTCTAGCATTCCTGTTTCTCAGTACCACATTCTGTAGACAAACAGAAAGGAACGGCTGTTTCTGTCATACCCTGCTTGTGGGCTTTCCAGAGGCATCTGGCCGGCGGTTCATAACAGGATCTGGGACTAGATGGTCCTTTGGTCCATCAGGGTTCTTCTCATGTTACTTTGGTTACTTGGATCCCGCTGAGAACATTACCAGTCTTAGTGAAACTTTGTTGGCTCCCTTTAAAGATTCTCAGATCCTCCACTTTTGTTTCAGACAGTAGTGCAGTTAGGTAATTTTAGACACTGAACTTCACGATCTTATCCCCCACCCACCCCATCCCCGTACACGATAATGTGTGCTATTTCCCTTACTTCAACATGTCGTAATCCAGCGCTGCTGCATTTGCAGGCCCTGCTCATTCTGCTGAGTGGAGCGCTGGAGTTCTGACCCAAAGTTCTGTCCTGGCAGCGTCACTGGCTTCGGATTTCACTTTAGGTGAAATTTCAAGAGTAGAAGAGCAGAGATGAAGTAAGAAAGAGATAGTGACAGGTATGAGATGTTTCTGAGGCATTGGAATTTGTTCCATGAGTTGAGACCTGGTGGGAAGTATCAGCAGGCTTGGGGGAACCCAAGAAAAATACAAAAGAAAACTTTAGAGACAATTATTTTTTTTTAAGTGGGGTGGGGGGATCCAAAACAGCCCAAGGAGGGCTGAGTATGCTCAGGGGCCATAGAGCACTGACTAACTGAGGAGTGGGGCGGGGATAGAATGGAGTATCCTGGAAGAGGGCAAGACTGAACAGGAACACTCCACATTTCAACATTTTTGTTGCAGTCCCACTTATATAAAATAAAAACTAAACATGGTGCGGAGCAATCCCATGGGGCAATGAAGGAATGGAATAGGGGGGATCTGCAAATTCCTAAATTAAATAAGAAAATGACCAAGTACCACCAGGCTCTGGCTTCTCCGACAAGCTCTACCTGCTGAGCCCTCAGGATACCTAGCAATCCTAGGTCTAAGCCATACATGTTTGGAAGGAGAGGAATAAAGAACAGCATTTTTATGATCGGTCTTGGGCTCGGTTTAGTGGTTGAGGGAGGAGAGGCCAGGCATGATAGTAAAGAGCAAAGGTTAAAGGAGATGGGGCAGAGCCCTAAAATGGCAGACTCTCAGAAAAAAAGGGCAGACTAAAGTTCTCAATAAATGCAGAAAACCTAACTGAACAACATTAAAAAGCAGTACTGTGCATGTTGATGGACTGCAAACATGTTAGAACACGGCTGAAATCCCAGGTCCTTCTCAGAACAGAACCGTAAGATTGCAATATACACAACGCTAGCAAAGCTGTAAGGAAATATATTGCACCGTGGACTGGCTGGAGGCGCTACATACCCAATCCCTGCATTTTACTATTCCCAGACTCCTAATACAAGCAGAAAATTAAATATATCTTTCTAGATACCTTTTGCCCCTTGTTTGAGAGTATACCAGCATGGGGGAAAGGGAGAAATGCAATATCCCATATTTCCACTAACTACTTTTATAACCTCATGCAAGCCTGGCTGAGTGTCCTTCCAGCATCTCTAGGATGTGTTGTTCCTCACTGAGTTGCCACAGCAGCAGTTTTCCTCCCTCTCCCCCCCCCATTCTCTTTTACTTTGCCCATACAAGGTAAATATCAAGATACTTCAGTTATGGCATATCCTCTGTCTGTTGCTTTCCCGCCCACCCAAGCCACCAAGGCAAGGGTCTGGGATGATAGCCAAGTGCCACAGAAGACATTGGAGTCATAAATCATCCCCTTTCCAACATCTGCAAAGGCCTGCCCCTCGGTGATGATGATCTTCCCCTTCCACCCCCCTTTCTCGCGTTTTATCCTTTCCCTCTTGGACAAAACACCTATTGTCGCAAGCCTGAGTGAAGAAGAATCTTTTTTCCCCCTCACAAAGCAGCCTTCTGAAGCCAAGTTGTGAGCTGCCATCAGAGATGCCTGCATCACTGCAGGGAGCCTGTATCTCACTCCTTTCTTCCTCCCTCTCATACGTAGTTTTTCCCTCGCTCATGGGGGTCAGGCCAGCGCCTTTCATTCCAACTTCATATTCACATAAAGACATCAAGTAAAGGGTGGGGGAAACTTCGCCCGAAAGAATTATTAGGCATGGCTGTCAAACGCTTTATCGGAGGGCGGGGTAGGTTGGAGGACTCAGTTCTCTCTATGCCGTGCCATTGTTTCCAGAGCTGATGTACTTTTGCCTAGACCTACCGTGCTACCCTCCTTAACAATTTCTGGAAGAAGGGAAACCTAAAAAATACAGAATTTCTTGCTGCCCATTCTTTCGTTGCCTTCTCTGTTCCGTCACTCTTTCCTCCTTGTTGATTGTATAGAATCTCTTGTCCGGTCTCCGAGAATGTTATTGTTTGGGATGTTTATTGAATAAGGTTTTTTTACTGAGTGCCAGTGTTCAAAATGGCTGAGTGATTTATGGGGCAGCTGAAGCAAAAATGTCCCTAGCTAACTTTTTTGCAGGGAAAAAGAGATACACAGGTTGCCGCTGAAATCTTGCCTAGAATGAAATTCAAAGTGAATTGGAGGGTTTCTCTTCAGCCGATTTACCCAATACATTTTGAGGGAAACCAGCATTTCCCTACCATCCCCATAAGGGTCAACTCACACATTACTCTGCAACAAACAACAAACCCAAGTTTGCCTCCAAGTATATGCTGAGGGAGAACTTAGTGGCCTCCAAGTTGCCCAGATGTTTGGCCCTCCAGATGTTGTTGCATTGCAACTCCCATTAGCCCTAGCCAGCATAGCCAATGGTAAGGGATTGTGGAAGTTTAGTCCAACAACATCTGGAGGGCCACACATTTTCCCCCTACCTGGTCTAATAAGAGAATGTATTTATTTTGAAACAAATTATAAAATGGCACCCATTTGGTTAAATTTTGATTTTTTTCCTGAAATGAGTAGACAGAGGTATGAATGGGACTTGCATTTCAGACTCCCATTCATACCTCTTTATACCCATTTCCGGTGAAAGGTGGGGATGGATGGATCTTTAATTTTTGCTTTCTCCCTGTAAAGGATAGAGGCCTACTCAGGCTTGAGTTTGTTGAAGCCTGAAGGCCCAAACACTTCCCTCGAGTAGTTGAAGCCTGAAGGCCCAAACACTTGGATGGGAGGGGGAGTTTGAGAGTTTTAGTTTACCCAATAGAAGTTAAGAACTAGATCTCCTATTCAAGGTCACATGATTATAACCTTCCATTCCTGGGAAGGCTATATATGTGGGGTGTGGTCAGCTAGCAGCAGTGGGAGCCTGACTGCAGAAGCAGAGAGAGCTGGCAGCAGAGAGAAGCAGAGAGAGAGAGAAAGAGAAACTGGCTGCATAGGAGATAGGTAGTCTGAAGTTAAACTAGAGAACATTGGATTGTTTGTTTGTTTGTTTTTTCATACTTGCTTTTGGATTATAACCACTCTATTAAGTGAATACCCTAATATCATAAGTAAAGTGCTGTTGTTTACCCTGAAAGTTTGGAGTGACTTATTCACCACGTCTACAGCCTACACCCATGCTATTGGAAGCTGTAAAAGGACTTGATCTCCTGGAACGGGAGGGGCTTTGAGGAGAGGCAGAGATCTCCCAAAGGAAGGTTAAGGGGTCCCTGCAGTAGCGGAACCTTGACAGATGGTGGCAGCGGAGCGATCCTGAACGGTGAGATTAAGCACTCCAAACAGTAATTGGGTTTTTTACTAATAGAGCTGGCAAAAGCAGTGTATGTTTTAACTTCAGGACTGCGGAATAGGGACCCAGTGAGGCAATTAAAATGAGCCAATACCTCTCTATGAACAAAACTGCCCTGATTGAGCAGTGTAAAAAGGACAATTTGCCATGGGAGGAGAAAACAGCAGAAGAACTGAAAGTTATGCTGATCTCCCAGGCGGCAATAGAAGGAGCTGCACCCTCTAGCCCTAGGGTAGCAGGACCCCAAACAAAAGAATGGGAGCTCCGTGAACAGGAACTGCGGCTAGTGGCAAAGCAGAAGGAAGACGAGACCAGGTTAGAGTGGGAACGACTTCGGCTGCAGCAGGAGCAACTTAAAGCCCAGGAAGAACAACGCAGACACGAGGAAAAAGTGCGGCAGGAGCAACTTAAAGCCCAGGAAGAGCAACGCAGACATGAGGAAAAGCTGCACCAGGAGAAACTTCAAGCCCAGAAACGCAACTTCAAGCCCAAGAAGAGCAACGCAGACACGAGGAAAGGATGATGAAATTGAAACAGGAGCAGCCTGTCAGAGTTACCCCGAAGGACTTCACAGCATACACCCCAAGAGAAGACCCACAAGTGTTCCTGACCACTTTTGAAAGGGCAGCACAGAAGTGGGGACTGCAGGAGGGTGATTACATGAAGTTTGTGCCTAATTTAATCAAAGGGGAGCTGGCAGAGATTTATAATAGCATGCCAGCGGGGGAGGCTGTTTCCTATGCTCAATTCAAAGAAACGGTGTTTAAAAGGTTCAGGTTAGGCCCTGAGCACTTTAGGAAAAAGTTCAGAGGGTTAACACCTCAACCAGGTAAATCTATGGTAGAGTTTGCAACAAAATTAAAAAACCTGCTATTAAAATGGGTGGATGGAGCAAAAGCTTACAATAGGGAAAAGGTGCTAGAGCTTATGGCCCTGGATCAGTTTTATTTTCGGTTGCCCAGAGAAATAAAACTGAAGGTTAAGGATAAAGATCCTGAAACTGTAAACCAAGCTGCAGAAATGGCTGACAAATTGATTGAAAACCGGGAAGGGTTAGGCCCCAGGATTGAGTCTGAGAAGAAGGGGGGGAAATGGGAAGCCCCAAGTAAAAAGGAGTTCAAAAAACCTCCTTTTGATCCTTCTCACCCCAGAGACCGTGCCTGTTATTCGTGTGGTCAGACAGGCCACATCAAGAATAGCTGCCCCAAGTTACAAGCAATAACACCAGCTAACCTAGGTAGTCCTAAACCCGAACAAACCAAGCCACAAGGTGTAGCAAGCGTAAAAAAACCTTATAATTGTGGATTTGTGATCACCAACAGGGAAGAGGTTAATAATCAGTTTAAAGAACCTGTTTATGTAAAGGATAAGACCATTATGGCGATGTTGGATTCTGGAGCTGATGTTTCTCGGATCCGAGCAGATTTGGTGACACCTGAAGATTTGGTACCAGGAATGTCTATTGAGATCCAGGGAGTGAATGGTCCCTCCTTTGAAGTCCCAGTAGCAAGGTTATCCATAGAATGGAGGGGATGGAGGGGTCTGTATGAAGTTGGGGTGATGGAACCTCCAACCCAATTTGCCCCTATCATTGTGGGAAAGGATATAATGGGCCCAGAAGCTCAAATATGTGTGGTAACCCGCAAGCAAAAGGAAAGGGAGGAAACTTCAAGACAGGACCAGGTAAAAGCTGATGGGGTAAAAGAAAAGGTACTAGAGGTACAACCCACAGTGATTCCGGAAGGTCCAAAACCAACCCCAGACCCTCCCCAAACTGAGACAACAGAACAAGCCTCCATGCAACCTGTTGACCTGAAAGCCAGTGAAACAACCGAGGCAGGTGGTTCTGTAGAGGAGAAGGCACTAGAGACCCCTTTTCCTGATTTAAGAGTAGAGGAATTCAAGCAGGGAGTCCTCAGTGATCCTAGTTTGGAGCCTCTGAAAAGAGTTGCTCTCCCTCAAGAGAGACCCTTCTCTGAGGAAAGAAGTGAGCAGATTATTTGGGAGAAAGGATTGTTGTATAGGCTGTGGTTACCAAAAACCCAAGAGTTAAACTGGGAACCACTAAAGCAACTGGTAGTATCTAACCAATTCCGGCTAAGGTTGCTAGAACTAGCCCATGATGTGCCATGTGCAGGGCACTTGGGGAAAAACAAAACAAAGGCTCATGGCAAACTTCTTTTGGCCTGGAATTGCTAAGCAAGTAGCAGAGTACTGCAGGTCTTGTGAAACCTGTCAGCGTGTGGGGAAGGCAGGGCACCACAGTAAAGCCCCTTTGCAGCCTCTGCCTATTATAGGAGAAGCTTTCTTTAGGGTGGGCATGGATATTGTAGGGCCTTTCACTAAACCCACCCGCAAGGGAACATCCTCACAGTGGTGGATTTTGCCACAAGATACCCAGAAGCTGTAGCACTAGCCTCTATAGATGCTCCATCTGTAGCTGAGGCTTTGCTAACTATATTTTGCAGAACTGGATTTCCCTCTGAAATCTTAACAGATTGTGGGTCAAATTTCCTCTCCGAGATAATGGAGTGTCTGTGGAAGTGTTGCGGGGTAAAACACTTGAAAACCACTCCTTATCACCCCCAATGCAACACCTACTTTTTGCCTACAGGGAAGTTCCGCAGGAATCAACGGGATTCTCACCTTTCGAGCTGTTGTATGGCAGAAGAGTGAGAGGGCCTCTTGATCTCCTGAGGGAAAACTGGGAAGGTAAACTCGTAGAAAACAAAACCTCTGTGGTGGATTATGTGTTAAAACTTAGACAAACCCTAGATACACTCTGTAAACTAGTTCAAGCCAATGTGACCAAAGCCCAAGAGGTGCAAAAGTTCTGGTATGATCAAAAGGCACGCTCTAGAGTATTTGAGGTAGGGGATCAGGTAATGATATTTCTTCCTCTGCGCAAAGACAAACTTAAGGCTGCTTGGGAAGGCCCCTACACAGTCAGACAGAAAATGGATGATTTGACCTATGTGGTGGTTAAAGAAAAATCTGAAAAAAGACCAAAGGTAGTACATGTAAATATGATGAAGCCACACTATGAGAGGAGTGGAGTAGTTTTACAGGTGCAGAAGGTGCCAGAGGTAGTATACTTAGGGCACAGGGTTGGAAATGGCCATATCACACCTTTATGGGACAAGGTTGAAGCTATCAGAACCTGGGACATACCTACAACCAAGAAACAGGTCAGGTCATTCTTGGGATTTGCTGGGTATTACAGGAGATTTGTTCCCCATTTTGGTGAAATTGCTGGACCTTTGACTGATTTAACCAAGAAATGTAAACCTGACAAAATTGTGTGGACTGATGAATGTCAGAGAGCTTTTGAGAGACTAAAGGACATTTTAATCTCAAGGCCTGTGTTAAGAGCACCTGACTTTGAAAAAACCTTTATTGTTGCTACAGATGCCTCTGAGACTGGCATAGGTGCAGTATTGTTACAAGACTATGACTCTGTTAAACACCCAGTTGCCTACCTGAGTAGGAAGCTTCTACCCAGGGAGAGAAACCTGTCTACGATCCAAAAGGAATGTCTGGCAGTAGTGTGGGCTCTGGACAAGCTCAAGCCTTATGTTTTTGGACAAGAATTTACTTTATGGACTGATCATCATGCCTTGCAATGGATACAAACAATGCAAAATACCAACTCCAAGCTTCAGAGATGGTCTTGGAAATTGCAGGAATTTCAAATGAACATTGAACATGTGACTGGGAAGGAGAATGTGATAGCTGATGCTTTGTCTAGGAAATAACAAAAAAAACAGTTGTCTTTTTGCGTAGGTTAACGTTTCACAATTCTCTTCTGTAAAAGGGAAATTGTTCCACTTGAGAAGAAGGGGGGGAAGATGTAAAGGATAGAGGCCTACTCAGGCTTGAGTTTGTTGACACTTCCCTCGAGTAGTTGAAGCCTGAAGGCCCAAATACTTGGATGGGAGGGGGAGTTTGAGAGTTTTAGTTTACCCAATAGAAGTTAAGAACTAGATCTCCTATTCAAGGTCACATGATTATAACCTTCCATTCCTGGGAAGGCTATATATGTGGGGTGTGGTCAGCTAGCAGCAGTGGGAGCCTGACTGCAGAAGCAGAGAGAGCTGGCAGCAGAGAGAAGCAGAAAGAGAAGCAGAGAGAGAGAGAAAGAGAAACTGGTTGCATAGGAGATAGGTAGTCTGAAGCTAAACTAGAGAACATTGGATTGTTTGTTTGTTTGTTTGTTTTAATACTTGCTTTTGGATTATAACCACTCTATTAAGTGAATACCCTAATATCATAAGTAAAGTGCTGTTGTTTACCCTGAAAGTTTGGAGTGACTTATTCACCACGTCTACAGCCTACACCCATGCTATTGGAAGCTGTAAAAGGACTTGATCTCCTGGAACGGGAGGGGCTTTGAGGAGAGGCAGAGATCTCCCAAAGGAAGGTTAAGGGGTCCCTGCAGTAGCGGAACCTTGACACTCCCATATCCAATTTAAAAAAAAAAAAAAAAAATTCAAGCTGTTTCTGTCCTGTTTATGAAGAAATTTGCAAATTTTTGCTAAGTTCTTAACAAAAAAATGAACCGAATAAAATTCTCACCCATCTCGGTTTCCTGTTTGTGGCAGCAGCGGTGACAGCGCAAGAGCTGACTTTGGCAGCTTCTGTTTTCTTGATGTCACATGGAAATGGTAGCCACTCCAATAAACAAGCAAACAGTCCCAAAAAGTTAAAGAAAGATCAATCCCCCCAAACCCAGAATGAAAATGAATAATGAAACAAGTGTGTAATTATGAAAGGGGGGATCCTTGCACACTTGTAGTGCCTAACACCTTCTAGGACAGGGCTCTCCAACCTTGGGTCCCCAGATGTTGCTGGCCTACAGCTCCCAGCATACCCAGCCAGCATGGCTAATGGCAAGGGATTCTGGGAGCTGTAGTCCAGCAACATTTGGGGACCCAAGGTTGGAGAGCCCTGTTCTAGGACATATGACATGGCTTCCAAAGAAACCGGAGCCTTAGCAGGCAGGCTGACGACCTCCTCCTAAAAAATATTAAAATAAAATAAACAAGGCTCCACCTCTCTTGACGATATTCTGAGAACACCTTCTGGAAAATGTTTTGAATTTTTTTAAAGCTTATGGTGATATTCCCCGAACCTTGGAGGGTTCCACCGTTCAAGGCAGCCTAGGAATCATTTTAAATAAATAAATTAAAAACTTGGCTGCCGAGACTTGGATTGATACAGCATGCTGGACCACAGCCACTCACTGTTACCACTGTGTGCATTTTGCTTTAGTGAAAGAGATACTTCACGTACAACCCGTTCCACCTCTTAAGACAGACTCTTCCCTGCTTGTTTAGTTCTTCCAAGAGGGAAAGAACATCTAGCTAGGATTAGGCCAGGCATAAAATTGTGCAACAACGCTGTCAAGAGATATATGATTCTGCTACCGGTACTTTAGCAATGTGGCTATGGGCTTTGGGTTGGTGGCATCAAACCTTGATTTTGCATAGTCTTCCTGAACCTGGGTCCCCCCCAGATTTCTTTGACCACAACTGAAATCATCCCTGATGGTTGGCTATTGCTGGCTTGGGCTGATGAGAGTTGTAGTCCAAAACAGCTGGAGAGAGCCAGATTGAGGATGGCTGATTCAGTAGCTCAATAGTATGTAGCTCAACAATACTACAAGTGAGAAGGATCTTGGAATTGTGGTAGATCACAAATTGAATATGAGCCAGCAATGCAATGTGGCTGCAAAGAAGGCAAATGCTATTTTGGGCTGCATTAATAGAAGTATAGCTTCCAAATCCCGGGAAGTGATAATTCCCCTCTACTCAGCACTGGTTAGGCCTCATCTTGAGTACTGCGTCCAGTTCTGGGCACCACACTTTAAGAAGGATGTAGACAAACTGGAGAGTGTTCAGAGGAGGGCAACAAGGATGATAAAGGGACTGGAAACAAGGCCCTATGAGGAGAGACTGAAAGAACTGGGCATGTTTAGCCTTCAGAAGAGGAGACTGAGGGGAGATATGATCGCACTCTTCCAGTACTCAAAGGGTTGTCACACAGAGGAGGGCCAGGATCTCTTCTTGATCATCCCAGTTTGCAGGACACGGAATAATGGGCTCAAGTGACAGGAACCCAGATTCCACCTAAACATCAGGAAAAATTTCCTGCCTGTCAGAGCAATAAGACAATGGAACCAACTACCCAGGGAGGTGGTGGGCTCTCCCAATCTGGAGGCATTCAAGGTGCGGCTGGACAGCCATCTGTCAGGGATGCTTTGACCTGGATTCCTGCATTGAGCAGGGGGTTGGACTCGATGGCCTTGTGGGCCCCTTCCAACTCTACGTTTCTATTATTCTAGCCCAATACATTCTGGAAATTCTAATTCTATCAAACAATAAGCGGGTGCAAAAACTTAGAATTTATATCAGACAGTAGGCTAGAGGGGGTTAGGATGGTGCATTTGGTGCCCCTCCACCAGCTTCCAGGGGTGCAGAGGAACCCTGTTACTAGTGGGGAGCCTTCTCCAGAGTGGAAGTCCCCACTGTACCCAGGAAGGAGGACAACCTTCTGCCAGTGGCTCTTCTGCTGACAGCCTCAAAATGGGGTGTTCTGTAGGTTGGGTGGGTAGGAGCTGGCTTCAGATCCTTTGAATACAAACTCGCTATACTCGCCCAGGTGGGCCTGGTTAGATCCCATCAGCTATGGCAGCCCTGGAGCTGGTATACAGCAATTCCCTCCCATTGTAGCTAATGGGAGGGGAATGCAGAAAACCTCTTTTGTACCAAGAAAAAGCACCCCTGACCTCTTGCCGTGACTGGTGTGAGCTGCCTGGCAGGTATCTGGATGAGGCAGTGGATCTACCTCGTTGCTCCCCTCCTGCCCCACTTTCTTTCTAAGTGCTTTAAGGGGGTGGGATTTTTACCACACTGAAGTTACTAGTTTCTATCCAAAAAATCAAAGTTTGACAATATTCAGTGCCTCCCTAAGCTCTTCCCTGTGAGAATCTTGGTGAATTTTGTTCTTGGTGAATTTTGCCAACTTCTCATGTGCAAATGTACATCATTGCCTCATCAAGTTATCAATTCTCTGCTGTCCTGCTTCTCCAAACCATTCACTGCAAAAGAAAAGGCTGCTGAGGGCGTGGGGAGCAATCAGAAGTACTTTTATTTTAAAGAGCCCCCAGTGGCCTTTAGGAACAAGAGATAAATGAGGAAGTATAGTTAATCTTTTGGAAAGGCCGATGCTGTGAAAGTTTAACAGATCATGACTACCCTATTAAAATGTATGTTGCAAGCAAAAGATATATGCATATACAAACTAAAAATATTTTTAGCATACCTATTTGTGAGTGTGTGTGTGTGTACACAACATAATCTAAAATAAAAGTGCAAAGTTGTCAACCTAATCCTACACTTTCTTCTGATTTTTCCCCTCTGCAAAACATTTTTATTTCCAATTAGCAAAAGAAAAATTGCTAATTTGCTGCAGTTGGACAGACCTGATGTCTCAATCTGCAAAGTGTCAGCGCTGTGAAAGGAAATGTTTCACACTGTGTGGAGAGACAGAGCCATTCTAAAGAGGGTCAGGGCACCGGGCCCAGAAACTACATTGACTGGCCATAGTGCTAAATTACTCACACAAGACAGACATTGTCTGCAATGCCAGTGATGATGGTGGACTCACTTTCGTATTCTCCCTCTGTGCCTCCTCAGTGTGCGTCAGTGGGGTGGGGTGGGAGGCGAGAGGAATGGACAGTCCGAGTGAAAGGGGGGCACATGAAACAAAACCCAGGAAAGGGCGAGACGTTTAGCCTGTGGTATGTGTTATAGTTTGATTTCAAATTTTTTTAAACAGCCTGGTTCAAGGTTATCAAGGCTAAGGTTTGAACTGGCCAGATGAAAGGCAGATTTTAAAAGAATAAAGCACACAATATGCACTGAAATCTTTGGAATTTAAATGTGTGTGTCTGTATGCATTTTAATTTGTTTCCTAGTTTTTGAATCTTTAGCATTCCGGTCACACTTCACACTCTTCCCTGACAAGTCCATGATTTCAAAAATAAAGACTTTGAAGCGGCTATTTTCTGAAAGCAGGGGCATCATTATAAATTATATTAATTGGGGAGAGGAGTAAGATTCCATGCTTTGGGCATATCCAAGGTTAAACTGCACAACCCCCCCCCAACATTTTTATATAATAGCAAATTTAGCAGGTGAATGTTGATGGCATTATAGCCAAAGTGGGGCCACTGAGAAACAAGAGGGAACTATGAGCAGAGCAAGCTAGTCAAGAGAGACCCAAGGTTAGCAGAAATACAAAACAAACAAACAACACAAAATAAAAAAAACTGCCCAATGAGGACTGGGCATGCTTAGTTAGAACAGAATCCTGTGCTTGTCTGTTGTGAGGGGTGGAAAACTGGACGGAATGGACTTAGAAAAGGGAAGCTCTCTCTCTCTCTCTCTCTTTCTCTCTCTCTGACCTGTTCACACGACACAGCAAACCGGCGTAGTTTCATCAGGGTGGCTTATTTTTCACGAACAGGGCACCCTGAGAATCCAAGGCTTGTTGGGTTGTTCAGGGTGGCTTGTTATGACATCTGAACCCGGCAGGGAAATTTCATCGTGGCTTGTTGGAAATGGCTAGAGAGCCACACAGCAAGAGCAGTGAAAAACCCTCCTGCTCACCGCAGTCTCACTAGTGCCACCACCACCATCTTCTCTCATGCTTTCTGAGTGCCTTCCATCCCATGCTCCTAAAAATTGAGAAGAACGGACACTGGAGAGTGTCCCGAGTTCATTTGCAACCTCTTAACATTTTTTTTTCAGTCTTGCACAAGTGTGCACATTTGAAAGTCTGCAACTATGACATTTGCATAATTTCCCCTTCTGCCTTACTGCTCTGCCTTGAAATTTGCATACTTTTACCGATCCCACTCACTCCTTGCTCTGCCTTGAAATTTACATGTCTTTTCTGATCCCGTCACTGCTCTGTAACTCATATGTACCAGTGGAGGGAAGCGACAAGCATGAAGTGTATGGCAGGGGGTGGGGAGCTGAAAGTGGCTGGCAGCTGCAGGAAAAGGAAAATTTTGGGGCAGCTGTAATTGGTAGCATGTGAAGCAGCCTTTAAAAACAAAACAAAACAGGTGTTCACTAGCAAGGCAAGCTTGGAAGTGGAGGATGAAATTGACATGGACATTGACTAGAAGGGGATAGTAGTATGCTGGGCTAAAGAATGGACAGGTGGTTTTGCGCTCCTGCGCAACACCCTGGGAAATAAAAGTTTGCAAATGCGTTGCCACATTCAATCATAAGAGCTCAGGAAATTAATTCCATTTGGTATTCTGATGCAAGGTGGGAGTTTCCCTTGGTAGCCGGCAACCCCAGCAGACCAGTTGCAGAAAGTGTGCTGACACAGGGACGAGGAAATGAGGAGTTCTGCACGAAGGTGCCTGGGATACATACTAGGAGATGGCATGAGGACTGAGGGGGGAAACAAGCCACAGAAAGCTGCAGAGCACCTGATCATCTGTCTGGTTAGTGAATGAACAACCAAGTGGCTTATTCTCAGGGTGGCTTTGCGTGCGTGCGTGCGAACTCACTCTCTGTCTGGAACTCTGATCAGGAGCATTCCATGCTGCAACATTTTGTTGCAGTTCCCACTTGTATTTATATAAAAGCATTTGGCGTGGTTACTTGTTAATATCTCATCTTAATTACTATAAATACAGGTTGAACAGTAATCTCCTTTTTAAAAAAAACCCAACCCCCCCCCAACAAGATCAGCACCTCTGGCATACATACCTACTACAGATGTGTATTTCATTTCTATAACTCACTAAAACAGTGAATTGGCTAGAGATATATGCTGGAGATGAGCCATAGTCAGCCTTACTTGGCAAGTAGGGCTGCTGCCACTTTTCCAGACTGGGGCTTTGAAGAAATCAGTGAATCTGTTCTCTGATTTTAAATGTTTTAATTGAGAGTGTTTTTGTTTGTTTTTGTTTTATTTTAAATGTTTAACTGAGACATTTTGTATTCTGTTTTTAAATATTTTCACTTTTGACATCTTGTTTTTTAATTTCTTATGCTGCAAACCACTCTGAGATGTAAGGGTGCAATCCTATGCATGTTTAGACAGGGTAGGTTCTAAAGCCTTTAAACTTGTTATAATAAACACCTTCCTTAAATATGATACTGGAAGACTGATTAAACAAAGACAAAGATCAGATGGGGGGGATCTTCTTTACATTTTTCAGGGAGTTTGATGAAGCATCTATTCCCCCCACCCCCTGTAGTAGATTATGCTTGCTGACCTGATGCAATTGTGGCAGAATTGTAATTCACTGCAGAGATATTACATTATTAGATAACCTTAATCTTAAATATATACCTGAAGCCTAACTCTACCTAATAGTAGAACCAGAGGCCTTTTTTGGGCCACATTTAGCAATTTGAGAAACTGTATTGGGTACCATGGAACCGCCACAAAATGGTTGCCATAGGAGGCATGGGTAGAGATGTGTGCTGACACAGGGACAAGGAAACGAGGGAAAAAAGAGAAAAATTTGGAGGAGAACTGTTTTTCTCTCTCTTTTTTCCCAAGGACTGTTTTTGTTTTTTTCTGAAAAATCGGAAAAATTGAGCAGCTTTGGAGTATAAAATACTTTCTTTTAGAATGATGAATACAATATTTAAGACAAAGTGTTTACGTATTGCTACCCAGCCTTTACTCCCCCCCCCCTGATGTTTTCTAAAAATTATGTAGTAGTAGGTGATCACTCGTGACCGAGTAAGATGGCCTTCCAGGATAAAATTATAAAAAGGAGATTTTAAAAGGAGGAAATTCTAAAGAAAATTGTGTAGACTCTAGCAATGGATCCGTAAGTGACTGTGTGGAGGCCAATTCTAGATTCACACAGCTTCCCACAGTGAGGACACAGGTTACCAGATGGAAGATGGTCCTGTAAAGGATTCGTTTGACGTGCTTTTCGCTTAGCACGCTTCTCCCTTTCACCTTGCACTCAGGCTTCTTCAAAGTCCATGGAACCTTTGTGAAAGGCCAACCTCCAGTTAGATTGTTCATGGGCCATAGCTTCCCAATTTTTGATGTTTATATTGCATTTTTTTTAGATTAGCCTTATGAACATCTTTAAACCGTTTATATTGACCACCGATATTCCGCTTTCCATCCTTGAGTTGGGAATAAAGTAACTGCTTTGGGAGACGGCAGTCAGACATTTGAACAACATGACCGGTCCATTGAAGTTGGCATTGAAGGATCATTTTTTCTACACTAGTAGTCTTTGCTTCTTCCAGTACACTGACATTTGTTCACCTATCTTCCCAAGTAATTATGTAATAAAACTTGTATGGAAATACTAAAGATGTAAAATTTCTGGAAATAATGAAGCCATTGGGGAAATGTTTTTTAAATCCTCTATGTACGATCCCCAGCATAGTTATTAGTTCCATTCCTTCTTAAAATTATTGAGCTATGTATCTTTTACTTACAGAGAATGCTCCAAGCCATTCCCAGTTTCCCAACATGTGAGTAGAGTCACCGTATGGAAGAAATATGGAAGAAAATGTAGATTCATGTCACTCCGACCTGTTTTATTCTGACCTGTGTTTCTAGACTTGTTCTGCTTAGATGCTGTAGCAGTCAGTCAAAGTAGTTCTAATCTAAGACCCACATGTGAAAAAAAACTATAGGTTATCCCGCCACTGCCACCAGATGTGACAAAACAGCATGTGGGTTATCCCATCTATGTTTCTTTTTTTGAATTTACATTGAGGCTTGGGTCTATGGAACTCACTGCCATAGTTCTTAATAAAGTTCCTAATGACACCTCACTGCTACGGAATGCTTCAGCTCTTAAACCTTTAATGGCTGCTACTAGAATAAATCCTTTCTATCTAAAAGAAACTCAGTAACCTGGTTCCTATGGCATAGGCATAGGATTGATAACATCACTAGAGACAACCTTTCAAAATGAACAAAAATAAGATGTTTATTAATTGAAATTATTTACAAAAAAGAATAAAATGTCACTCTTCAAATAATAGGTTGAGATTGCTTGAAGGTTCTTAGATTAAATATGTTTGCTTTCCATTCCTAATAAGTGAGTCTTTCCCAGCTAAATACAATCTCAATAGCTTTTCCTTCTGACCAGATCTCCCTAAACTGCACCCCACAAACGGAACAGGTTTAGGAATTTCCCTAAACATCCTTACAAACAGGAACATATGCTGTACACCAATCTGCTGCCAGTTCTTCTTCCTGCTTCTTCTGGCCTCCAGGATGATTCAGGTGTTTCAGGGACTACTTGCTGAAGTTCCCTCTGATCAGACATAAAGTAGGAACCTAAAATATATTATGTACAACTTGCTTTGCTCATAAAATTATCACGTTTGGTATAATTAATTTAGGGCACAATCCTATGGCTGCTAGGAGCTGTCTGGACAGCCATAGGAGAGGTCAGAGGCCCAGATCCGACCTCAGAAAAGTGCTGCGAGGTCGGAGCTGGGACTCCGACCTTGAAACGCCCTCCCTCCACCCTCACAGTTGGCACGGTTCTTTCCGCGCTGGCTGCAGCTCCAAGGTCAGAAGACTAACCTCAGAGCCGGCATTGTATAGGCGTTCTAGGGGGCAGGGAGGTGGAGGAATGAGGCTCCACCAGGATACAACGTATCCCAGCAGCGCCTCGGCCTGTCCTTCTCGCAAGCAGGGGCAAAAGACTTAGATGGCTGAAATCAGCAGTCTTAAGTTTTTTCAGGGTGGGAGAAGCATGGAGATGACCCTTGATAGGATGCCCGTAATCCTCCAAGCCTGTGGCTCACGCTGGCTCAGCTTGTCTGAGCGTGGAAAGCTAAGCAGGGTCAGGCCTGGTTATTACTTGGAGGGGAGACCCCTCCTCTTGTTTCCTGCATTGAGCAGGGGATTGGACTCGATGGCCTTGTAGGCCCCGTCCAACTCTATGATCTATGAAATCTAAGCTCGGAGGGGTGCGGGCAGCCACATAGGATTGTGCTACACAAAGTATAATTTATTCAGACAAGAATTACAAATTTATTGAGTTTACTTTTAAAACATAGGATTGTGCTACACAAAGTATAATTTATTCAGACAAGAATTACAAATTTATTGAGTTTACTTTTAAATGTTTTTTTTTATTTTAATGATAATTTTATGAGCCAGATTAAGGGCAGCCCTTGGACCACCTCATAGGCTTCAATAGGGGGTATGGATTTCAGGCGGGGCCACGTTCAGATCCACAGATCAGCTGGTAGCTGCAGATCAGGTGCATCTGCTTTGTCTGGAATGTGAACACTTCAAATTCCTCCATTGCTGTAGCCTCTCCTTAAGGACAGGTGGGGATGTTTCAGAGCAATTTATTGTACTTAATGCCATTCATTGTCTATATCTTATCTTTAAAGAAAGATGGATTGCAAATGTGAAGGCTTTTTTTGTTTTGTTTAAGGAAGTTGTGTTTAGATAGGAACAATGCTATATGGTAGGGCTGAAGTGTTCCATTTCATTGAGGAACAAGGACAGATATCTGTTCTGTTTAATGCACAGGAAGCCATGAACCATCTATAAAGAACTCAGCTGAGGAGAGGAGTGTGTAAAAGAGACCTTAATGTGTTTGGATTGTGCAGTAGGAATTCAAGATTATCAGAAAACAGACATCCTGGTGGGATTATCAGTGGAAAGAAATCCAGAACTCTGCCACATAAGGAATGGACTTTGTAATAGTCTCAGATGTACAATTCCACAGCCAGGTGGTCATCCAAAGTAAATAATATATACAGTGAACTAGCTTGCTTTTTCAGTACAATATATCATTTTTGTTGTTGTTTATTTGTTGTCAGTTTTTTACCAACAAGGATGCGATTGAAAATTTTACCTTAGAAGTTAATTTGGCAAGTCTTTCTTTGGTGAAACCTCCATGGAATTTCAAGGAAAGTCCAAACCTTTACCATGAGACAAACAACATTTCAACTCAGCAGCACATCCCTTGAGTCGTCAATAGATTATGACAAAAGTGGAACTCAACAGTGTTTCACTTTGCAAGCCTCCCCATGGCTTGCATGTCCCCCCCCCTCCCTTGCACAGTGGCAAGGTGGAGACCAGAAAGTTCTGCTTCTATTTTAGATTAACTGCAGTTTAGCATGTCACCTGAACCCTAAATTGTGGTTAAAACTAACTATGGTTTGTTGAAACAAGCCAACTTCAAAACCCATGATTTGAACTTGGCTTATTTTGCACAAACAATAGTTAAGATTAACCACAGTTTCAGATGTGGTTCAGATGACATGACAAGCCGTAGCTAATTTAAAAAATGGAAGTATTTGAACTCATCCTTGTCATTGCACCAGAGGAGAAGAGAGGAGGGAGGAGCACATAAGCCAGAGTGAAGGCTAAGCTTGATGTTGGCTGATCATGCTGTTAAAATGCAGCCAATAAATAAATAAGCTTTACCATGTAATTTTGCTGAACTTGAAGTAGGAATAAGGAGGTTCACTTGCTCCCATCCTACTGCTTTTACTTGCTTCCACACTGCTTCTGCAATTATCTAGGTTTTGATTTCAGTCATGTCATGTTCTGAGCCAGAAGCTGGGGTGCAAGAATCCTGAACGAATGCGTGCTGCTTCAATAAAAAGGAAGCCACTCTTGTGTGCTCAGTTCCTGGCTGACATGTTGTTTTTCCTTAGATTTATTATCAGCTGAATCATTTTAACCATGACACAGCTAATGAATATATTACTGATGAAGAGGCTGTTGGTTTTATCCCTTCAGGAGCCAGTCATTCTACAATTATTATAAGCTCTTTTATCTGAAACAAATGAAACCACCATACAGTGAAATCAAAGTTCACTGCAGCTCAAAACTTAATTTGAACAAGGATTTAGTTGTGCCTAGTTCTCACCAAGATGGTCAAACTGTGCTTAGAATTGTGGCGTTGGAAGGAAACCATGGAGATCATCTAGTCTAGCCCCCTGCTCAATGCAGAATCCATGACTATTGTATAGTAGTCTATTATAAAGCTGGAATCTATTTCCTTACAGTCTTCACTCACTGGTTCTAGTCTTTCCGTCGGGAGCAACAGAGAACAAGTCTGCTCCATCTTCTGTATGAGAGCACTTCAACAACAACAACTTTATTGTATCACAGCAATTTGCCATTATACACGGTCAGAGCTTAGTTAATAGATCTTCAGAAATTAAATAATTTCCCTTATAACCTTAAGTTTTTACAGTGTACATTCGTAAAACATTTACAAGGAATTTGGATGTTCTATAGGGTATATACTTGTCAACATTACACAACAGGAAGCAAACCTTTGCAAATGATGACCTTCAATGGTTTTATCAATGGAGAAATATATCTAATTCTAAGATCATTATAAATTGGACACTCTTAAGAGTACATGAGTTATATCTTCAACTGATACCAAATTGCAATCACATACTCTATCCTTCTTAGGAATCCCTTTAAGCCAGCCCACCCAGTCAGCCAAAGGAAAAACATTTACGGTAATCTTGCCCGAGTAAAGGCTACCCTCATTTTAATGTTTGACAAGTCTACCAAATATTTTGGGAGGGATAAATATGATGGAATAAAAGAGGCATAAAAATTGTTTGATTGACAGACCGTAATCCCAGCAATCTGAGAGCACTTCAGATATTTGAAGCCTGCAAACCTGTCTCCCTTAATCTTCTCTTCTCCCCTGTACCATTTCAGACTTGCAGGTTGGGGCTCAAGTGGTTGAGTGCTCCTCCATCACCCTCCTCCACAATAAAGTTCTGCACATAAACTTTCCCCCGGCGTGACCCGTAAGGTCTTGGGCATGGACACACTTGCGAGTAGAGAGGAAGGAGATGGGGACGCATCAAGCATCAGCAAGCGTATACACACGGTGCCAACATTGTGGGGAGGAGCTTCGACCTGTTTAAGCTGGCTCCTTCTCTCCTCAGGCCTCTTTACCTTTCCAGCACCCACCCACCCACCCTGCCTAATTTCAGTGCAGGATTAGCGGGTCGTGCTTTTTCTGTCTGTTCGCAAATTGGCCTGGGTGACCTTCCCCCCCCCCCCCCGCTCTGCACTGTGTATTTGGACATAGGTGCAAGTAGGAGGGTTGGGCTTGTTAAATAGGTCAATTGGCCACATTTGACAGGGATGTGTGGGAATTGCCAGATAGGGACACGGTTTGGTGAGCACACCCTGCGGTACTTGTATGGCGATTAACCATTCCCAAGACTTGCCACTCAAAGCTGTGTGACCCATGTCAGGGTACGGATTGCCTTTCAGGCTAACCTGGCTCACCAATCTGCAATTGTGGTGCTTCAGGAGGAGATGACCTAAGAAGGCCCCCGTACTCAATGCAGCACAAGTTCCATTTCTGCACAAGCACTCCCCATCCTCTCAAATTAGTGTTGTATTTTAAACAGAAGTGGTGGAAATTATACTCCTCTTCCGCTGACAGTACTAGGTTTTACTGAGCTTTGTATACCCTGCCCAATGTAGACTGAGGCTACAATCCTATACACACCTGGTAGTAACAGCCATTGAACTCAGTGGGACTTACTTCGGAGTTGCACTGGCTACCAGTTGCTTGCCAGGGCGAATTCAAGGTGTTGGTTTTGACCTTTAAAACCCTATACGGCTCTGGTCCAGTTTATCTCAAGGAGCGCCTCCAGCAACATCAAGTGGGCCGCTCAACAAGGTCTGCCACGGACGGCCTTCTCCTTGTCCCATCAGCCAGAGCAGCCAGGCTGGTGGGGACTAGGAAGAGGGCCTTTTCTGTGGCAGCCCCCAAGTTATGGAACTCCCTCCCCAGTGACCTTCGCCATGCCCCCTCCCTGATGAACTTCCAACGGGCTTTAAAAACATGGCTTTTCAGGCGGGAATATGGGGTTGGGTTAGGATTTTTTTTAAAAAAAAACACCTTATATTGTTTTAATTGTGTTTTAATTGTATGTTAATTATGTTTAATTGTGTTTTAACTGTGTTTATTATATTTGTCCTGATTGTACATCGCCCAGGGTGGCCGGGTGACCAGCCAGATGAGCGATTTAGAAAAAGATATGTATAAGATTACACTGTGAATTACCTACACCAGCTTTGCATACTATATTCCCAACAGTCAGGGAAATGGGAACATGGACTTGGAGAAGGTTCTATTTGTATCTTAACCAGTTCATTATTAACTTATACCTGAAACTGCTGGGAGAAATTGCCCAGAGTTTTGGGGTTCAGTGTCACCAGTATGCTGATGACACTCAACTCTATCTTTCCTTTCCATCCAAATCCAAGGAAACTATTGTACTTGTAAACTGGTATCTGATGTCGGTAAAGGACTGGATGAGCACAAACAAATTGAAGCTTAATCCAGACAAGACAGAGGTGCTTCTGTCAGTCAAATGGCAGATTAGGGAATAGGGATTCAACCCGTGCTGGATGTGGGTTACATTCCCCTGAAGACACAGGCTCACAGGTTTTGGTGCCCAGGTTTTGCCCAGGCTTTGGTGGTGGTCAGGAGTGCATTTGTGCAGCTGAGGCTAGTGCATCAACTGCGCCCATTCCTAGAGATGTCTGTTCTGGTCACGCCAGGGATGGGGACTCGGACTCGAGGACTCGACTCGTGAGTCAGACTGAGTCACCCCTCTGACTCGACTCGGACTCGAGTCCCAATATTTTTAATGGGACTCGAGACTCGACTCGGGACTCGAGACCAAGGACTCTTCAACATCCCTGGGCTGTGCCAGAAGGAGTGCAGAGGAGCGTGATTGCCGGCGAAGAGCACATGGAAGCGAGGTGTGTCGCTGCTCGACCACTATGGACGGCTACCAGGAGTGCAGCCCCAACAGTGTGTCAAGATTTATTTTGATTGATGTGTTGCGTACTTGGGAGAGGCAGAAGAAGGACCTGAGATTACTGGCTGCTCTGAGTGTGAAGTAGCCTTATTTTGTTGGGGAAAACCCCCATTTATTTTAATAGGGACTCGTGGAGTCAGCTTTGGGAGTGACTCATGACTCGTGAGTCACCATTTTGGACCAAGGACTCGGACTCGGACTCGAGACTCGGGTCTAAAGACTCGTGACTCGACTCGTGACTCGACTCGTGACTCGAGACCAAGGACTCTTCAACATCCCTGGGTCACGCATGCCTTAGTTAGATCCCACTTAGGCTACTGTAATGTGCTCTATGTGGGGCTGCCTTCGAAAAGTGTTCAGAAATTCAGCTGGGCCAGATGCTGCGGCCAGACTGTTGACCTGGGCCAGTTACAACAGCTTCATTCACTGGCTACAGGTCTGTTTCCAGGCACAATTCGGAGGGCTGGTTATGACCTATAAAGCTCTATATGGCTTGGGACCAGGCTACATGAAAGACCACCTTCTCCCATACAAGCCTGCCTGGGTCTTAAGATCGTCGGAAGAGGTCCTTCTTTCCATACTGGTGCATTTAGAGGTGTGTTTGGTGGTGGCGCGAAAGAGGGCCTTCTTGGTGGCCGCTCCCAGGCTGTGGAACTCCCTGCTGAGGGAGGCTAGGTTCGCTCCCTCTCTGCTGTCGTTCCTCTGACAGGCAAAGACCTATGTATTCAAGCAGGTCTTTGGTGTGTAAGCAGGTCTGTTGGGTTGGATGCAGCTTGTATTCTTCTGTTGTTGTTTTTAATTGTGTTTTAATGTATTTGGTTGTATTATTGTTTTAATCGTTTTATTTGTGATTGTAAGCCACCTTCAGTGCTATTTTTCTTGGAAGAAAGTTGGGGCAGAAATCAAATAAATAAATAAATAAAATTATATACCTACATTAAAAAGAAGATGCTTTGGACAAGTTCAAGCACACCCATGCACACAAACAACACACATGGAGAGACAAATTTCTCATATTTCTTAAGATATGAGTTGCAAGACATTGGAACCACTTTTGTAAAATAAAATCTGAATTAATAGAAAAATCCAGTCAGAGTCTTTATCTTTTAAAGGAGCTTTTGAGAACTCAAAAGAGACTGCCCTATATCACTGGCCTGTGTCTCTCAAATAGATAATCAATTTTCATGAACTCATCAATAATCATAGCTTGACATTTATTACCCTCTGGATTATTTATCTTTGGGGCTAAGGGGGACATCAGAGGCCATGATGGATGCCATGGAAGACAATTAAATGGCACAAGGGTAAAAGATTTAATATTATAGAACTATCAATCCAATCCATTCAGAATTGAACAAGATTGTATAAAGTATATAGGGATATAAATATGACATGTGCCTGCTTGAATAAATGCTAGCTATAAAGCAGAAGGATTCTGGAATCTGCCCTGTGTTCCTCTTTTGGACTTGGGAGTGATCCTCCACTGGCATAGTTCTGGAGTAATGCTTGAACATACATGAGAAGCATCTGCCAAAGACTCAGGATACAGCGCACTAATTTGGTGTGCAAACGGAAATGGATTTAGGCCTGTGGAACAGAGAACCATATGCAAACCAGAACAGACACAAAATGAGCAGGGGCGGGGGGGATTTTCATTCTCCTTGCTTGAATTTGCTTTCTAAGCAAATTTACATTGGAGTCTTTTTCAATAGTCTCAATTAATGGGTGCCTTTATGGGTGGGATGGGTGCGATCAAGTGATGTTTGAGATTGCCAGGATTCTCCGAACATCGGCTCTCCCGATTCTTGTGCCCGATCCCCATTTGCATTTGTGGTTGCTGCTCGATCTGCATAAATGGGGAAATTGTGCAAATCGAGCAGCGACTGAACGTGAAATCCGTGCCACTTTCCCCTGTTTGATTTATGCAAATTTCCTAAATTTGCAATTCTGCAATTTATGAACATTTTACGTTCCGCAATTTATGAACATTTTTAATGGACACGTGCTCACAATTGCATCTGAAGTTGCAAACAGCGCATGCCCGTGTGTTTTGTGAGCAAAATCAAAATTCTCATACATAGCATCGTGTCCGTGTAGATTGTGGTTGGGAGAGGCTTCCACCAATTACTGCGGTCCCAAGCCGTGTAAGCCTTTATAGGTTAAAATCAGCACCTTGAATCAGGCTTGGAAGCATATAGGCAGCCAATGCAAGCGGGCCAGATTCAGTGTTATATTTTCAGACCTTCTGGTCCTGGTTATTAATCTGGCTGTCGCATTTTGCACAAGCTGCAGCTTCTGACCAGTCTTTTAGGGCAGCCCCACATAGTGCACTGCAGTAATCTAATTTACAGATCACCAGAGCGTAGATTACTGAAACCAGGCTATCCCTGTCCAGAGAGGGACATAGTTGGGCCACCAACCGAAGCTGGTAGAAGGCACTCCGTGCCACTGAGGCCACCTGAGCTGCAAGTGACAAAGATGGCTCAAAGAGGACCCCCGAGCTACGATCCTGCTCCGTCAAGGGGAGTGCAACCCCATCCAGAACAGGTTGAACACCCAGAGGTTGAACAGAATTTGGGTGCAACACTGAACTGGTTAGCTTAAAAGTGTAAGTGTAAGCCCGAGTCTCTTGTGCTGGTCTCCTCCTGTGATGTGGCCATGAGGAGATGATCAGAAGTCTCCTGTTCCACTTTTAAACTAACCAGAGTTTTCCATTATATCCAAACTTGGGGGAACTTTGGTTAGTTAAAACCTAGCCATGATTTGATCCTGGCTTGTTTGAAGGGTTTAAACTAACCAGAGTTCCCCTGAGTTTGGATGTAACAGTGCCTTCGAGCTAGAAGGATCTGCCTGGAAACAGCAGATCTGTCCCAAGGTTGGGATGAGAGCATGTCACCTTTGGCCCAGTTTAGCAAGGTGTACAGTTTTTTCCTTATTGGCTCCAAGGTTACATTGGTGCTGGGTCCAGTAGATTGGTTTCAGCTGGCATTACATCATTCTATGGGTGCAGCTGGCATTACCTCATCTATGGGTGTAACTGTACAGATTTGTATAAAAGGTGGTCAATGTCTCTATGTTCTTGTTGGGGGGAAAAGGAGTTTATTGTAAGAAGGATTTATTGGTTATATGAGTAAAGCATTGTGTAAGTATAGAGATAGTTTATGGATGTCCAGACTGTACGTTGTTTTTTGTCTGACATACTGTTCTCTTGCACTTTTGTAATTAGCACTCTGTATATGTTCTGTTCCTGTTTTTACAAGTCTTAGTTTTAGTAAACCTTTTGCTAAAGAAACAGACTTGTGTTTTGCTTTTTACCTACTGGACTAGCCTTAGCTACCACGCTCATCACTACTTCTGCTACATCTGCAGCTGCTGGGGTACATAGTTGCTGAACTTTGTTTCCCCCCAGCGGCGCAGATTCCAACAAGTTTCAAAGTAGAAACTTCCGACCCCCCTCCTTGTGGCTATTCCAGAAAAGGAAAGGGGTGAGGGGAACATAGGCACAATCCTATGGTCCCTGGGATAAAATCCCAGGGGGCATAGAAAGATCAGATCTCCCCTTCCAAGGCTGGGAGACAGACCTCCAACTTCAGAGGGGGAGATCCAAACAAATTCCCTTCCCTGCTGCCGTGGAAAGATCTGCGTTGCTCACCCTTCTGATGCAGAGCTCTGACATCGGAGAGGGGGGAAAGGGAGAGGATTGGGGGTTGAGTGGGTGAAGCTTTTGATCCACATACCAAAACCCTTCCCGCCCCCAAACAATGCCCCCAATTCAGGGAAACATTTAGACCAGCCCTAGAGCTGGACTAGATGATTTCCCTGTCATTGTGAGCAATGGGAGGGGAATACTTTAAAGAAGGGGGGGGGAGGAAGATGAGCAGCAAACCCTGCCCCTCCCTCCCTTCTGCCCTGCTGGAAATGTTGGAGCACTCTCACTAAAAGGTGGGGTCACCCTCCCCATCCCAAAAGGCCTTCTGATTCAGTTCAGACATTGTTCTGAGAGAGAATTACTAGTGGCGAGCTGCTGGGGGGGGCTCTACCGACTGGTAAAGTTTCCCAACATTTCCCCACATAGTTGGCTGATCATATCTATTAGTAAGAAAATCTGTGGCTTGTGATCCTGCGTGGGGGAAGGCAAGGCACTCCTCTGCGCTATAGAGCCTTACAGCTACAGTTGCCTTTTAAAGGAACAGCTTGTCTTCCCGGCTTTTTCTTCACCGTTCTCCAATTTTAAGTTCAGATTTTCATTCCACGTATGCTTTTATGTAATTTGAAATATTTAACTGTTTTCTACTAATGCAAGGAATGTTTCGATATTCTTAGGAACACAGAAAGCTGAGTCAAACCATTGGTGTCTCTCCAGCTCAGCACTGTCTACACTGCCTGGCAGTGACTCTCTAGGGTTCAGGAGTCGCAACCTGACCCTACCTGGAGATGCTATTGCTAGGGACTGGACCTGGGAACAACTTCTTCTTCTTCTTCTTCTTCTTCTTCTTCTTCTTCTTCTTCTTCTTTGTGGTCTCTGTGCATCACACATATGGGCTCTGCGCCTGTGCAGAGCCTGTTTCAGGAAGCTTCCATAGATTCCATAGATCATAGAGTTGGAAGGAGCCTACAAGGCTATCGAGTCCAACCCCCTGCTCAATGCAGGAAACTAGAGGAGGGGTCTCCCATCCAAGTAATAACCAGGCCTGACCCTGCTTAGCTTTCCACGCTCAGACAAGCTGAGCCAGCGTGAGCCATAGCTGAGGATTTTAGGCGGGATCCCCTCCCGCACCATCCTACTGTGGATGCTTCTAGTGGGTTCCTATCTATTCCCTCGGTTCCTCTTCAAACACCTTTGTGGGTGTCTCGGGGGAACTTTCTCTGTGTCTTTTGACTTCAGCGCTGAGGTCTATTTAGTATTTTATTCTTCTCTTTCTATCTTCTCAGTCTTTCCTCCCTTTGCCTTAACTTTATTTTGTTTTATTTCTCCTATCTCCTCTTCACGCACTTCTTTGTGAAGTGCAGCTGACTTTTGAGCACATTTTTGCTTGCTATCTAGTATCCTATCAAGGTGACAAGAAAGCAGACACTGAGAATATTGCTGAGCAGAAATGCTCCGCAGTTTCATTTTTTCACCTCAAATATAGAGACTGGAGAGGGTATGAACCTCCCACAGATCATCTTTATCCTACTTTCTCATGACTGTTCCCAACTGTTCATTTCCTTTGCTGCTACTTTGATAGCCATTTCTTTCTCCAATGTTCCTCTTTGAATGATTCCAGCCAATTGGGGATCATCGGGATCACGGGACATGATCACACCACAGTGCTATGCAGGCGATCAGATTTAGCTATATGCTTGACATCATTAAGGACAAGTGAAGCCCATTGGAGTGATTAGTGCTTCCTATACTGGTCCTAGCCAATCAAAGATCATTCTAGGAATCAAACTGGGGTTTAATTATTCTTGTTATTTTACAGTTATGCCAAAAGAGGGGGGGGGTGCTTTAGATTCTGACAAACATTTCCACAAATCCCCCCGCCTTTTTTATTTGACACTATTGAAAAAATGTAGAGAAGGCTTTGCCTTTATATGGATTTGCTTTCCAATGTTACTGTCAGGCAAAGATTTGGGCTATGGAGCTGGGACACTGCCAAATTCACAAGTACGGTATTATGCTTTGAGTTTTATATTAGCAAGAATTTCCTTGGTGGTGTGTCCAAAATTTCTGGTCATTCATAGGATTTGGCTGCATTCAGATAAATGATTATTTATTTTGGATGCCTTTTGATCCAAAAATGTACTTTAATAAACCCTCTTCAACAACATAAAGACATTTCCTCTCCAGCATCTGGCTGCATTATGAACATTTGTGGTGTCCATGAAATATTGGTCATAGTTTTAAGACATAAGCAGAAGTGCCTTTTGGCAATCCTGTGCAGAGAGAGACATTTCTTACCACCAATGTTCCTTTTGGAATAATAAAAGGAGGCAAAGTCAGAAAGACCTTGCAATAAATACTCACTGTTGGATTTTCTGCAAAGCTGCATTCAGAAAACATAGTGGAACCTCAGACATTTAGCTGCTTCTCCAGTACTGTGAATAACCAGAGTGGAGATGCTTAAAACCAGGCTCTTCTAAATATATGTGCTAGCGAACTGGGAGAACCTGTAGTCCTTGATCAGTATTTTCAAGCATCACTTGTTTACCTGTATACCATCCCTGGGTATCAATGTATGACTGGGAAGATTGTATCTATAAGAGTATAACAATAGTTTGGCTGGATCTGAACATGGGCAAGTGTCCAATAGAAACAGGCCCATAATGGTGGATATAATATAAAAATGTTTGCCTTGTTGGATCATGTGGAGGTCCATCTAATCCAGTAGTTCCCAACCATGGGTCACCAGATGTTGTTGGACTACATCATCCCCAGTCATCATCCCCAGTCAGTGTGGCCAGTGATTAAGGATGATGGGAGTTATAGTCCAACAATGTCTGGGGTTCCAAGGTTAGGAACCATCCAGAACTTCCTTACTTTCTTTCCAACAGGGGCAAACCAGAGGCCTCTGGAAGCTCAAAAACATGGTGAGTACACATTCCTTGCTGTTTGTCTTGAGAATCTGTACTCAGATGTAAACTGGGGCTATTCATAACTATCCTAAGCATCATGTGAAGAAATATTTGGTCAATTGCTCAGGCTGACCTTTCATTCTGAGAGAGAGAGAGAGAGAGAGAGAGAGAGAGAGAGAGAGAGAGAATAATTCTCAGTAATCAGTTTCATAATTGTTCAGACCTCTATAAATAACAGCCTTCTAACCTCCAGATGTTTTGGACTACAACTCTCATTATCCTTGACTATTTGTCATGCTGACTGGGGCTGATGGCAGCTGTAGTCAGAAAGGGATCCAGGTTGGAGAATGCTGCTCTGTAATGTTTTTTTTTTAGATTATAATTTTTCTAATCTAAAAAAGTGCAGCTCTTTAAACCCATAAAATAATCTATTTCACCCCCTGATTATTTTAGGTGTAAGATAAAAAAAGATAAAGAATCAAACAATAGATCCTTTGAGACAGGGTAACCAGAACTACACACAGTATTTTAATGGTTGTCACAACATGAATATATATAATGGCATTATAATACTTTACTATTTATTTCAGCTCCTTTCCTAATAATTCTTAGAAAGTATTGAATTTGGACTATGGATGGGCAAATCTGTCAGTTGCTCTTTCTCCTGCATTCAGTTTTTTAAAATCTCAGTTTCTTTCTATGCTGTGAGGAAATTTACAAATTTTGGTAAATTCTTATTTAAAAAAACAACAAACTGAAATGAAATTCTTACCTGTCTGCACTTGCCAAATTCAATATGTACAGCTATTCCACCATGGAGAGGACCATGTTGTACCTACCTGCCATGTAGATGTTAAAATTGAGGAGTCTGTCCAAAAAAAGAAGAGGTGGGGCAACCCCCCAATTCAACACCAAAAACTTGGTTGAGTAAATGGGGATTCAAAGCCAGGCATTTAAGAGCTAAGCACTCAAAGCCCTGGGTGTGGATGGACTAATATGTCAATTTCACTTTCTCCAACATTTGAATGTTTTAATCTCAAATTCTTTCCATCCCAAATATGGAGAAGTTTGGGAATTTTGGTAAATTCTCAGCAATGATGAACTAAAAAAAAATTCTCACCCATCTCTAGCAGGGATGTAACATTTGCCCGCACGGGCACGAGTGAGACCCAAACTGGGCCCGCTTGTGTCCGCGCAGGCTCTCCGTGGTGAGTGCGGGCCTACCTGCTGCCTCCTCGCCATCCGCGGAGAGACATCCGTGCGGGCCGCGCCGCACGCGCCGCCCGCGCCGCCCGCGCTGGTCCTGTCGCGTCACTTCCGGCGCTATGTTTTTGTTCGGGGGAAACCATTTGCATACCCACCCTTATTGGCCTGCAGGAATTCATACGAGCATTCTAAGTGTCGTATGGGCTATTTGCATAACTGTTCCTATTGGCTCCTGCAGCAATTCTGAGGTGAGGCCGACTTGCATAACTGCCCCCTGTTGTTTTGCCCATAGGAGATATGAGAGTGGGGGGGGGCTTTTTTCACCCCCTTAGGGACGGAATTTCCAAAAATCCTTCCTTAGTGGGTGTCTACATCATAAAAACTATGTTCCTTCAAATTTTCACGTTCCTAGATTAAACAGTTTGAGCTGGGCATTGATGAGTCAGTAAGTCAGGACACTTTCTTTTATATATATAGATTTTTATCGGCTATTGGGCGATAGAAAAATAATGATGATAATAGTAATAATAGTAATACACACACATATATACATATAAACACACACACAGACTTTGGCTGGGTCTGGGTCACTGGATCTTCATTATGCCTCACTTAGCTCAGTAGGGAAAGCAGGTTAAAAGAATGTGGCATTGTGGCACTCTCCAAATAGACACGTTCTTCAAGGAAAAGTAAAGGGAAAGAAGCAAGACTGAAATGTGTGCGTGTTGAATGCTACATTGTCTCTCCTCCCCACTGGTCCTATGATTCTAAGGGTGTATCTGCACTATAGGTTTAGAAACTGGTTTCCCTGTGCCCCCTCTGGAGCAGGGACAGGGAGGTGCTGCTGCTGAGAGGTGAAGGAGCTAGGAATCATAGGATCATAGAGTTGGAAGGAGCCTACAAGGCTATCGAGTCCAACCCCCTGCTCAGTGCAGGAAACTAGAGGAGGGGTCTCCCATCCAAGTAATAACCAGGCCTGACCCTGCTTAGCTTTCCACGCTCAGGCAAGCTGAGCCAGCATGGGCTCTATTCGAGAATTATCAGCACTCAGCCATTTACAATTCCCAGGATCCTGTAGGGGAATGCATGAACCATTCTAAAAGTCGGATGTAAATTTTTATCACACTGTAGGAGAATTCTGGCAATCCTCTTTTGCGTCTTTGCAGAAGGCAAATAACATGTACTGTAGAAGCACATCCAGCAGTAAAACACTGGCCACACTATGAACACGTTATACTAGTTCCTCTCCAGAGTTAGTACTCTTGCATGAAAGCTGAGCTGATGCTGCTAATTTTTCTTTGAGAGAAGTCATAGTACCTCCCCTTCACTCATCTTCTGCTCTCATTATGCAACAGAAGGGTTTGACAAACTATCTCTGGGAATATAAGAGATTCTTAGTCTTGGCTCAGATGATCATCCAAGATTATGTTGTGAACTCACAAGTTCTTCAAATCTGACTTCAGAGTTCAGTAAGCCATAGTTTATCTGATGCAAATGTCATGGCAAACTATAGAAATGGAGGAAGGAATCGGTGTGCAAAAGGGAGGGAGTGAACATGACACATTCCCAATTCCTGCAAACCATGGTTTGGAAAATTATCTTTATTGAGCCTTGCCTTTGGTGAAATCAAGAACTATATAAATATTCGGTATCTACAGGCCGTTTCAATGTTATTTTCTTTATGCAAGGTGGTTCTATCATACCTTCTGCTATCCAACCTCTTAAAGCTAAGACTTTAGCCAAACTTACCTTTCATATTCCAATCTGGATTTCTGGGTTTAACTCTCAAGTGGAAAGAGTTCAATCTAGCTTCCTTAGGCAGATTCTGGGTTTACCTCCCTGTGTAAGGAATGCCACTATGTACCTGGAAGTTGGTATTTGATCAATTGAATGCCAGTTTTGGATAATTGCCCTGAAATGGTGGATACATTTGCATTTTTCTGCAGCTCCTGCTAGCAATATTTATTTATTGCTCTTCAATTCATTTGTTAGCTGGTGGATGAGGGAGATAGAGAAGAGGATCCTTAGGCTCAGGACCGGTGCAAGGCAGTTTGGCGCCCTAGGCAAAATAAAATATTTAGCGCGCGCCCCCCCTTCCCACTTGAGCCCTCCCTCCCTCGGCGGCAGCAGTCCCAGCGGCGGCGAGGAGGAGTCAGCCGAGCGAGCGAGCTTCTTCCTGCTGCTGCTGCTGCCGCCGGCCTCTGCAGCCCAGGAAGGGAGGAAGGAAGGCGAGAAGAGGCGCCAAGCTGCAGCAGATCAGCAGCTCCAGCCACTCCAGCTGCACCCTGGCGGATAGAGGCGAGCCCGCCTGCCCGGAGGAGGAGGAGGAGGCGGAGCGGGATTCGGCGCCAAGCGGCCAGCCCCGCACAGAGCTGCCTTTATGGGCGCGGCTGCTGCTGTCCCATGCCCACCTGGCTGCTCTCCTCGGCTTCCTTGCCCAGATCAATGCCAAGCGCAGCGAGCCCTGGCTGCCTGACGCCTCGCACGCTCCTGCTGCCGCTGCCACCACCAGCAGAAGATCAGGCTTGCTCGCTCCCGTCTTCCTCCTCTTCCGTACACACGTGGAAAGCGGAGCGCAGGCCCCGTGCCCTCCCTTCCTCGTCCGTTCCTGGAGGAGGAGGAAGAGAAGGGCAAATGTCTGAGTGGGTCTGGGGCACAGGCGAAGCAGGAGCGGAGTGTTTCTGCGCCCCCTTTAGCCATGCGCCCTAGGCAGCTGCCTAGTTGGCCTAGTGGTAGCGCCGGCCCTGCTTAGGCTGGGTTTTTCTGTTGATGGTCAGGGCAATTATGGCTTACAGAAGGCACAACTATTGGTTATACAGAGATTAGTAGATCTAGATCTCCAGTATTTGAGAATGTCAGGTGATAAATCCTGTTGCCCATTATTCTTCAGTAATCCTTCAAAATATGGTATTGTTAGAGCTTCATAATGATGATGATGATGATGATGATGATGATGATGATGATGATGATGATGATCATGATGATTTACGGTCTACCAACCACACCAATATATACATACAATACAAAGAAGATATACCAGCTCTCAGTAGTACACTCAGAATAAAAACATACAATAAAACAGAATCAGGCAAGCATAGAAGGCCTAGTCAGAATAGCAACATTCAAGAATTTTGCAACTTCCTTAGTGATTAAACTACCGTATTTGAGCCATCAAGCAGAATGGTCAAGAGAAACTCTAAAGATCGTTCAGGGAAAGTTTGTGTGATTGGGTGTATTAGAGTCTCTCTAGCCCCTCGATATAAACTGCAGTTAAAAAGAACATGCACAACAGATTCCACCTCCTCGTTGTTGCAGGGGCAGCATCTATTTTTCACTGGGATTTTACTGTATCTGCCATCCAAAAGTTTGGAGGGTAGAACATTAAATCGGGCTAAGGAGAATGCTCTGCTGTATTTAGGGATAGATAACCACTCTAAATAGAGCATCCCATTTTTAGGATAAAGGCCTGACAAACCCAGTGACAGAGGGGAACATGGGCCCTGGGCCGCTGCATGGAGCTCTTGAAAATCGATGTCAGTCAGTCTCTGCTTGACTAGAAATTTAACTTTCTCCCAGGACAAGGATAGCAAATAAGAAGGAGACAGCCCAATTGAGGCAACCTTTTGCCCCACTGCTTTATTCCAAGCAGACACATAGGAATCTAACATCACCTGGGAAACAAAAGAATTAGGCTTAACCAAACAGGGGAAATAAATGTCTTTCTGATGTATAGAGCTTCATATCTGCATACACTAACTGTTTCCAAATACAGGAGAACATTCATGCTCATTTGTTTCAACATGTTGCCCTCTGCACTGTTAAGCAGAGAATTTAATAAGATCAACAGATATCTCTGTCTCTGTGGAATACGAGTAATAGTATAGGTTGATCATGTACTCCTGTACTGTAATTTGTATAGAGGCTGATTCTCCCTCTAATAAGAACCCTTCCAGGATGATCTTCCGAAGATCTGGTATCGTTGTGCTTCATCCTATATTACTGAGAGGATTGCAAAAACGTTTTTGCCTTCAATGCAAATTAGAAAACAAGTTCTGTTGGCCTCCTTTTTAAATGTAATTGTTTTATCTATCTGTTCTTAACCAGCTGTATTTGTTCTTTGTATCAAAGTTTTTATTAGTTTGTGACTGTAATACATAATTCATTCATAGTAGTGCATTGTCTCTAATATTTACAAATATCTTTGCAAAATGTTATATTGATGATAATACAACTATGTTGGTAGCCATTTTGCATTCTGCTCAGTGCCCTGTCAATTCTGGGGCATTGTGGATGGGAAATGGCAGCCCCCCCCCAAATATGCTGAAAAATATTTGGAGAAAATTTTGCAGGATGTTCTTTTCCTAAGAGAGCAAGAAAAAGCTCAGCTCTACTGAATTTTCAATAGGCACAGAGGGTTGCAGGTGAGGGAGCGACAACCCACACTCAATCCACTCTCAACACTTGAGAGTGGGTTATTGTGTTGCCTGAACCCAGTCAATAACTCTGTGGGGTAGGTTAGGCTGACTTGGCCAAGGTCACCCACCCAATGTGTGTTTCCTGGCTGAGTGGGGCTCTGAACATCAGTTGTCCACGCTTAGTACTGTATCCAGTGCACCACACTCGCTGTTCCTGTGTCGATTATAATAAACCACACCCAAAAACAATGCTTTGGTGTCTTTTCAGACTGTAATATTTAATTGGAAGTAAGCAAGGATGAGGAGAATTTTAACTGGCCCTCCTTTTTAAGTGAACTGATCTAGTTCACACTTTCTGGACTAATATAAGGATCATAATAGAGTTATCCTTCAGATTGTACACTGATCTGTATTTTGGGTTGCAGGTTTTGTCTTTAAAAATGTATACAAAATACTACATACATATATTAGGAGAAAATGCATACAAAAATGTGTGTTTGAGGGGAATGCATAGAAAAGCATATTTTATGAGAAAATCCATACCAAATGCATATTTGAAGGAGGAAAGGTGTAAAATTTAAATGCAAATTTTGATACATTTTTTTAAATAAATCATGGGGAAAGGGACAGAATGAACTTACGATTGAACACATGTGAAACTGACATGGACTGGAAATAGACTGGTCCATCCATCCTTAGGAGTAAGTCCTGTTGAACCCTGTGAAACTTACTTCTGAGTAAACATTTATCAAATTTGACTTCACGTGTCATATCTGACTGAAAACCCCACTTAGAACAGGGGAAATAAATGTATTTCTGATGTATAGAAGTACCTTAGAGTCTATTATAACTATCCTCATTTTAATAATGAAGAACTTAAGTAAAATTGCTACTCAGAAGATTTTCTTTCAAGTAACACAATCAATGGCAAGTTCATATGCCAAATAATATATTTTTTAACAATGTCCATTATAAACATAGGTAGTTTATGATCCATCTATGCACATATAGTCTCTCAGAGAACTCAGCAGAGAAATGAATGTCTTCTAGTGTCTGTTTTCATATAATGATAGGATCATAGTTAGAAGTGAACTTGAAGGTCATCTAGTCCAACCCCCTGTTCAGTGCAGGATCTGCAATGCAAGAAGCAACTATAATATCCCTGACAGTTGGCCATCCAGCCCTTGCTGAGATATCTCCAGTGATTTCATGTGCAATGTTTTGGTTACTGGTTTCTTAAGCGATTAAGGGTTTGGGGAGATAGGCTTTCCATATATACACTTCTACAATTCTAGTGCACATTAATTCCCACCCATGGAAGGCGTTGTCGCCTCTTGCAGAACTGGTCTCCTGGAATTCCTGTCTCAAGAAAAAGCAGCAACGAAATTACCACCCACTCTCCGTCGTCTAGCAGATGAAATAAAATATTGGGGCTTTCCAAACATAATATTATCATTCCAAGCATAATATTATCGAATTGTGCCTGAGATTGTTTCAACAGCTCTTAAAAGTGAATCCACCTGGCACCCCCCATCTCTTCAGATAAAACAACATTGTGCACTTTAAAAAAAAAACTAGGAAAGCGATTATACGCTTATGATGAAAGTTAATCCATGGAGTTGCTGTGTTAACGTTTCTCCATAGTGAATATCAATGGCCCACTATTATTTCAGAAAAAAGGAAGAAATGGGGGTCTATTTAATTCTCCCCATTGTTTCTTTCCCTCATACAAAACCATAACTATGAGGAGCCATTCTCTCCCAAGTTAACACACACACACACACATCCTGTTTTGCCTCTTAAACAAATTGCACCAAATATTAGATAGCTTATACAAAGCCATGGTGTAGTTATACAGTAAATATCTTCGCATACTTTTTAATCATTTGGTGGTGGTGGTTTTATTTAAGAAAATGGGGTTATGGTTGCAACCCTAAGTGTATCGCAGGTTTACCCAGAAGTAACTCCTACTCTATTCAGTGGAGCTTACGCATCCTCTCCCAGTAAGTGTGCATAGGATTTCAGCCTTACACAAAAGGAAGCCCCACTCCACTTAGTGGAACTTGCTTCTATTTGAACTACAGCTGCGTAAAATGGCCTCTAAAAAGTTTCAACCCTGTTTGTGGACAGAGAAATCGGACGGAACCATTTCACCACAAATTTATCCAAGGGGAAGATAAATCCTCCAACAGTTTCTAATTGGCGGGGGGGTCACCATTAATGGTGCAGTTCTATAATTTTAGTCTCCAAACTGACTGGACTTTCATGCACACCCCTCTGTAGATGGTAATGTGTTTTGCGACACTTACTTCAAAGTGTAGTAAGACACCACTGCTGTTTTGGGGGAACCTCCTGCTTATTCTCTTGAATGGGGCCCTGGACCTCTGCCCCAAATCCCTGTCCCGGTGGCACCACTGCAATTAGGGATATGCAAAGAATCTGCTTGGGGGGGGTCAAAATCCGGTATATTGGCCCAGCTCAGCCCCCTGGATTCCAGCCCATCTACCCAGCATTGGCGCCGACTCACTCAGATGTGAGTCGAGCCAGTACATGGTCTTACAGTTTTAAAGTGGGCCGTGAGTTGCGTACTTTTTTTAAAAAAGACAGAGAAATTTGTGCAAAATACAGCTGCAATTTCAATAATTCAGCCGCAATTTGTGGCCGTATTTTACACAAATTTCACTGCCTTAAAAAAAAAAAAAAAAAAAGGCAAATCGCGGCCCACTTCAAAAGCAGCAACTACAAAAACAAACAAACAACAACAAAAAACCCCTGACTCAGCTCACTTATGGATCTCGAGTCAGCAAGGTGTGCTGAAGTCCGCCGAGAAAGTGCAAGCAGGTTGAGTTCAGTGTCATAGAATCATAGAATAGTAGCATTGGAAGGGGCTTGAAGGCCATCGAGTCCAACCCCCCGCTCAATGCAGGAACCCAAATCATCATCATCATCATCAGGCGATCACTCGTGACCGAGTAAGATTGTCTTCCGGGATAAAAGGAGGAGATTCTAAAGAAGATTGTGTAGACTCTAGCGATGGGTCCATAAGTGACTGTGGAGGCCAATTCTAGATCCACACAGCTTCCCACAGTGAGGACACAGGTTACCAGATAGAAGATGGTCCTGTAAAGGATTCATTTGACGTGCTTTTCGCTTAGCACGTTTCTCCCTTTCACCTTGCACTCGGGCTTCTTCAAAGTCCATGGAACCTTTGTGAAAGGCCAACCTCCATTTAGATCGTTCATGGGCCAGAGCTTCCCAGTTTTCGATGTTTATATTGCATTTTTTTAGATTAGCCTTATGAACATCTTTAAACCTCTTATATTGACCACCGATATTCCGCTTTCCATCCTTGAGTTGGGAGTAAAGTAACTGCTTTGGGAGACGGCAGTCAGGCATTCGAACAACATGACCGGTCCACTGAAGTTGGCGTTGAAGGATCATTTTTTCAATGCTAGTAGTCTTTGCTTCTTCCAGTACACTGACATTTGTTCGCCTATCTTCCCAAGTAATTTGCAGGATTTTCCGGAGGCAACGTTGATGAAACCTTTCAAGGAGGTGGAAGTGACGTTTATAGATAGTCCATGTTTCGCAGGCATACAATAAAGTTGGTAATACAATGGCTTCATAAACCAGTGTTTTGGTCTTCTTACAAATATCCCGATCCTCGAACACTCTATGTTTCATTCGAGAAAATGCGGCACTTGCAGAGCTCAGACGATGCTGGATTTCACTGTCGATGTTAGCTGTAACAGAAAGATAGCTGCCAAGATAGAGAAAATGATCGACATTTTCCAGTATTGTCCCGCCAAGCTGGATAGATGGCATCACCAAAGGATTGGCTTGCACTTGCTGATGAAGCACTTTGGTTTTTTTGATGTTAAGTGAGAGACCAAGTTTTTCGTATGCTTCTGCAAAAGCATTTAGGATAGTTTGGAGATCATCCTCTGAATGTGCGGAGACCACATTATCATCAGCATACTGAAGTTCCACAACGGAGGTTGTAATTACCTTACTTTTTGCTTTCAGCCTGCTGAGATTAAAAAGCTTTCCATCTGTTCGATATATAATTCCCACACCGGTGGGAAGTTTCCCCTCGACAAGATGTAAAACCATGGTGATGAAAATGGCAAATAATGTTGGGGCGATAACACATCCCTGTTTAACACCTGATCCCACTTTAAATGGAGCACCATGAGAGCCGTTGTTGTCCAAAACCGTTGCCGTCATGTTGTCATGGAGAAGTCGCAAGATATTCACAAATTTATTGGGGCATCCAATTTTCATAAGGATAGTCCAGAGAGCTGTACGGTCTACAGTATCAAAGGCCTTAGCCAAATCGATAAATGCCATATAAAGGGGTTGATTTTGCTCCCGGCATTTTTTTTGGAGCTGACGTGTCCAGCCGCATCTTGAATGCCTCCAGTGTTGGAGAGCCCACTACCTCCCTAGGTAGTTGGTTCCATTGTTGTATTGCTCCAACAGTTGGGAAGTTTTTCGTGATGTCCAGGTGGAATCTGGCTTCCTGTAGCTGGAGGAGACCATTATTCCGTGTCCTGCACTCTAGGATGGTCGAGAAGAGATCCTGGCCCTCCTCTGTGTGACCACCTTTCAAGTACTTGAACGGCGCTATCATATCCCCTCTGTTTTCTCTTCTGAAGGCTAAACAGGCCCAGTTCCTTTAGTCTCTTCTCATAGGGCTTTGTTTCCAGTCCCCTGATCATCTTTGTTGCCCTCCTCTGAACCTTTTCCAGTTTGTCTGCATCCTTCTTAAAGGCTGGTAGCGGCCAGAACTGGACACAGTACTCAAGATGAGGCCTAACCAGTGCTGAATAGAGGGGAACTAGTACTTCCCGCGATTTGGAAGCTCCACTTCGTAGGGATGTTGCCCATCCCTAGTGACAACTTCTCTCTTTTCCTAAGTTTGTTTGCTGCTGCTAGTGGTGGTAGGAGGAGCAACTATGCTAATGGCCTGGCCAACACTTTGTATCCTCCATAGTGCCCCCGAAGCTGGGCAGTGTGTGTGGGGCGGGGATATCAGTTGCCAAAAAACAAAAACCCAGTGAAGAATATTTTTTTAAAAATCAGTAAATTGGTTCTTTTTCTAGGGGGCAAGGTGAGAAAAAGAAAAACCTTGGAAATTTTCTCCAAAAAAAAATGTATTCTGATGAAATTTGGCTCAGCTCTTGTTTCAGCATTTTACAGGCTTACACTCTACTATGTTTAGAATTGGTATGGAAGAGACACAAAGAGGAATTTACTCTTAGTAAATGTACCAGGTATATATCATCGTTTTTTCCACCTTGCTGGGATATCTCAACATGACAGACACAGAGGGCCTGTCACCCTGCTCCAATTCTGTTTTGTTTTTTTTCCACCTCTCAGGATGCAACTTTGTTTTCATCTATTGCACTAATGGGGGTCATTTTTCTCAGTCTATCAGATAGATTGACTAAGACCTTGTCATGTTAAAGTGACCGTTGGCTCCGTGGCTGGTGGGTATCAAACTGACATATCCCATCCTTTCTGTCAGGGTACTAGGCAGGGTTATGTTCCCAGACAGTGTAGGAAAAAATAACCTGTCTCCCTATGGACTCTAGCAGTGTTTAAAAAGGCTGCTGTTTAATGTACGTGTTTTCATCCTTTTTTTTGCCACAGAGCTGGCTGACTTAAGTGGGAAGATGAGAAGGTGCCTTTTCCCTAACATTGGCAGCATAGCTCAAAACAAAGTAAGGCTACAGACCTATGCACCTTTACACAGAACCTGAAGACAACCTGAAGACAGCCTTCCCCCCATTTGCTGGAAAAAATGGCGGGGCTGCTGCCACTGAAAAAACCTGCTGTCACAAGTACCTGGTGGTGCTGCCACCAATGTTGCCACCCTTCTCTACCCTTCCCCCCAGCACCAGTCACCATTAAAAGCATCCTCCTGCTTCCTGGAGGATGCTCTGGGGCCATATTCAGAGGGCAGAAACCATAGAGGCCTCTTAGACTGGCTGCAAGTTCATCACCTAAGATGATCTGGCTGCTGCCATCAGAAATACGAGTATGCTCTCTGTCAGACTGCTGCTGCTCCCAGGAGAGGCAGTGAGGCACAGTTGTAAAAAGCAAGAGAAGACAGATCAAACTCACTGTGGTGGAGTGGTGGATCCACCTATGTGAAAGTGCATCTTTAAGTGGAATTTTATTTATAAGAATAAATGATGGAATCGGTGGGAATGCAATACAGTTAATGGAGAGCAGTTCAAATAGCAGTACTCAACATGGGGGAGTGGGGGATACCAATTTGAAAGTACCATTAATGTGAAAAAGTACAAGCGAGGGAGTCTGAAGAAAACGATGGGGTCTGCAATGCACATCAGAATTCAAATAAACCGAATAGCAGTACTGAACATGAGAAACATGCGGCAGCCAGACTAATAACCGGGACCAGAAGGTCTGAACATAAAACACCAATCCTGGCCTGCTTGCATTGGCTGCCTATATGCTTCTCAGCCCAATTCAAGGTGCTAGTTTTAACCTATAAAGCCTTACGCAGCTTGGGACCGCAATACTTGGCGGAACACCTCCCCCAGCCGCAATCTGCCCGTACACTACGCTCAGCATCTGGGGCTTTCCTCCGAGTGCCTCTTCCAAGGGAGGCTCGGAGGGCGGCAACGAGGGGGAGGGCCTTCTCAGTGGCAGCCCCCCAACTGTGGAATGATCTTCCCACTGAGGCCCATCTGGCACCAACTTTGTCATCCCTTCAGCGCCAGCCCTCTGTGCTGAGGCGTTTAAAAACACCTCAGGATATTTTTAATGGCTTGATGGGGCATGCATGTCAGGTGTTCATAACAGGTCTATTCTGTATTAAATCTTGTTATCTCTGGCCGAACTGTTTTTAAATCTCTTAAGCTCTTTTTAATTTCTTTATTGTAGAATAATTTTATGGCTGTTTGATTGCATCTTGGCCTTGTTTTAGGCACTGTTGTAAACAGCCGAGAGAGCTTTGGCTATTGGGCGGTATAGAAATGAAATAAATTAAATTACCTTTTTTGGGTGGAGAATGTCCTGCTATGTATGGCTGGGTCGGGCTCAGCCCTGGTACCAACTATGGGGCAAATTCAATAGCAATTCAGCAGACAGGTCAAGCACAATTTTACCAGTCCAGCAAAAGGGCAGTTTAAAGCAGGAGAAGTCAGTAGGCAGGCAAAGTTCACGAGCACAGTATTGCCAGTCAGAAGGAGAAGTACAAGAGCCAGGTCTGAGGCATGGTCAAGGTCAAAACACAGGTAAGTGGTCCAACAGAAATGCAGTCCAAGGAGAAGACTTCCTTGCTTATGAGGAAGCTTTTACAGTCTTTTTCTGCAAGTGGGCACTCCTTTGCCTGGCCAAAGTCTTAGCCTGTACCTTCAGGTGCTGGTATTCTCAGGGGTTGGGTGGTAGCTCACACAGTAGCTGACACAGGAGCAGAGCTTTCTACCTTTTGAGAGGAAGATTGGATGTCCTCTCTCCTGAGGACCCAGACTTTTTTGGTCATCCCTAGGGTCCCCTGAAGTGTCTAGTCCCCCAGGGACATCTGGCTTAGGAGACTCCAGATTGTCCTCTGAAGAGGATTTCTCCAGGGGAGGGCATAACAGTAGGGTGGAGGGATACCAATATGAAAGTAGCTTTCAACTCTGAGCATGCCCTGATTTGATTCTGGATACACACGCTTTTGGTTCTTGGGCACAGCCACCTTTCTCATACGGCAGATAGGTGAGCCAATATCCAATGCTGCCCCCAACCCATAAAAGGTGGTGCACCCCTGACTTAGGAGTTATTGAACACTGTGGAACTTATTTCTGAGCAGATATGCATAGGATTGGGCTGTAAGTGTACATATCCCACACAGTTGTAACACACTGTAAATAGAGACAATCCCAAGACGACAAAGAAATGTAGACAGTTGCCCGTGGCCGTGCCTAAGGAGGTGCAAGAACTTCTATGAAATTTCACTAGTCTTAGTGAATGTTTTCGTTTGTTTTTGCATCACCAACATTCATGGAATTTCACCGTAGGTGATATCTGGTGTCAAATGTTTCCACTTTTGCTAGTCCTACCTACAGCTGTGTGTAAATGGCCTCTCAATATTCTTTGATTGATACTAATAGTCAAAAGCTTACATTCAATAAGCCTCGATGTATATTCCTGGGTCCTGCTGGAAGTACCCCAAATCTAAGGCTGAAGAGGTAACAAATAGCCCCATAGCCTATGTGCAGTTTTGGCTTCTCTCTGAGATGGAATGCTACATTATGAGGTCAACTTCATGCTCAAAGTTTTAACTGTTAGCTGTTAAAATATCTCATTTTCAGACTCTGCTAGGAATCAGAGTGTGCTGAACTATATATGTGCCAAATTCCAGCTTTCTGGGTGCCCTGGGGTGCTATTTGGGGATACATGGCAGCATCCTTTAAAACATGATCTTAGCTGCATCAGAGCAATTTTTCCATGAAACATACCCTTCTAATGACCCATGTGGGCAGGACCGAAGAATGTATTGGTCCTGATGATGGGATTGATGCCACACCCATGTGGTCTTGTTGTTACTTCGTTAATAATAATAGATGATGATGATCATGATGATCATGATGAGGTCAGTTAAAGTGTTACTGTAGCCCAGCCTTCCGCAACCTGGCGCTCTTCCCCCTCTGTTCCTGACCTGCCCATGTTGACTGGAAAGATCCTGAAGAAAGTCCTTCACACGATCAGGAACCCTGGGCAATCAGGCTTCCTAATCATGTACAATTTCTTAGGCCTGCATAGGGCTTTTGTCAATGAACACATCCTGAATGATTACATGGCCTGTGGCTTACGCTGGCTCAGCTTGTCTGAGCGTGGAAAGCTAAGCAGGGTCAGGCCTGGTTATTACTTGGATGGGAGACCCCCTCCTCTAGTTTCCTGCATTGAGCAGGGAGCTGGACTCAATGGCCTTGTAGGCCCCTTCCAACTCTAGTATGATCTATGAAATCTATGAAACAGCACAATCATATGGCTGCTAGACATCATCTAGACAGCCATAGGATTTTTCGGAGACACTCGTAGTGGTGTAAACGAACCTGGGGGTGGGTCCCGGTTCTCCGCCACCTCGACTCTCCACAGCGGCGGCCCCCCGCCTCGATCTTCTGAGCGGCACGGAGCAGTTCTCTGTGCCGCTCGAGCTGCCCTCTCCGGTCCCGTCGCGTCACTTCCGGCACCGGAAATGACGCGACGGGACCCTGCACAGGGGCAGAACATGGCACTGGGGTCCAGCATGCCTGCGCAGGGTCCCGTCGTGTCATTTCCGGTGACGCGACAGGACCTGAGCAGGCGGAGCACGGTAAGCCCGACCGAGCCTCATGCGGGCGTGAGCGGGCTTATCTCGGTCCGCTACACCACTCGAGGCTCAATGATGCATCGCTACCAGCTACCAGGTAGGAAAATTGCTCTGACCTCAGAGCTCGGTCTCTGCGTTTGGAGTGACCCCCCCCAAGCCAGTTTGGAAAGAACTTTGCTGGCTGAACTGGGACTCGGGAGATCCAGGGTTCTAGTCCCCACTTGGCCATGAAGCTCACTGGGTGACTTTGGGCCAGTCCCTGACTCTCAGCCTAACCTACCTCACAGGGTGGTGGTGGTGGTGGTGGTGGTGGTGGTGGTTATTATTATTATTATTATTATTATTTATATACCACCCAACAGCCGAAGCTCCCTGGGCGGTTTACAACAATCCATAAAAACACACAAGGATAAAATGGAGAGGAGGAGGATTATGTAAGCCACCTTGGGTTCCTTGCAGGAAAAAAGGCGGGGTGTAAATTAAATAAATAAATAAATAATACCTCGGAGATGGGGTTTAGGGGGTGTTCCAGGGGGTGGGGACGGGAGGAGACAGGCGCAGCCAAGATAGGATGTACAAATTTTGCTTGTCTTGCAAAATGCTCTCAGACCAAGTTACTTGCAATCCAAGGTATTGCTGTATCCTGGCAGCACCTCAGCCTCCTTCATTTCTGCTCCAAGGCACTAGATGGCTGAAATCTAGCTGAGTTGCAGGGCGGGAGAAATGTGGAGGTGACCTTCGCTTCTGCACTCATCCCGTCCTCCATAGAATGCCTGTAATCCTCCGAGTTCTGAGGGTTGTAGGCATCCCGATTGGATTGCGGCCAAAGGCTCCTATTTAGCATGATTTATTTATCCTCAGTTCACCAGTCAGTGTGCAGCGTGTCTGTGTCTGTGTATCTGCATTACCAGTACAGAAGATATATAAGCACTCCTTATTTACTTATGATTATTATGGATCATCTTAACAAACAGGTTATCAATATCCAAAGTACAGGACGAATTCATTCCCTTTTATCACTTTGTCAATATTGAGTTCAATTCTATGATTAAAATGAAATGCATACATGGATCATATATATACAGGCAAAACCTACTCAATTTATCACCTACCGGCACTTTGCTTTATTGAAGTGAGGTTTTGACCCCCAATATTAAAAAGCAACTCCCCTCTCCTCAAAAATCATAATTTTAGTTTTGCCTGACTTGAGTACAGAAAAAAAATGTTGTTCTTTTGATTGGTTGGTTGGTTGGTTGGTTTTGTTTTGCTTTATTTTTAACAAGGGAAATGCTGTGAATGAGGTCTGGCCATATTCAAATTTGATATTAAACCAGCCAGATGATGTAGTTAAGAAAATAAATTAATGGCTAACAACATATTACAAAGGGGTGATATTGCCAGTGCTACATCTTTACTTTCCCCCCAACCCAACAGATCATGTCCTAGTTTAGACCAAAATGTCTTTAAAAAACGGACTCGATATTACAGAAACAAGAATCAAGCAACAAAGAAATCAGACCACATCAGACAACACTAGATGGTTGTTGAAAAGTGGCCAGATATCTGCAGAAACTGCCTTCCCACCTACAGATGGGGGAGAAATTCTTTCAGTTGGCATTTTAATGTAAACTTGTCTAATTTCTCACTTCTGAACCAATGTGCAAACCAAAACTCAGTTATCCTCTGAAATTCCAATTTCTTTGAATTTTGCTATGGGGTTCTCCAATCAAAAAATGTATACAAACATTTGGGAAAGGTGCACGAAAAATGCACATATTCATGAAAATAACTTTTAAAAATACATGATATTGGGAAAATTGCTAGCAGAAAATGTGTATGTTTTTTGCCAGTGTGGCATAGTGGTGAGAGTGTTGGACTGGGACTCAGGAGATCTGGGTTCTAGTCCCCGCTCGGCCATGAAACTCACTGGGTGACTTTGGACCAGTCACTGACTCTCAGCCTAACCTACCTCACAGGGTTGTTGTGAGGATAAAATGGAGAGGAGGATGAGGAGGATTATGTAAGCCGCCTTGGGTTCCTTGCAGGAAAAAAGGTGGGGTATAAATATAATAAATAAATAAAATAAAATATATTAGATAAAATTGCATACAAAAATTCATATACAGTAATACCTTAGATTGCAAGTAACTTGGTTTGAGAGCGTTTTGCAAGACAAGCAAATTTTTAAATATATATATTTTTTACTTGATATACAAGCGACATCTTGCAATACAAGTACTGTAGTACAGCTTAAATTAAAAATCTCTGTACAAATTTTTTTGGGGGGATTTTGTTTTGATATAAGAGTGTTTTGGATTACAAGCACGTTTCCGGAACGAATTATGCTCTCAATCCAAGGCATGACTGTATTTGGGGAAATGCATGCACACTTTTCATGCACACTTTTCAAAAAAGCTCAAAGTTTGGGATGAAGTTTGTGATAAGATGAAAGTGAACTGCACTTAAGAAGAAAGAAGAAAAAGAAACAGGGCGCAATCCAGTTGAGACGACCATGAGCCTCCAAACCCTGAGGCTGACAATCATCCAGTGCAGAGTGGGAGGAGCAGCAGAGGCGGTCTTCACTTCCCCACTTCTCCCACTCTGCATTTTTGCTAGACGGCTGTTTCCGGGCGTCTAGCTGGGGCACTTTAGAGAGGGAGGGAAGGAGGTTGCAGAGGACACAGGATAGGTCGTACCCTGTCCTCTGCAGTCTCCTCCCCTTCCTGTCCCCTGGAACACCCCCTTTTCCCAAGGTCACTTTCCCAATTGCAGAGAGGCAGCCAGTGCGGTTCTTTCCACGCTGACTGTGAGAGCGGGGAGGGGGGTCCGAGCACAGATTCCTAGCTCTGAGGTCGGAGTGCTGTCTCTGACCTCAGATCTGGGAATCTGAAGTACCCTGTGGGCCCCCCAGATGATGTCTAGGGGCATAGGATCACTCTCTGAGAGAAACTGAGTTTGACAGATCCATCCATCCTTGGTCTGGCTGGCCTAAACAATATCACCCAAGCCTGAAAACGCTATCTGGAGTTGAACCTAGGAGGAATTTGGGGGTTCAGAACCCTAGGGAAAAGGTTTCAACAATTGTGTGTAGTACCTGGACCTTAGTAAGAAGGAAGAAGCAGAGCAGGAAGTCGAAGAAGTGAGGATGTTTGAGAAATTTAATCGTTGCAAATTTCTGTATGAACTCACCTGATCCACACCACCTGGAGTAATGTGCAGATTGAAACTTAGTTATCCACTGGCTTTTACACTTCCCAAATGTTCCAGTTCAGATCTCAGCTCAATGAAATGTAGCAGCACACATTTAGACATCTGTATTTAAATGTGAACTTTTGTGCAGATTCTTTGTGCATCATCAGACTCCTTTCTCCATGTAGAGCGATTGCTCTGTTCCTCTCTTGCACACAGAGAGGGGCTGCCCCCTTTTCTATGCAGACAGAAGCACAGAGTGATCAGTCCATACCTTTCTGTCCCTTTTCTGTGCCGAGAGAAGCATGGAGCAATTTGACCATGACTCTCTTGGTGGGCTGCAGGTTCCCTATCCCTGTTATAAATGAATGAATTAAATATTATAATGGCAGGAAATAGACCTGTATCAATATGATCAAAACTCCCCATTCCTTTTCCCTTGTGTGTCGTGTCTTTTTAGATTGTAAGCCTGCGGGCAGGGACTGTCTTGTTAATTGTTGTAAACCGCCCAGAGAGCTTCGGCTATTGGGCGGTATAAAAATGAAATAAATAAATAAATAAATAAATAAATAAAACTAAAGGTATTGTTAGAAGAAAGGCACATAGTTCTGTATTTCTGCACAGAAACACATGTACTGAGTTCACAATTTTTATTTTCTCCGTAAGCAAAAACTGGGAAAGCCTGAATTGCATTTCATCTGCTGACAAACACTGGACTTTTAGAGCCTGATAAAAATGCCACATAAAATCAAACCGGCCCTGAATACTGGGAGATTGTACTTAATATCCTCCTATCACCAGCCTCTGATTACTTGGCAAGTGAGAGGTGCCATTCAGTACGGTAATCTGTGCCTTGTCTTCTATTTGTCTTGGATGAAGGTTTTAAGTCCTCTGCATATTGAACTTCTTACAAATGATCCTCATTAGACAGCATGTTTAACTTCCTGATATATGTCATGGGTTGCAATCACAAAAGTCAGGGGGGAAGATTATTATTATTATTTCTTTTTGGAAGAAGTCCTGAGTGTTGATATTCTACATTTCAGTTTCATATTAGATTTTTCTTGCAATAAAGTTGTTTGTCATTCTTAATATTTACTGTTCATTACTTTCTTCATCCTACAACTGTGATTCTTTGTTGCAAGGACCTCACAAAATGGGTTGCAGCCGGTTTCTTCCAGAGAAGGCGAACCTTTTCCTTACAGAGCTTCCCTTTGCCCAGGGGGGATTTAAATCTGCCAGTGAAGCCCTGTTCTGGGTAGCATCAGTTATGAATGCTAGACTTTGCTCTAAAAGAAGCAGGGTGTGTGTGTGTGTGTGTGTGTGTGTCAATCTTTATTCTTTGGAACTTCCTCCCAAATTTTAGGGATGTACGAGAATTTTGTTTCAGTTTGCAAATTATAGAATCATAGAATCATAGAAAAGTAGAGTTGGAAGGGGCCTACAAGGCCATCGAGTCCAACTCCCTGCTCAATGCAGGAATCCCGGTCAAAGCATCATAGAATCATAGAAAAGTAGAGTTGGAAGGGGCCTACAAGGCCATCGAGTCCAACCCCCTGCTCAATGCAGGAATCCAGGTCAAAGCATCCCTGACAGATGGTTGTCCAGCCGCACCTTGAATGCCTCCAGTGTTGGAGAGCCCACCACCTCCCTAGGTCGTTGGTTCCATTGTCTTATTGCTCTGACAGGCAGGAATTTTTTCCTGATGTTCAGGTGGAATCTGGGTTCCTGTCACTTGAGCCCATTATTCCGTGTCCTGCAATCTAGAGAAGAGATCCTGGCCCTCCTCTGTGTGACATCCCTTCAAGTACTGGAAGAGTGCGATCATATCTCCCCTCAGTCTCCTCTTCTGAAGGCTAAACATGCCCAGTTCTTTCAGTCTCTCCTCATAGGGCCTTGTTTCCAGTCCCTTGATCATCCTTGTTGCCCTCCTCTGAACCCTCTCCAGTTTGTCTACGTCCTTCTTAAAGTGTGGTGCCCAGAACTGGACGCAGTACTCAAGATGAGGCCTAACCAGTGCTGAGTAAAGGGGAATTATCACTTCCCGCAATTTGGAAGCTATACTTCTATTAATGCAGCCCAAAATTGCATTTGCCTTCTTTGCAGCCACATCGCATTGCTTGCTTATATTCAGTTTGTGATCTACCACTCGAAAGTGCCCCATTCGCAATCCGAAATGTGAACGGGAGGAGCCACGTGTTCTCAAAAAATGTTCGCAAATTCCCAAACTTGTATTCACGTCCACAAAATATGCATTTTAAAAATGCACAACTTTGAAAATTTTAAATTTGAAAATTTGAAGTTGTGCAGTTTTATGTACAATTTAAAACATTTTTAAAATATTCTCATTTCCATGCTTTAATGGGGGGAAATGTGCACTTTTAAAAATGCACAACTTCAAAAAATGCAGAACTTTAAATTGTGCATTTTTGAAGTTGTGCATTTTAAAAATGCTCATTTTTAAAATTGCACATTTTCACACTTTAGTCAGTTGGGAGGAAAGTACACACTTTTGAAAAAAGTTTTCCCATTTCTAAATGAACTTAAAAAAACAAATGGCAAACGAGAACGGAAGCGAGCCAAATTGAGCTTTGAAGTAAAGTTCAGAGAATTGCAGCAAGTTCAAGAATCCCTGGTTCTCCCATCTCTACGAGTCCCTGTAAAGGTTCAGCAAACACAATCTCTCCCTTCTGTTTTCAAGGTAGGGTGAAAATTTCACTTTTTTTTTACTGTGCCTTTAGCAGTTGGTTCAAGCAAGTTATTTGCTGCTGCTGCTGCTTTGTTGTTTGGCATGTCAAGATGCCCTGTTTTGATAGTCCTGCTGCTGCTATCTGATTAGACCTTTTACCTATTGGTTTTTAGATTTATTTTTAGACTTGATCTATTTAGTGGCCATAGCTCAGTGGTAGAGCACGTGCTTTGTATTCAGAAGGTCCCACGTTCAATCCCTGGCATCTCCAGTTGAAGGATGAGGTAGCAAGAGATGGAAAAGACTACCAGTTAGAGTAGACAATATTGGAATAGATGGACTAAGTAATTTCTGACTCAGTGTATGGCAGATTCATATGTTTATTTATTTATTTCTTATATTTATTAATCGCCCATCTGGCCGGTTACCCAATACAAATATGTTGTATTTCTAAAACCTTTTGACCTGTTTAGACTGCCTTGGGATTAGGAACTATGATGGCTGAAAGTCACTTGGGTTGGATCCAGACTTAGGGCGTGTTCGCACGACACGGGAACCGCGGGGGAGCAGAAGTCCCCCGCGATTCCTGTGTTGTGCGAACGCCGACTGGGGGTGCCCCTGTGGGATGTCCACGCACGCAAAGTGACCATGGGCGGTAGAGGGGTAAGCCCCTACCACATGTGGCCACCCTGCCGTGCGAACAGCCTGTGGCTGTCCCGCGGGGGTCGCACAGAGGCGGCAGCCCAGAGCGGCCAGAGCTGCGGCCGCTCCAGCCTGTAGGGGCAAACTGCCACTCTGGGCTTCCCAAGCCGCCACCCCTAGCGCCGGGAGGCCCGCACTGTGGTGCGGGGACTGCCAGCTCCACCGGGGTCTGCCCACGCGTGTGGGGCACAGGTAATCTGCGGCGCCCCACCGGACCCCGCAGACAGCCCCCTGGTGCCTCCCCCGCTCGCCACCTGGGTCATACGAACCGGCCCTTACAGAAGAACCACTAATTAATGGGACTTAAGTTATTCATAACTAATTTATGTCCCATTGCTTGCATAGTAAGTAAGTAAAGATTTATTTATTAAGCATACCTCACAGTTCTTCCTTCATAAGTGAAGGCAGCTTACACGAGGTTCTCCCGTCTCCCGTCTATACATTGACCAGACCTGCTTAGCGTCAGTAAAGCATGAATGCATCATAGGATTTCAAAACATGTCTGGAGGTATTCCTGTTGATTGTTGACGTCCGATGGAACAATGAAAGAGACATTGGAATTGGTGTGGTACCATGGTTTGATGTTGTCCAGTGGATGGAGTTTTAGCATGTGATAGATCTATCTTTCCAGGCCATCAGCCATGGCTCCAGGGGCAGCATGCCATGATTGTATGCCATCTGCTGGGATGCAAAAGTGTAGGAGGGCTATTGCCTTCATCCATTGCTTGCTTTCTGGAAGCATTTGGCTGGCCACTATGTGAAACAGGGATCTTTGGTCTGATCCAGCAGGGCTCTTCTGATGCTCCTATGGAGTACAATCTTCTCCCTGTAATGTTGTTGGTGTTCTTGTAAACTCGAGAGAGACCACGGCAAGACTGAGGATTAACCCCCCCCCCCTCTGTTTACTGCATGAGTCTCAACACCAGCAACCTAACAGGCCTGCTGCAAAGTACCGTGAGTCATCCAAAAACTGCTTGTGTTACATCTAAATGAGTCCCCCCCATACAACACAAACCACATATCATTACACTCCCCTCTTTCCATCACCATGAAGCCTTGAGTGGTTCACCAAAGGAGGTCCTGGTAGGGATGGACAAATCTGTCAAGTTCAGTTCTGCTCGGTTTCTCATTTTTCCTACGTTAAGTTCATTCTGTCCCATTTCTGCATCAGTCTGTGATTTTTTTTAAAAAACCTGCATGAAAATTCTTATGTATTTCTCTGCACATCTCTTCTAATATACACATCGTTGTATGCACGTGCATCTATTTGTTTATTTGTTTGCTATATTTTTATCCCATTTTTCAGACAATTATTGTCTCCCAAAGGAGCTCACATCAGTTTTTTAAAAAGAGAGATAGAGAGAGATAGGCCCTGCCATCAAGCTTACAAACTAAAAAGACAAGACACGCAAAGGAAGGAGAGTGTAGGAAGAAGTAAAAGGAGGGAGATCAGTTTTTCAAGGCTGGTGGTAAGCTATAAGCAAGGCATTTAAATGCACTTTTGGCCCAGCTGATTTTCCTTTGCTGGTGTTCTTGCTTGAATAGTAATTTATGGCTATTTGGCCAATGGATATAGCTATAGCACTCTTTCCCCCTTCCTTCTGCAGTCCCAGCGCTACAGGCATCTGGAGGATGATCAGGTGAAGAGTGCAACTTTGCATATTGAGCAGAAAACAGACAGGCAGTGAGGAGATTAAAATTTGCACAGAAAGCATCTGAGTCGGGGTTAAATATTAAGCCAACTTCCCCCCCCCCTCTTGTCCAAATTCTAATAACATCAGGCACACCTTGATGAAACAGCTGATCTTCAGCCCATCAAAGATCTTCAACAGATCTTTGCAAGCCAGTGCACAGTCTTCGACTTCGATCAGGTACAAATACCTGCTCAACCATGACGCTCACAGAGTCAATATTTACGAGTCTAACCTACCTCATAGGGTTGTTGTGAGAATAAAACATGTGGCATGCAGAGGGAAGAGGCCGTATACATCACCTGCACTCCTTGGAGGATTAAAACAATGTAATACATTGAACAATGCCTAGGGGCAATGCAAGATTTACTATTTTAAAGTAATAGTTTGCATGGCTTAAGGTGTGACCTGTAATCTTTAGTTCCTATCAGGGATAAGCTGTAGGCAGCATTCAGAGAGGGAAGCAGGAGCCAAGAACCAGGGGCTGTGCAAGAAATCAGAGTTGAGGGACTAAACTAGGAGTTAGAGCTGAGCAGAGCTGGCCCTACCATTAGACAGAGTGAGGTGGTTGCCTAAAGGAGTAAATTTGTAGTATCATGAAAGAGCAGTAGCCTGTTCCTTACTTAATTTATGATTATTGTATTCCCAAGGATTTGTGGGATTTTCTGCCTCAGGTGCCAAAATAAACTGGCCAACGTTGGGCCCTATGTATCTTCAAGTCAAGGGTGGTGGAGAGGTGGGGGGGAAATTGCTGTTCTGCCTGAGGTAGCAAAATATTTCAGGCCAGCCCTGGAGCTGAGGGATAAATCAGAACAAGCCAGAACTAGGAAGACTGTTTTTTGCTCAGGCAAAGTCCCAGACCCCAGTCCAAACAGGGGTCTAGGGGGGCCTACTAGCTCCAATGCCAAACCACTGTGGAGAGAAAAATCAACCTTGGGTTTCCAGACAAGATAGTTGCTTGCCCCTCCAACCTTGCATTCATTCCAAAGAGAGGCTTGCTTGGGCAGAAATAACATTTTGCAGCTTAACACACATTCTAGGAGAAGGCTAAATTCCTCTGAAAATGTAACTAGAGAAATTTCACACTGTCCCTAAATGTGTATATATCCTGATTGGGTTGACAAGCCAAGTGTGGTCTGTTGGTCTGGCCCAGTAGGGCAGTCTTTTCCCTTTAAACCCCAGCTTAGTTCTGCTCCATCAACCCAGTCCCATCTGCTTGCAGCGGGGCATGCGAAACTATTTAGCGTGTGGTGTGGAGTGCTGATTTCTCCCGACAAACTTTGCTTTGTTCTTCCAGTGCTCACCTTTCGCTCCTGTTTGCTTTTCATGGCTTTCCAAAACCACAATTTTTGGTGTCTATTAAAAGCAACGTAAAACACTGGAGGAATTAGAAATCTTTCATATTTAAAATCTGACACTTTGTTGTCACAGCTGAGCTCAGGAAAAACCCTGCCAACATATTTGAACTTAGGAAATTGGGCGGCCTTAGCCAGACCGGGTCATACAAACACACAAATGGAGCCAGACCCACTCAGCTGGCACATTTATTGGGCAGAACGTGTTGGGCTTCTGTTGTGCAGAGTTCCACACTGGAAAGGGGAGAGAGAGACAGAGAGCTGGAATAGACTGCGAGTTCCAAATTAGCTACTACGACTCCAGAAAGACATCTTGGAACCATTGCAGAGACTTCCCAGAAAACAGCTGTGCAAACGTGTCAAAAAGGAAACAGAATATTGAGGGTTATTAGGAGAGGAATAGAAAAGAATACAGACAGTATATTTAGGTCTGAAAGGATGATGATGATGATGATGATGATGATGATGATGATGATGATGATGATGATGATGATAGCAATTATTACTATATTAAGAAATCAGCCTAATGCCCATGTGTGGAGGTAGGCTCTGTAAATGGCAGGGATCCATAGGATGGGAGTGCAAGGGGATTTCTGTTGGTGGAGGCTGGACCACCCATGATTAGGCATGGGGAGTGGGTTTGCTCCACTACAATGTCATCCTCTATTGCAGAGCTTTATTGTCCCCATGTTAGGGCTGGGCCATAAGCAGCAGTCCGAGGTGAGCTAAATTGAGGATGAAGCTAAAAGTGGGCTAGAATGGAATAACTATCAGGTGGATCCACAGTTGGCTACAGAATCGGACTCAAAGAGTGCTTAACAATGGTACTTTCTCAAACTGGGGAGAGGCAACAAGTGGGGTAACACAGGGCCCGGTCCTGGGCCCAGTGCTCTTCAACATTTTTATTAATGACTTGGATCAGGAGGTACAGGGAAAGCTTATCAAATTTGCAGATGACACAAAGTTGGGTGGAATAGCTAATACCCTGGAAGACAAACAAAATTCAAAGTGATCTCGATAGGCTGGAGTACTGGGCCGAAAACAACAGAATGAAATTTAATAGGGATAAATGCCAAGTTCTGCACCTAGAAAAAGAAACCAAATGCACAGTTACAGGATGGGGGATACTTGGCTCAACAATACTACAAGCAAGAAGGATCTTGGAATTGTTGTAGATCACAACCTGAATATGCGCACACAATGTGATGTGGCTGCAAAAAAGGCAAAAGCTCTTTTGGGCTGCATTAATAGAAGTATAGCTTCCAAATCACATAAAGTACTAGTTCCCCTCTACTCAGCACCAGTTACGCCTCATCTTGAGTACTGCATTCAGTTCTGGGCACCACACTTTAAGAAGGATGCAGACAAACTGGAAAAGGTTCAGAGGAGGGCAACAAAGATGATCAGGGGACTGGAAACAAAGCCCTATGAGAAGATACTGAAGGAACTGGGCCTGTTTAGCCTTCAGAAGAGAAGACTGAGGGGAGATATGATAGCACTCTTCCAGTACTTGAAAGGTTGTCACACAGAGGAGGGCCAGGATCTCTTCTCGACCATCCCAGAGTGCAGGACACGGAATAATGGGCTCAAGTGACAGGAAGCCAGATTCCGCCTGGACTTCAGGAAAAACTTCTCGACTGTTAGAGCAATGCAACAATGGAACCAATTACCTGGGGAGGTGGTGGGCTCTCCCACACTGGAGACATTCAAGATGCAGCTGGACAGCCATCTGTCGGGGATGCTTTAACTCGGATTCCTGCATTGAGCCAGGGGGTTGGACTTGATGGCCTTACAGGACCCTTTCAATTCTACTATTCTGTGCTTCTATGAAATTGGAACACACAAGGGCTCAAGAAGGCCTTATTGGTCAAGTAAGGCTTAACTGAAACAGGAAGTCCTCCTGGGTACGAAGGAGTATACAGGAGGGTCCAATGGAAAGCTTGAGTGGGTGGAGTCAGACCAGGGCTTGAAAGTATTTCATTGAGGACACAGTGGCTCCCTGCATGCAGATTCAGCAGTTACTAACACCCCTCTCCACCAGAAATGAATGGCAGGCATTTTCTTATTAGGAATAAAATAAAGAGATGCTCTCCAGGATCCCAACAAAGTGAGGCTAAACTATAATTTCTTGGCGGGGAGCAGGTTTTGCTTTAAAGTGTTGCTGCTGGTGGTGGCTCATTTATTTTGTCCCTCTGTGACAATTAAATGTGCTTGTATTTGCATAGGTCCAGAATGCAGCAGCAGGATTACTAGTGTGTGCTTATCGATGAGGGCATGTGATCACAACAGCCTCTATTACAACAGCTACACTGGCTTCCAGCCAGGGCCGGTGCTACCATTAGGCCAACTAGGCGGCTGCCTAGGGCGCCGGGCTAAAGGGGGCGCCAGGAGCATAGGGCTGGAGGGAGGGTTCAAGTGGGAAGGGGGGGGCGCTAAATATCTGATCTTGCCTAGGGCACCAAACTGCCTTGCACTGGCCCTGCTTCCAGCTCATTTCCAGGCATAACTGAAAGCTAGTGATTTACCTTTGAAGCCCTAAATGCTTTGGGCCCAGGTTACCTAAACCTGGACCCGAACTCAGGTTTAGGTAACCTTCTCCCATATGAGCTTGCTTGCTCTTAAAAAATCTGTAGGGGAGGTTCCTTTCCATGTTGCAACAATTTCCAGAGTGTTAGTCTGTTGCAGCAAAAACAACAAAGAGTCTTGTGGCATCTTTAAGAGTAACATATTTATTCTGGCATAAGTTTTCATGGACCACTTCATCGGATGCTGCAACACTGTCAGAGGCATGATCGATCAGGACATGGGAGAGGACCTTCTCTGTGGCCGCAATGGAGCTTTGGATCTCCCTGCCAAGGAAGGATTTTGTGGCTCCCTCTCTCACGGCCTTCTGTCACCTGGTTAAGACATTTTGTTCCAGCAAGAATTTGACCTGCTGGGTTGAAGTGCATGTTTTTGTTTGGGTTTTTTTTTTATAGCTGAACTGATCCCTAGTTCTTTTAAGCTGCTTTTCTCTGCTGTGCACCTTTTTGTCTATTGTTTTTAAAAATGATATATTTCTGTAATAGTTTTGAAATGATATAAGACAGCATGAGCACTGTCACAGCAGTGGGAGGATGGGATATAAGTTTCTTTACTGGGTGCATGAGCATCTCATCGTTTGCTCTGAAAGGGTTGGTCCTTTCTGAGCATTGCAACAGGATGACATGGACTTATTGGGGAGCATGTGTGAAACGGACATGGATTGAAAATGGACTGATTCACCCATCCCTAGTGTGGGTGAAGGACGGAACTCTGTTCAGTTCCAGTGTCTGGGTTTGCCCTTCTAGTGTTCCATCTTCTATAAGATCACTGTATATAAATTTCCAAATCTGAAATCATACTTCTACCATTGCTGTATCTGAAAATTATTTACAATATCTCATTGCTCTACAGAGCTGCTAGTTGACTTACTCTCTCTCTTTTTCTCTCTCTCTTGCTTCCAGCAAATGCTTACAGATCCTGAGACAGCTTTGCAAGATGGCTGCATTAAAAAGGTAGGACAAAGGTTGGTTCTTGTTCAAGTTGTGTGACTTCCATGTTTGGCTAAGCTAGAATCTAGGCCATTTTCCCTTGTTAGTTGTGAGAAAATGGGAGTGATATCTGTCTACCGAAATCTTCATCTAAAGCTGTTGTCCTTCTTGTTTGAATAGCTGAACAGTATTGTCTTTTTCGTTGCATCAGGATTGTGCTTGTGCATGGTCTACGTGTGATTTGTGGGCTTAGCATACAGATGAAAGGACGATGTGCATGTAGCAGCATGGGCTTCAGTTCTTGGCCAAGTTGAATTGACCATTCAGGTTCAAGAATACAGAAATTCAATTTTCCTCTGTTGCACTGCAAAGAGACATTCCATTTTCCTCTGTTTGGTTCACCCTGGTCCTTCTATGGAGGTGTATAAATTTGAATTCAGAGCTTTGTGGCACTTTACATTCTAACACCTGGGCTAAAGAGAAGGAGCTTCTAGAGGGGCGTTATCTGCAGTACATTCAATGGTGCCGTTCTGGATTGCCTTGCCCTAAATATGACTATTCTCAGGGTAACCATTTATATGTTTGTTTTTTGCTGGACAGCTCACTGATTCTACACATTGAGGCCGCAATCCTATGCCCACTTACCTGGGAGTAAGCCACAATAAATTCAGTGGGATTCATTTCTAAGTAGACATGCACAGGATAGCACTGAGAGTGAGCCTGATTTAAACCATGGGGAAGCTTCCTAGGTTCTCCTCATCTGAATTTATGACAAAGAGAATTGCAGTATTCTCCCGCTGCCCCCCAAGTGGAATGAGTACAGTATAAATTCTCCATCGTTAACATTTATTAATTAATTTTATATGGAGCATTGCGCATGCATAATTTGCCGTGGATTTCAGTTCCTTTGGTTCCTTTGTGTCTCCACGCCGCCTCCTACATTACCAGTGCAGATTGATAAAACACTGTGGGGTGGGGTGGCGGAGAGCAACCTTGATGGGATCATCCATACAGTTGTATCAAGATTCTTTTTTCCCTTCTTTTAAATGTTTATTACAAATGTAAAACAATAGAAACAAATACAGAAAACAAAACAATATAAATATTATAAGCAAAATAGAAAAGGGGGGGGGAAGAAAAGCTGGTTGTTACCTATAAATCCCTATATGGTTTGGGACCAGGTGAGCTGAAGACAGCCTGCAACCTGTATGGACCTGCCCAGGCATGAAGATCAGCCAGCGGCTCTGCTCACATGCCCACCATTAAGATCTATTAGGTTGCTGGAAATAAGAGGCATGGCCTTTTTGGTGGTGGTCAATTTCTTTGGAGCTCCCTCCCACGAGTAAGCATCGGGGTCCTTCATTGGCTTACAAAGAAGTATTAAAAGACCCGGTTGTTCCAGTACAATTTTTGTTGAATAAGGCTATTGATCTGTATTTTTAACTGCTGTTGCTTTTGGTATAATTTTTAAGATGCCTTTTTCAGATGCATACTAAGAAAGAAGAGTACTTGTTATATTTTAAGTACAGTAATACCTTGGATTGCAAGCATAATTCGTTCCGGAACCGTGCTTGTAATCCAAAACACTCTTATATCAAAGCGAATCTCTGACGGGCGTGAGCAGGGCCGATTTTGACCCACTACGCCCGGTCGAGGCAAGCGGTTACATCCCTACACGTATCTTGCAAGACCTTGCTCGTTTATCAAGTCAAAAAATTTTAAAAAATTTGTTTGTCTTGCAAATCGCTCTCAGACCAAGTTACTTGCAATCCAAGGTATTACTGTAGTTTTTTTTAAAAAAAAAATCATCTGTGAACCACTTTGAGAAGGCTTTTTGCCCTGTGTATAAAGGTATAAATAAAAAAAAATCCATGTCAATGTAAAAAAATTTCAAAAATAAAATAAGAGGCCCAATTCAGATTGAATTTAAACACTTTTGTTTTAACATTATTCTATTTGAAGTTATTATTCCAATAAGGAATGAAGCAATTCCAGTGTGGCGTAGTGGTTAGGGTGTTGGACTGGGAGTCGGGAGATCTGGGTTCTAGTCCCCGCTCAGCCATGAAACTCATTGGATGACTTTGGGCCAGTCACTGCCTCTCAGCCTAACCTACCTCACAGGGTTGTTGGGAGGATAAAATGGAGAGGAGGAGGAGGATTATGTAAGCCTCCTTGGGTTCCTTGCAGGAAAAAAGGCGGGGTATAAATATAATCAATCAATCAATCAATAATAGCATGTACATTCTCAGCTCTGCTATGAACAATAACAGTTACCTTATCCATCATTACAGTGTTCTAGTTTTTCTGTAGCCAGTCATATAAGGATGGAGTTTTGATAGAGAATTTTCGATCAAGAGTCTTTTTACATGGTGTTTTACAATGGTGCCAGAGCACATCTGTGTATCCATAAAACACCATACAAAAAGAATCTTGATACGATCATGTATATGATGTATATTGACATCTGAACAGCCCGATCCTGTCTGATCTTGGAAGCTAAGCAGGGTCGAGTCTGGATAGTACTTGGATGGGTGACCACCTTGGAATACCCGGTGCTGTAGGGAGGGACCACAGCTCAGTGTGATGGAGCACCTGCTTTGCATGCAGAAGGTCCCAGGTTCAATCCCTGGCCTCCAGGTAGGACTTGGAAAGAATCCTGCCTGGAACCCTGGAGAGCTTCTGCCAGTCAGTGTCAACAATACTGGGCTAGATGGACCAATGGTCTGACTCAATATAAGGCAGCTTCCTATGTTCCTGTGATCAAGATTGCTTCTTTCCAGCAAAATGCCCTGGGAGCTGGGGAGGAAAATGCAAATGAGCTGAAGGAATTGAACGCTGTGGCAAACTGTGCATGTTCCAAACCACAATTCAGGAGGAGTGGAAGGCAAGGCAGAGCAAATCTATGGAATAGTAAAAGAATGGAACAGGGGAAAGCCTCTCATCCTTAATCAACTATAAAATTATGGACTTTTATGCTTGGCATGCATGCTAAAGGCACAAATCTCCTTTACTTAAAAGAACAGTATGGTGTTTTGTCAGGGACCTCAGAAGAGGAGGCTGGAGCCCTCCCCCACAAGATTGAGACAGAGTTGAGGTTGAGAGTGAAAAACATTGAGCCCTGAACAGTGAGCTTCTAGTTCTCCTACCATGTTGTAATACGCTCGAACGGTGTCTTTTCACAGTTGGGCTCCCTTTTGAATTTAATTTTGCATTCACTATTGGACCACCTTGAGCTCCCACCTTAAAAACACTTCCAGGGTCCCTTGCTTTTGTCCTGAGTTGAAGTATAATTATTATGAAGTGTTATGCTATAACGGCAAGAAATACCCTTTTGTAGTTTCAGATGGAATATATCCAACCATGGGTATTCAGACCTTTCTGGGAATCTTTGCTTCTCCCCCCCCCCCCCTGAAATCTGAATTGATTCTCCTGAATATAATATATATACTTTTCGCTATTGGAACATTTGCCTACCATATTGTCAGGTGGGGGGGGGGGCTTAGGGCAGTGCCCCAGTCTGGGGCTTGATATCTGTAAAAACATTCCCCTCCCCAGTGCCAAACACACAGGAAGCCATCTGCATATCCTCTCCCTGGTGGCTGTCACTGCAGTGAGCCGGTAGGATGGACACCTGGGCACAGAGGCCAGGTATGGAACATACATTATGGTTGATGTCCTGGTGAGTACTGGTGGGTGGAGCGGAGGTTCTGCATTTCAGTGAGTGCACTGTGGTTACTTTGACGTTTGAGGGAGGTGGGACCAGGAAATGGGCAAAGGTAGATGAGAGCAAGGCGGGAGCTGATGGATCAGGGCGCCAGTCAGAGGTGGGGCCTGGTAGGTTCCAGTGAGTCATGAGTGGAGCTTTGTAGACATTAGTGATTCATGTGCAGAGCCTGGGATATTCTGGTGATTTGTGGGTGGAAACTTGCAGACTTTGGCGATACAGTGGGCAGGGACTAGCAGAATTTTTGATGAGTCATGGGTTGAGCCTAACACTTTTCCTACCTTCAATGCTAGTTACCTGACATAATAGAGTTTTACTGGTCAGACTGGCAAAATACTGCCTAGCTTGGTGATACTAACAAGGTTCTGTAAAATCTCTCGGCAGTGTTGCAAACTGTTATCTCCCCCGATCCCCCGAGTAGCCTATTTCTTGATTTAATTGGAATTGCTCTGTGTAACTCACCATGGTAATTATTAGTATGCTGTCTCTGAGTTTGCATTAGATGGCACAACTAACTAAAGGTGAGCATAACAAACAGCCATGTTTCATCACATCGTTTATCCGAATGACTGCAACATGTGTTTGCCTAATGCCATGTTGGCTGTGCTTCATCTTGGTTATTTCTTCATTATTAAAATCCACGTTTTCGGGTGTATACTGCAATAGGTTTTCATTTAAAAGGATTACAGTCTGAGATGGGAAAACTAGAGTGACTGTCTTTTTTTATGGCTGACTTGTAATGACACTTTCCAAGCTCTGAAAATTAAAATGAAACATCCGGATGGCTTCTGCCAAACATTGTGAAATTCTAGATGGTTCCAGAGGCAGTTTCAGAAGAGATACATAGACATATCTATTCCCAGCACACCCTCCCCGGGAAGTGGCAAATAATCTTTTCATTTCGAAGCTAAACTTGGGGGGCTGGAAATCCCATATGAAATGACCTCTATAGACCATCCCGTGACCTTGCAGTAGTGCTGAACTTTTTACCTCATTCATCTCCATAACTCATCAGCCATTTGTCTGGACCTCAGGAAACCTATTATCTTGAGCTATGTGGCAACAAGGTGACAATTCTTATTATCATAACCTCGTTTACCACAAAAATGGAAGTGCTAGTTCCGTGTATTAGAGAACCACTCAGCAATTTATTGCACCCTGTATCAGCATGATGTTGTAAGGAAGACTCATCCCATTTATACAAAGTTGAAGTAATTCAAAGTGAGCACATCCAGTTCACGGATCTCTTCATTGTAGCAAAGATATGACAGTTTGAAACATCTGCCTTGAATGCCTCAGAGTTGGGTTGCTTCTGTTCCTCTGTCTTAATACCCCCCCCCTTTCTCTTTCTCTCTCACTCACTCAGACATAAACTATGACAATTAGAATATTTGACACAGGCTCTAGCCTAAACACATTGTAAAGAAGCACTACCGGGAGTTTATGAGGTGATAAATTTACTGATGGGCAGTGGGATTTTAAAGCCAGGGCAACAGAGGTCAAAGCAGTAGGGTAAAGAGTTCAAGTCTAAGCTTAATGGCTTGTGAACGGACTTGCTGCAAGACAGAAGGACCTAATGCTAAGCAGTGGAGAAGAAGAAAGAATGAAAAATCATCCCATCCCATTTTTCCTACATCATGGCAGGACTTTTCTCTGTCCTAATGGTATAAGTAAAAATTACCATGCTTGATTTCTGCAAAGGATGCCACAAACCCTTGAACGATGGGAAAGGAAAGTTGAGGGCTGAGGCAAGTGCCACCCCCAACTCCTAACAATTTTAGCCGAATCATGTGTCGTCGTTGTCCCCATAGCCTTCTTAAATCAGTAACTTAAGGGGGGACAACTAAAGGTCAGGGGGGCAGGCCTTCTCCTCCTGTAAATGAAGCATAAGTGGATTTGGACAGTCAGCCTGAGCAAACAAAGCAATGTGGAGCTGGAGACCAGACTTCTGCCCTCCTCAGCTGCACATAGGAATGAATATCAGTCCTTCCCGAGTGCTGTTTCGGCATCAGTGAAAGGACAATCACTGTCGAGATCGTGAAAAGCGAGCTGTAAGGGCTTTTTTTGCCACTCTTGCTGAGTGGCTCTGTAGCCAATTGCAGCAACCCATGATAAAACCGGTCTCCTGGGTTCGGATGACATGACAACCCATCATGGGCAAGTATAGCCCTACAACAAGCCATGGGTTCTCAGGGTGGCTTGTTTGAGAAAAATAAGCCACTCTGCCAAACCTGCACAGGGTGCGGACAACAGGACAACCCACCATGGCTGATCACCTATGGTGAGTTATCGTGTCATCTGAACCAGGTCGCTGTAAGCTTGGTGCTTCTTTGTGTAGCATTGATGAATCTGTGTTTGCTTCTGACATCATGTAAGGTCAGGAAGCAACAGTTGGGGCCAACATGGTTGATAAAGAAGTATTTATTATCTAAGATATAACAACTGAGAAAGAGAGCAAGGCCATCATCAGCCCTGGAGACCAACCAGCTTCATCAGGCTTTGTCTCTTCCCCCAACTGTCATCCAGCAGCCATTCCATCAGGCTGCAGGAGAGGGGAAGATAGAAAGCATGGCCAGTCCATCAGCTCAGCTCAGAGATCAGCAATTTTTGGTTCCTCCTGTCTCTTTGAGATTTTTCCATTCTACCTGGTTGTGATGAGAAGACCAAAAGCTTCCAGGTACATTGCAGCCATTGCAGCACTACAGCTGCATTACGGCTGGTCATAATAAGACCCTTATTAAGCATTAGTGCCTGAGCTTCCTTGTTTTTCTTTTTCCTCCTCCTCCCTTCTTCCTTTAATTTCATGTTTTTAGATGGTAAGCTTGAAGGCAGGGATTGTCTTGTTTTTATCAATATGTAAGCCACTCTGGGAGCCTTTTCAGGAATAAACTGCTGCTGCTGCTATTATTATTATTATTATTATTATTATTATTATTATTATTATTGGTAATACCTTGGATTGCAAGTAACTTGGTTTGAGAGCGTTTTGCAAGACAAGCAAATTTTTAAATATTTTTTTAAAAAATTACTATACAAACGACATCTTGCAATACAAGTACTGTAGTACGGCTTAAATTAAAAATCTCTGTACAAATTTTTTTGGGGGGATTTCATTTTGATATAAGAGTGTTTTGGATTACAAGCACGTGTCCGGAATGAATTGTGCTCTCAATCCAAGGCATGACTGTATTATTATTATTATCTTCTTTTTCATCATCATCATTTGCCACCACCTCCTCAGACTAACAGGTCCCAGCCATGCTCAGGATGCACCGAGTTCCTTCTCAGCGTCTAGGCATGTGACTAGATCCCTCGTACTAGTGGTTCTGTGGGAGATGGTCTTAAAGCAATAGTAACATTTATTATACCCTGTGAGCCTCATATTTAGGAAGCTTCACATTTTTGTTTTAATTCTGACCATGATGCGCAGCAGTGATTCAGATATGTGCTGTCTATGCTGCTATTGAATTTTGTTTCGTGAGCCACTCAGGAAACTTCTTTTTGGAGTGGCTATATAAATAGAGTAATTAAAAAATGAGGAACATTTGTCATGTTCCCCCTCAAAAATAATCACGTTCAACCCAGAAATGGGGAACATGATTAAGCTAATACATACACACAGAGCACAACAATAATTTGCATTGCTATAACCATACATCCAGTTTCATGGATAAGTGGCCTGGACATGTGATGCCAGCATGTTCACAGAAATAAAGAAACATGATGCCTCTGCTCAAGGATCCGCCTCCCTACTTAATATACTGATGTTGCAATGTACTGTTTTCTGACACTAGCTTCCATCATCTGACATGCTGTAGCACATTGCTGTTCCATGACAGAGATGTAGGTGCAGGCAAGATATGCTGTGGGCATGAAGCCCTATTTGCACCCTAAGATGAAATTTTGCACAGAGGTGTGTGAAATTTGACCTCCTGAAATTCTCCATCCTAGTTTTGTAGATAATGAAATTGGAGGTACCATTGCTTTGCATGCAGAAGGTCCCCGGTTCAATCTCCGGTTTCTCTAGGTACAGCTGGAAAAATCCCTGCCCGAAAACCTGGAGAGCTGCTGCCAGTCAGTGTCAACAGTACTGGGCTAGATGGACCAATGGTCTGACTCAATATAAGGCAGCTTCCTATGTTCTTAACTGAAGATTCTTTGTGGGGAGGAGAAATTCTCCAACTGTCTCATGCGTGTGGGGTGGGTGGGTGGTGCCCATCAGCAGAGATAGAGGCTCCTCTTTTTGCCATAAGGGTTTGTGGCAGGTTTGTGGCTGCAACAATACTGGCAGCCTGGCCACCATTTTCATCCCCCCACATTGCCCCAGATTTTGCATCATTCTGGAGAACTGTGTGTGTGGGGGGGGAGATACTGGTCACCACCAAAAAAGGGGGTGAAGAACATTCAGAGGAAATTTAGCAAAATTACCCTCTTTTTTTCAGGGAAAGGGGGGGGGGAATAAAATTCTGGGGAATTTTCTCCCAGAAAATCTCTTCGGAGGAATTTTGGATCAGTTCTAGATTCAACATGGAGAAAAACTTCAGAATTATGTTTTGCAAATGTTCAGAATTTCCTCTCAAAATTTGACTTGAAAGGATGGTTTTTAGGATGTAAATATTAAGTTGTACTGCTGAATTTTAAGGTAATGATGATAAAGTGTCAACTACCATTACACCCTGCTTTTTCTAAACACAAACACATAAACAAAAATCCTAAATGTAGCCATCGAAAATTAAAATGGGAAGGTTTTGTTGTTCTTATTTTGTTAGTCAAATCAGAATTTTTGCAACTGAATCAAGTTGAGAGAAATAAAGAATGATTTATTGAAAGCATTTATATATGGCTTATCATGTATGTATAATATGCAACCTCGCAATGTGATTTACAAAAAATTGAAATGACACAATATAAGTGAAGTTTAATACAACATAAGATCACAACAAAAGAGCATCTTTAAAAGACCAATAAACCCAACAGTTGAACTAAGCGAGGCAAATTTAAAAAGTCTCTATCTGGCTTCACTAGGGATGGGGCGGGGGGGGGGGGACTTTGTTTGGTCTGTATTTTTAATCAACCTAATAAACACTTTCCAGGCTAATATGAGGATTGGAAAACAGTTATCCTTTGGACTGCACACTTCTCCAAATTTTGTGATGGAGATACAAAAATAAATGCAATTTTTTGTGCTGGATTTTTTTTTTAATTGCAGACTGATTCAGAAATTAGACAGAACAGACTTGTGACGGAGTACATGTGATATTGACATGGAGCAGAAATAGATTGTTTCATCTATCCCTACATGGCTCTGAAAAGAATATAGAGACGGCATCAGGCAAGCTTCCCTGGGAAGCAAGCAAGCTCTAAAGGTGGGGTGCCATAACAGAATTGGCTCTATTATGGGTCACCCCCTGCCTCTTTTAGCTGATGTGATTGAGTAAACTGTCAGGGCAGTTTCTCACAAATAGAAGATCCATGTGATCAGTGCCAGGCCATAAGCCTCATGGTGGGCCCCCACTTGTTGCCAAGGTACAAGGTATGGGTGGTACAATTAAGCATAAATTCCATCAAGGTGCACTTCTTGCATGGAAACACTGGAAAGAGCAGGAAAGCCATAGAGAAATGTCCCTCCAGTGAATGATGCAGATCAACATGGCATAACCAGGATCAGTTTGCTGTGTACCTTCTTGCCCTGTTCCTAAAAAGGCATAATCTCTGTTTCAATTCTAACAGCAGAAAGTGGGATAAAGGGACCAAATTCCCTACTTTGCTTGTGCATGTTAAGCCGTTTCCATGGCAAGAGCCTTCCATGTTAGAGGGTCAGTGTTGGATGCATTTAATCTTTGGGGGGGGGGGGAGGACAGATGCTTGAGAATTGTAGAGAAAGAGAGAGGAAGAAAGAAGCAGGGTGACAGGAGACCTTGGGAGACATCTTTCTCCCCTTTTAGCTTCTGTTTACTTAGAAGGAATCACCTAAGGGGCTACTGGAGGGAAAACAGCTGTGGGAGATAATCTATAGAGTTATCTATCTATCACTCTTTGTCGACCCACCTCCCCAGAGAGCAAGCGGAGAGACTTGTAATAAAAAGGCATTGCTTGAAGAGGCTTTAGGGATGAATAAAGAGACATGTTAAGGGCCAGCTGAAATGGATAGGCGACATTATTAAAGCTCAATAGCCTTCTTATCAAAATCCAATAGGATAGACGTTTGGCAAAAAGGCTTTAAATTTATTCTGTGACTTTCTGGTGAGTCTGGATTTATTCATTAATGAGAATGAACTCTATAGAGAGACCAAGAGATAACATCATAACAAAAAGGAGTGTGAGATTCAGTCTTTAAGATGATAGACGGTTCCTTTCATGTGTGCATGTTCTGCTCAAGTTTCTTATGACAATTTCTTTCAGAAGTAATTTTAAAATGTAATTAAGACAAATCAAAATGCAAAGACAGCATTACAGAAAAGTCCCTTTGAGGTCACTGTGTCTGTGTTTTGCTTTGTTTTTCTAAATAGAATTAGTACATTGAAGACTGTTAAAAAGGGGTGTGGGTGTGTTTTGCTATAATCCTAAAACATGGATTTTGGGGTTACATTTCCTCTATTGATTAACCTTATCTAACAGCGCTCAAAAATTGTATCCCATATCTAAACTCGACAGTTCATGAGATTAATCCAAAATTTGCTAAAAAATTGTTGCTGACAAGAATTAGCAGCTGCGTAGCCAATAAATCTCTTTCGGTTTATATTGTGTGTGTGCATGTGTACACACACACACACACACACACACACACTACCCTCTACAGGTCATCCAAGCCATCTGATCCTTGGGGAAAGCATTGTTCAAAAGAAGATGATTGATTGATAATTATGATAATTTGTGAAATCATTATTTGGATATTATAAACATTGCTCACCCCACTGGGAGGGAGTGGAGACATTTACTTGAGGACAAGGCCATCAAAAATGCCCCCCAGTTACAAGGGAGAGGGAAAGGTCTTCTGTATCTCCCCCAGTGGGATCTGTGAGGCTGATGAATGATGACCCGGAGGAGTGGGAAATCAGACTTCAATAAGCAGTCAGGAAGGTAGTTAGAGAAGAGCAGGGGAACTTATATAACTGTCCTTTGTGGAGCAATTACTACCTGGACCATGTTGCCTAAGGCCGGCGCAGGGTTTATAATAACAATACTAAATACACACAGAGAGAGAGAGAGACAGACACACAATCTGTCTGAAGCTTTTTAACTTGAGCTATTCAAACAGTTCACAGATTGCCCACATTTCCAACTCAGCACATACACAAAGCAAACATTTAATTCATATTCTCTCTTAGAGTGTTCAATTTATAATGATCTTAGAATTAAATATATTTCTCCATTGATAAAACCATTGAAGGGAAGGTCATCATTTGCAAAGCTATGTTTCCTGTTGTCTAATGTTGACAAGTATATATCCTATAGAACATCCAAATTCCTTGTAATGTATACTGTAAAAACTTACGGTTATAAGGGAAATTATTTAATTTCTGAAGATCTATTAACTAAGCTCTAACCGTGTATAATGGCAAATTGCTGTATACAATAAAGTTGTTGTAATTCATATTCTCAGGAGGAAGGAAAAAAAACTTCCAATACATATAGTTCCAGAATTGAATAATGTTCTCAATTCTTGTCCTCTTTTAAAACTGTCCATTCAAAGCCATGGTGCTTGTGAACATATTCCATACACACACACACACACACACACACACACCCTGCATAAACCAGCCCATATTGGGTTCCCTAAGGACCAAATGCTCTCAGCACTAATGTAATAAAACCTATCTGAACATCCATCTAATAAAAAAACACACACCATAAATCCCAACAGTCCAAGCAAGTAGCATTTCAGTGCCCTCGAAATTAGAGCTGGGCTGACCTTTTCGGCCCATCTTATTTTTGCCATTCACATGGGGGAAGGGGGTGGAGAATAACCTGACAAAATTTGGGGATGGGTGAATTTTCCTGACTTTAGAGTAGATGACGGAGTGGGTCCCCCCCCCCCCCGCAGTTGGAAAAAAGCCTCATTGCAACCTCTCATAGCAACTGCAGCCTTCCATCTGCATTTCCTGTACCAGAATGCCATGGGTCATTCTCATGGCGTTCTGGTCCAGGAAAGGCGACTGGGAAACTGCAAAGTGGAAACCCTTATGATCACTGCAACCAACTGCAGTGAGGCTTTTTTTAAGTACAAGAGAGAGAAAGTAAAGAAAAAGGAAACACCCTTCCTGCCATCTTGTCCACAAAAGTCAGGTAAGCCAACCCTCCCCCCCCCAAAAAAAAACAGTCTTGGGAGAATTCACCAGCCCCCTTGAAAGCAGCTAACTCCCTCCACCTTCGTGGAGGCTGAATTGGAGTTTCCCAGCCTATTCTGAGACTTTGGGGTGGATTTAAATATTTATTTTGACCAGGTTTCTCATAGATCTCATAGATCATAGAGTTGGAAGGAGCCTACAAGGCCATCGAGTCCAACCCCCTGCTCAGTGCAGGAAACTACAGGAGGGGTCTCCCATCCAAGTAATAACCAAGCCTGACCCTGCTTAGCTTTCCATGCTCAGACAAGCTGAGCCAGCATGAGCCATAGGCCTTCTGCCCCTATATACTACGTACTCTTACAATGTTCTTGGGAAGACTTGCTCTTAGTGGCTGCATTTCCCAAGTTTAGTATGATGGCTACAAGGGGTTCAGCTTTCTATTGTTTTCTTGGTTTGATGTCTAAGACCAAGTGCAGGAGCAGGGTCTTCTCAATGGTAGTGTCCTCTTTGGGGAAGGTTATTCTCATTTTATGTTCTTGGTCAGAAAGCCATTGGCAGCATTGGGCTGATTTAATACTGCTGCTGCTCTCGAGGGGACGGGTGTTTATGGACTGACTTCTGGACTACTTTTGTGTAGTGGGTGTTGGTATCTAGGGTCTAGGTAAGCATGCTTTAAGTGCCGTTGGAGTCACTGAGAGGCAGCCTTGGTTCTTACATTTGCTTTTGTATAAAGCATTAGGGTTTCAAGGCCTTAGTGTTTAATCTGCAGTTTCAGGATATTAACTTATTCTCAGGGTTTCAGGTGGGGAGAGATATTAGGGTAAATGGAAAGACTATTTCCTGCTTTGCTTGAGAGTGTCTGTTAGCTTGAGAGTGCATTCCCCAACATGTCCATCATACTGTAGAATATGCTAGGTCGGGGCTCTCCGACCTTGGGTCCCCAGATGTTGCTGGCCTACAGCTCCCAGCATACCCAGTCAGCATGGCTAATGGCCAGGGATTCTGGGAGCTGTAGGCCAGCAACATCTGGGGACCCAAGGTTGGAGAGCCCTGTGCTAGGTGCTGTCCTGTGCTTGCACCCTATTAACTCCACCCTCTGACTTCCAGGCACTACCTATTAGCTCCAAGGCTCCTCCCAATACTTTTCAGGAGACCTGGCAATCCTAAGCATCACATGGAATGGCACCTCCCTGTGGTTATATTCATTGCTGGTCTTCAAAGTAGCTACAGGCAGCTATGCACAAGAGCTGACTTCCACCATCCCCTTTTTTTTTACTCAGTCCATTGGGCAAGGAGAGATAGCCACAGCAGCTCTCTGGGTTTGACAGAAGTATGCCATCTCTCTCCTGGCTTGATTTCCTTGTTCCCCCTGCCAAGAAATGGCGTGCCTCTCCATGTGAGTGAATGAGCGAGCGAGCGAGCGAGCAGTGGCAGCTCTCTCCTTTTCTAAATCACAGAGCAAAGAGAGAGGTCTGAAGATCAATCGGCCACAGCTGGCAGCAGCTGCTTTCTTGGGCAAGTGACCGCTACAGCCCTCCGGGAGGCTTCTTTTTACATGATGCATCATTAAGGGGCAAGTATATGAATCATAGCTTGTAATGAGATTTGTTGTAAACTGCCCAGAGAGCTTCAGCTATTGGGTGGTACAGAAATAAAATAAATGAAATAAATGAATTAAAAAATAAATAAAATGTGCCCTGCTTATGCCCTGGCAAGCACAGCAGCTGCTCTGAGGCTTCTTTCCTCTTATCCAGTGCTCTGCTTATGAACCAGGGCTTAGTGCACTGAAGTGTGCCCTGGATCATACTCTCTAGCCTCGACCCAAGAAAGTTCAATCAAATCTGCATGCACTGCCAGACTTACACAATACTATAAGCCCATTTCTAAATGTATAAGCGGGTAAGAGAAGTGACTTGCAGTGTAGCATATTGGAGTGATGTGCCAAAACACACTTCCAAAGCAAACCAGTGTGGCATCACATGCTCCCACCATCCTTATTTAGCATGGATAATATATATCCTGATCCCTGGAAAATCACTTTTGTCCATATGCTTGCCTTTCAGGGATGCTGTGTTAACGATCTGAGTTATTAGAGCTATCATTCTTCAGTGTTCAGTTCCCACAGTCTCTAGAACAGTGATTCCCATCCTTGGGTCTCCAGACGTTGGACTACAATTCCCATCATCCCGGGGCATTGGCCAAACTGGATTGGACTGATGGGGGCCGAGTCCCACAATATCTGGAGAACCACAGGTTCCCCCACCCCTGCTCTAGAAGTTAAATTTCTGATGCATTCTTGTCTCTAGTGCACATCTACATAAACAGCAAGGCACCACTGCAGTGCATAGGCTACCTTTATTTATTTATTTATTTATTTATTACATTTGTATCTCGTTCCCCCCCTCCTTGCACGGTGGCTTACATGGGCTGCCTCCTCCTCCATTTTATCCTCACAACAATCCTGTGAGATAAAGTAGGCCTGGGAGTCAGTGACTGGCTCAAAGTCACCCAGTGAGCGTCATGTCAGTGTGGGGACTTGAACCTGGGTCTCCTGAGTCCCAGTTCAATTCTCTAACCCAGTCTTCTCCAACCTTGGGTCCCCAGATGTTTTTGGCCTACAACTCCCAGCATGCCCCGGCCAGCTATGCTGGCCGGGGCATGCTGGGAGTTGTAGGCCAAAAGCATCTGGGGACCCAAGGTTGGAGAACACTGCTCTAACTATTTCCCATACTACAGCCGGGTCATATTGTCCCAAATCAGCTCCATCCCATCCAATCCGGGAAGCTTTTAAATCAGTTCAGGGCAGGCGTTTGGAAGCGCACAGGAGGAAGGGCTTTGTCGGCGATCCTTGGCATGAAGGCGACAGTGTTTTACAAATGCATTTCCATCTTTATCTGTTAAATAGTGGAGGGTGTGTGCACTGCTATCCAAGCAAGGAATACAGTTCTGCTGGATCGTGGGCCCACATCTATATTATTTTCTCCAAGCATTTTAAATTTAGCACGTTTTGTCCTGTTAAAAAAAGAAAAGGGAAAGAAGAAGAGAGTGTGTGTGGAGGACTAGTTGTGTGGCTTGAGAAGTGACCTAAACAATAGTGGATAAAAATCACATCCTTGTGAATAACAATATCTAGCGGTTATATCTAATATCCAGTTTCAACACGGTCTCTGTCATGAAGTCTCTGTTTCCTTAAGCACTTCAATATGCTTGTTTTATAGGTTTGACTCTATGAAATAAAGGTATATTTAGCTGCCACAAACAGAGGCAGCTTTGAGTTGATTTTTATAATCTTTCTTTTGAGCAGGCTCACTTCATTCCAATAAGCCCTTCAACAAAAGACTGGACAGTTGTCTGAGAGAGTCCCTTTTTGTTGTTGTTGTTTTAACAGCATCTCTCTCTCTCTCGCTCACTCGCTCTCTTTCATTGTTAGGCTGCCGTTAATAAAAGAACCAGGAGTCCATTAATTCAGTGAATGAACATATAGTAAAGTCAGTTCCCCTCTTGAGAACAATAATGTTGAGGTCAGCTTAGGTTGCCATGGAAACTAAGTACCTCTGAGAAGTTTGCATCCCTGATTTTGCTGAAATGAAGCATGTAACGCAAAGATAGGCCTAAAGCAGCAGCCACTGGAGGAGTCTCAGAATGAAGTTTCAGGGCAAGTAACATTTTGATCCTTACTGGTGTCTGGTGATTCCCAAGCAACTTATCCAACCTCAGTGCTGCATGTAGGGTCGATCCAAAATGCCCCCCCCCTTACATTTTGCAAGCCCACTTGAGAGAGGTGAAACAGGGATGCCTTTTTGTCAAATTTGGAGGAGATTTCAGGGGTCGTGGGGCAAACTTAGCCTTCGCCCAGCCACTTTGTGTTCCTTTCCTTGCACCCCACCCCCGAATGCCCTGGACATTGCATCATTCTGGGGTTTTGTGGAGAAAAATTGCAACCACTAGTGTGTGTGGGGGTTCCGCCATTTCCCCCCCCCCAGAGCAACATAATGTCTGGGGAGTCCTGGGGGGAGGGAAAGATGATGGCCACCAACTAGCCACCTCTAAGAAGAACACCATTGCTACCAGTGCTACTAAAGAGATGGTGACAAAAAAAAAGTTTAAAAGAAGCCAATCACTGGTAAGCCCCCCCTGAAACTCTGCCCAATTTCTCTAGTCCCTGAAATTGCCCTTATTTCATCCCCAGCTCTGAACTTGAGGCAAAATTCTGAAACTTTTGACTCAGTCATTACCCCACAATTGATGAATACCATATAAAACTGTGGGAGGAACCAAAATATGGGAGACAACTGGGACCTGCAGCAAATGGTTTCAGTGCAGAGTGCTCCTGTTCAGAGTTCCAGCCAGCCATGTCCTCTTCCAGAATATTCCATTCCATTCTCCCAAAATAGAAAAAATTGTTTTCAATCTTCACCCACAAAAGTCAGCCAGCATTCCATGGCCAGTGAACAGGCTCAGTCCTCATCAGGCTGTTTTGGTTTTCCCCCCAACACACACTGCAAACCTTGGGGTTCCCCTAAACCTGCTAATACTTTACTCTTGTGTATGGATGGCACCATTTTGGCTCCATGAGGACCCACACTCTGAGAATGAGTTGGCTATTAGTCTATAAGATTCAGCTAGAATGTAAAGGTGAGTGGAGGGGCAGAGTTCATCCCATAACTTTGTTCAGTAATTTCCTGTGAACCACAGCACTAATCCACAGAGGAGACTGCCCATTACATCTCTGTATGACCGTGCCTCTCTCCCATCAGCCTCAGCTACAGGTAGGCAATCCTGCTATGTGTCTCTCTCTGTGCATCGAGCATGAATGGAGCACTCAGTTGCTCATAAGAGGCTGCCCATTCCATTTCTATAGGTGTCACTGTCCTAGGCTTGCCTCCTTCCAATCTGCTGCATTAGCTGTGATTTGGTCATTTCATTGGTCCTTATGCGGAACACAGCAGAATAATCCACTGTCAGAGGAGGTGTATCTTTTTGTATGAGTCACCGCCCCTTCCAACCTGAAGCGTGGACCATCTAGCTAGGAATAATAGTATATTCCAGCTAGAGATGGCTCTCTAAGGTCTCAGGTAGAGGTTCCTGACCCTTTTTTAGTCCTCTGTCTGAGATCCTTCAGCTGGAAATGCCAGAAATTTAATTTCGGATTTCTGCATGCAAAATTTTGAAATGGAAGAATTGTAGCTCAGTGATCGAGCACATGCTTTGCATACAGAAGGTCACAGGTTCAGTGCCCGGCATCTCCATGTACCGCTGGGAAAGACTTCTGTTTGAAATCCTGGAGACTCTGCCAGTCAGTGTACACCAGTGTTTCTCAACCTTGGGTCCCCAGATGTTTTTGGCCTACAACTCCCAGCATGCCCCAGCCAGCTATGCTGGCTGGGGCATGCTGGGAGTTGTAGGCCAAAAACATCTGGGGACCCAAGGTTGAGAAACACTGGTGTACACAGTGCTGAGCAAGATGGACCGATGGTTTCGCTAGGTCTTAGGCAGCTTCCTGTGTTCCTTGAGCTTCTTCCCTCATAATATAAAAGGGGAGGATCTAATTAAAAGCTTGATTTTTAAAATGGCAATTCAGTTGCTTATATTAAGATAATTGTGTTAATGCTTATTTTCTTTGAGTTCTTTGGACTTCCCTTGAAATGCACTACACTAGTGTAAATGTCATGCAACAGCACAACGTGTATTGGCTCCATCTTGCCAGTGCTTTGAGGAACAAGAACAGAAGGTTCAACTTGGGTCAACATTGCTCATCAAGGTCCTTGAACTTTCCTTGGTCAGCCTCATTTGAGATGACGAGTCTGTATATCCGGTAATTAACAATCAATAGCCCCTTAGTGCACATGCCAATTAATCAGGCTGAGTTAAGGAGATTAACGCTCTGTAAGAGTTTTCTCTCATCTTTATCTCCAAAACCCCCTACTGAATCAAGTGGCACGAGTTTGTGGTTCAAGTCTTTTGTAAAAAGCTTGGGTTTTTAATATTGTCAATATCGTAATGATGTACCGTAGGTGATTAATGGCCAATTGGCACAGCCTTTGCCTCACTCTTAATGCAAACAAATGGAAAAGGGCAGAGCTCCCTTTCTATCAGTTATCGTGGTGACCTTTTTGTAAATCAAGTTGTTCTTTCCTGCTTCTTCTTTCCCACACTTCCTGGACACACTTGTTGAGCCTCCATTAAATTGTCAGGATTGGCAGAGGGTAATGAAGCTAAATTAATTATCTTCACACTAATTTAGAACCTACTCTATACTTTTAATTTGTGGGAATGAGTGTGGATGTCTAAACACATGAAATGTATAATTTGGCTACCGAAATGCTCAATTTGAGTAACACACATGCACACTTTTTATATCTCTATCTTCTTTGTATCTATACCTTCTTTGTCTTTGTCTTCTCTTTTGCTCACCGTCAGTGGCTTGCTGCGAACAATTTGCTTCATTCTTTGCAGATAAAGTTGCTTGGATTTGCCTTGACTTGGACTCCAATATTAGGGCAGGTCAGAGTGATGTAACCTTGGCAACCGCTTGTCCAGTTGTTTTGGATTCTTTTCAGCTTGTGGGTCTTGATGATGTAGACAAGGTATCTGGAATGGTGAGGGCCGCCACCTGTGTACTCGACCCTTGCCCTTCTTGGCTGATTAAATTGGCCAAAGTGGGGCTGATGCCGTGGCTGAGGGAAGTGATTAATGCCTCTTTGCAGAAGGGGGTTGTTCCCTCTAGCTTAAAAGAGGCAGTAATAAGTCCTTTATTAAAGAAACCTTCCCTTGACCCAGGAGATCTGTCCAAATGTGGCAGCTAGGCTGCTAACCGGTGCATGGTATCGGGATCATATTACACCTGCCCTGAAAGACTTGCACTGGTTGCCAGTGGCTTTCTGGGTTCAAATCAATGGCACCATTACCTGCAGAGGTCTGTTTGTCAGGCCATACATGCAATGTGTTGCCCCCAAAATGTGGAATGCGCTCCCTCGAGAATTATGATCGGACCCCACTCTCTTGACATTTAGAAAGGGTGTAAAGCCTTTCTAGAGCCAGTGTGGCGTAGTGGTGAGAGTGTTGGACTGGGACTCGGGAGATCCGGGTTCTAGTCCCCGCTCGGTCATGAAACTCACTGGGTGACTTTGGGCCAGTCACTGCCTCTCAGCCTAACCTACCTCACAGGGTTGTTGTGAGGATAAAACAGAGGAGGAGGAGGAGGATTATGTAAGCCGCCTTGGGTTCCTTGCAGGAAAAAAGGCGGGGTATAAATATAATAAATAGATAAATAAATAAAATAAAGGCACATCTATTCAATTTAGCCTTTTAAAATGTATAGTTTTTTTTATTGTTGTAGGATTTTGTTGTTTTAAATTGTTGTACAACACCATGATAGCTTTTAAACAGATAAGGCGGCATATGCATCTTAACAATTAATTAATTAAATGAATAAAGGTTCGGCAGACTTCAAGCATGAGCAATCTACTTTGCTGTTGTTGGGGGGGGGGGTTCTAGATCCGAGGGGTCCACTGGCTTGAGCCAAGTGTATAATGGCAACTCAGGGGAGGAGCCAGTTACTTACGGGGCCCCGTGAGCCATACACTGTGATGACCTGCATATACAAGCACAACTCTATATTCAGGCATTATTCTCCTTATTTGTTGCCAGACTGTGTGGATTATTATTATTTATTATTATTTCATTTCTGTACCGCCCAATAGCCGAAACTCTCTGGGCAGTTCAAAGCAAATTACAAACCAAATCACAAACCAAAATGCAAGATAATAAAAACATAATACAAAATCTTTAATGTACAAAATTTACAAACAATTTTAACAGCTAAGACAGTTACAGGGTTGCTGTTTTTAACACTTAAAAACAATTTTAACAGATCAAGCAACTGACATAAAAGCCCCATGATATGCCATCAAATGCCTGGGAATAAAGGACAGTTTTAACCTGGCATCAAAAAGCTAGCAGTGTTGGCACTAGGCGGACCTCAGTGGCAAGAGCATTCCATAATTGGGGGTGGGGGCACCACCGAGAAGGCCCTCTCCCTTGTTGCCACCTTCCGAACCTCCTTCAGAGGAGGCACCTGGAGGAAGGCCTGAGATCTTAATCGTAGTGTCCTGGTAGGTCCATGTTGGGAGAGGTACTCTGTCAAGTGTTTTTATTTATTTGTCTGTTTGAAATATTTCTTGGGCACTTTTCTGGGTAGGAGCCCTCCCAAGGTGGCATATAACAATAAAGCACATAATAAAAAACCGATGCAACAATAAAAACAGTAAAAACACAATAAAAACAGCAACAGCAGCAAGCATTCTAAAAATCATCAACCACCAGCATAAAATAAAACTTACAGCAGACCAGGACAGGTGTTGTGGTCCCGAGCTGTGTAAGCCTTTATATATTAAAACCAGCACCTTGATTCGGGCTCAGAAACCTGCAAGCATGCTCAGACCATCTGGTCCCTGTTGTTAATCTGGCTATTGCATTTTGCACATGATGCAGCTTCTAAACAGTCTGCAGTGGGAAACCCACATAGCGCACATTGCAGTTATCTAACTTGGAGGTTATCAGAACATATAGACGACTGAAGCCAGGCTATCCCTGTCCAGATAGGGGCATAGCTGGGCCACCATCCAAAGCTGGTAGAAGACACTCCATGCCACTGAGGCCACCTGAGCCTCAAGTGGCAGAGATGGCTCCAGGAAAGCCCCCAAGCTACAAACCTGCTCCTTCAGGGGGAGTGCAGCAGCCCCATCCAGAATGAAGTGTGCTTTGTTCCGAAGGGGGATTCTTTGTGTGTTCAGTTGAATGCACTTAGACTGCTCCCTGCAGTCAGAAACCCTGATCGCATAAAGTTCCCAATTGCGGGAAGGATTTCTAAGCAGATTCAGCTGAATGTATAAAGAATCCCCTTTCAGACCTTCCCACTCAGCCTGGGGAATTTCAGTGGTCGAACTGACATGCTTGAGGGGCTTGGGGGGGGGCTAGTGTGCACAGCCCCCCTCCCTCCATGTGTTCTGATAAAGCGTGGAGGCAGTGCCTGCATAGGGCTTCTAGTGTCTGAGTTATTGCAAATCAGGAGTTCTAATGCTGTTTTCAGTTCTAGAACCAAGCTGACAGTCGTCTGACACAAAACTCCATGTTTTGTGTCAAAATGACATCGTTACTACGTATTTTTATTGTTATTTCTGTTCCTTAAAATTTAATTTCCTCCGACGAAGGCAGCACCAAAACACATGGGGAACTATCCTGTAAAACTAGGAATTACTTAACAGAATGAAAAACACACTTTTGTGCACCTTTTCGCTGCGATATTTTTGTTGTTTCTTCATATCGGTTGTAGCCCTCCTGTTGTTTTTTTCCTGCAAGGAACTCATGCACTGTATCTGTATCATTTCTCTCCCCTCCCCTGAAGCAGACATGCCCAAATTCTCTGGCTCATTTTATTGAAAGAAAATCATGACTCAAAAAAAGCAGTGTTCTTTGAAATAATAGTTGAGCCGAGTATTTGTTTGAACAGAGAGGGGTGCTTGATTGTTTGCATGAGCCATGTAGGGAAGTGAATGGAAAAATGGCTAGCATTGATATGGACGTATCTCTCTTATCCCACCTTTCCCCACTTATCAGGACGATTGTGAAATAATATTCTGGATGACTAAGAGGCACACAGAACGCCACCCCCCTCCGGTTCATTTAAGAATGCCAGAAAGCCCCAGAGAGTTTCAGGAGTCTGTTGCCAGCCGGCCCCTGTCAAAGCTGAAGGCTGCACTGTCTGGGCCCCGAAATCAACTTCAGGAAGGTCATGTGAAAGAAAATCCTCCATCATCAGGAAGCCCTCGGCCTCCTGGCCTTTCTGACATTCTCTGACAAACCTTAAATCACCAGCTCCGGCAGCAGACAAAACACCACAAATTTTTGGAAAGATAGCCCCATGGGATTTCAAAACACTATTGCTAACTTAGGTATGCAAAGAATGGCGGGCAACAACATAACGTTCTCTATATCGGAATGATAGTGAAAGCGAATGCACTTTTATAGACAAGATTTTATTTGGGAGGCGCTGTGCAGAATTTGATTAGTACGTGCCCTCTGTAGGTAGGATGAAAAGAAGCTGAAGTCACCATCTTGTAGGAACAACAACTAAAAGACTTGGGACTCTCCTCCCAACTTATTGCTTTCCTCCATAGGAATGCTTTTTTTCCAGGTGATTTCTGTGGAGAAATGCACACAGAAATCATTTTATTGGAAGTAAATCCTGAACAGAACTTTCAGAATGATTCACAAGCAGAAATCGTGGACTTTTCATTACACGTACACACACAAGCACGTACACACTGTGTTGACAAAGGATGATATCATTAATATGCCATACAATAATCTGTGCCAGGTACCAGTGCAGCCAAGTTCAGGTCTACCCACATGTTGGAAAAGATTCCTAGGTTCCAATTGCAGTGAACCAATTTCCAGACCAGACCTGAGATGCACCAATTCGTAGTAGATCCAGAGTCTGTTCCAGAAACAGCATACAAGATGAAGTCTAAGGATTCTTGAGGAATGTGATATTTGAGAATTCTAACACAAATTGAACTGGTTTGTACCTCCTGGACAAATGTAACGTTCCATACTGTTTTTCACACTTCCCAAATGTTGCAACACAATTCTCAGCTCCAATTTTTAAAAATCAAAATACATTTTCAAATGCATATTTTGAAAGAAAATACATTTAGACATGCATATTTAAAGGCACATTTAAATGTGATTTTTAATCCAGATTTTTTTTTTTTTAGCAGATTAATGTGGAAATAGGATGAGCCAGATTTATGGGTGAGCTAGGGATGGAATAATCTGTCAATTTTGCTTTCTCACGCCTTCTTTTTTTTTTTTTTTGTAACTCTCAAATTCTTTTCATCCCATTTATGAAAATAAAAAGTGCATTTTGGTAAATTTGGTAAGAGCCAAATGGAATTTTCACTTATCTGCGTCCACTAAATTCAATAGTTACAGCTGTTCTCAGCCAGCATGGAGAGGACCGTGATGTCTCTGCCTGCCATATAGCTATTAAAGGTGAGAAGCCTGTCAGAAAAAAAGACGTGGGAACCCTATTTCAGCATCACAAACATGGTTGAATACAACCAGGGATTCAAACCCAGAGTTTTAAGAGCTAAGCACTCCAAACCCTCTGCCTGGGTGGACAAATCTGTCAGTTGCTTTTTCTCTCCCACATTTGAATATTTTAAATCTCAAGTTCCTTCCATCCCTTGATGAAGAAATTAGCAAATTTCTTCATGAAAAAACGTTCACTGCCCTTAGGGTGAACATATATGAAAGTGACCTGGACCAGAAAGAGACTCATTCACACCCATCTGTAGCCAGGTCTAGCTCAGCCCGGGGTGCCAACAACCCCACACTTTTGAATGCTTCTGGGCTGAGCAGCAGGGTTGAGCAAAGGACATTCTCCGGGGCGTTTGGCATAGTGCAGCATTGATCACAGAGGACTTTGACAATATATTGGAATTAGATTCCTGCACCTAAAATTAATAACAACATGCATACCTTTGAGGTGATCGTGCTTTCCTAAATCATAGGGGCAATGCAGCCCAAGAAACAAAACATGCCATATTACATCCTGGCCCCTCTCGGTGATTGGGACAGTGTTCATGACTGCCCTCAGGCTTTCATGAGAATGGGGGAGGTCACTCTCTGGTGACCTGTGTGACTTCTCCTCAGACTGGCTAATTAGAAAGGCTTGCCCACTCTGAACGTTCACCATGTTTTAGTCTGTCAAATAGTGTTGTATTTTCCCTCTGTAACCCAACTTCTGGTCTTCCTTATGTGGGCTGCTTTTGAATAAGTAGAGACATAAGTCAAATATGTCTAACGAGCAGACATTTTCTGGAACCAGCAAAACATGAAGCTTATTTAGATGCACTGAGATTAGACTACAGAGCAGGCAGCATTTTTTCTTGGCCAAAGTTAAAAAATTGGATGAAGTGGGATTTCAGTGTACCGTATTTTTCCGTCTATAAGACGCCCCCATGTATAAGACACCCCCCACTGGGCAGTTTCGCAACCACGCGGTTCTCTCCTTGGCTTACTTCCGTGTATAAGACGACCCTCAATTTTTTAGTCTAACAATTTTAGGAAAAAGTATAGTCTTATACATGGAAAAATACTGTATATTTTATATGTGAATTACCCAAGCCAGATGATGACATCAATAATGTTACTTATTATCAGGCATGCCTGATATTTAGTTAATTGAATTGTGCAGCGCCATTAGGAGGAAAATATATATTAGAAGAGGCATCTTAGCTCTCTTAAACCAAAGAATCTTGCAGCAAGTGGGAAGGAGATGTGGGAAGATGCTGGGGTTTTTCATTTCTTCTCCAGGAAGAGGAATTAAAAAGTAGGAAATGAGCAAATTAGATTCTTCCGTTAATACTTCTTCCACTGCTTTCAGATCTAAAGAAATGTCTTCATATAATAGAAATGAAGGCTAGAACATATAATGATGATCAAAGTGGGGGGGGGGTTGTGTTAGTGTGGAGAGCCATTCTTTGGAAGGGTCTGAAATGGGTTGGGCCGTTTTAAGCCCTGTTGCCCTGGTTACTACGCCAAAACCGCAGCAACAGGGTTCAGCTGCGTCGGCACAGGGCCCGTCGCGTCACAGCCGGAAATGACGCAACGGAGCCCGCGTGGGCGGTGCGGCGAACCGGGCGGCGCAGAGAGCGGGCAGAGAGCCCCTCCGCGCCATGGAGAATCGGGCATCGGGGGGGCTGTGGCGCAGAGAGCCGAAGCGATTCGGGGGGGGGCAATTAAGGTACGAAATCCACCACTAGACTCTGACTAAAAAAATTAATTAAAAATATGTTTGAAAACTTTTGCGCAAATTTCTTGCTCTAAAAAAAGGGGGTGATGAACCAGTGGGAGCCCCTCCAATGTACCACTTGGGCACTAGCTGTCACTGGGCGTGTTCGCATGACACGGGAACCGTGGGGGAGCAGAAGTCCCCCGCGGTTCCCGTGTCGTGCGAACGCTGACCGGGGGTGCCCCCGCAGGATGGCCGCGCATGGGACGCACGCAAAGTGACCATGGTAGGGGTAAGCCCCTACCCCATGTGGCCACCCTGCCGTGCGAACAGCGGGCAGCCGTCCCACAGGAGCCACACAGAGGCGGCAGCCCAGAGTGGCTGGAGCTGCCGATGCTCCAGCCTGTAGGGGCAAACGGCCCCTCTGGGCATCCTGGGGCCCCGCCCCCTAGCGCTGGGAGGCCCGCACTGCGGTGCAGGGACTGCCGGCTCCACCGGGGTCTGCCCACGTGCGCGGGGCACAGGTTCGCCTGTGGCGTCCCGCCAGAACCCACGGATCGCCCCGTGGTGCCTCCCCCACCTACAGCCTGGGTCGTGCAAACCGGCCCATTAGCTGTCAAAAAAAGTGATCACGAAAAGTGATCTCTGGGGGGGAAATGGTTGGGGGAAAGGGGAAAAAAAAGCCATGGCAAGCACAAAAGGGTTTGTGATCATGGCGGGGCGCACTAACCCAGTGACAATTGCTCCACCGTGCATCAGTGGAGCAGCTGGCAGTGGCGGTGGCCCGGGCTACCTCAGCAAGAGCAGCACAGGGTTTTTGCTGCTCTTGTCAAGCGGTTCCTGCAACCCACAATGGGATCGGTTGCCCGGGTTCAGATGACATGGCCACCCCGTCATGGGTCCAACAACCCCAACAACAACCCCATGGCTTGTTGCCCATGAACAAGCCACCCTGCGGGAATCAGTCTGGGCTCGCACAACATGGCAACCTACTATGGCTTGTGTCACCCACGATGGGTTGTCGTATTATGCGAGCCCAATCAGTGTTTTCAAGGATATTGTGATCAATTAGCCCGATGTTGGTCACAGGAAGTCATAGCAGCATGAGGCTCTAGCAGGGAATTAGCACAGTCTTTGTAGGGAGAAGGGTGGAATCAGGGTGGGTCAAGGGTGGGTCAAGGAATCAGTCCACATTCAGCAATTGGATGAGGTAAGGTTAGACCAGTAAAAGCAGGATACTAAAGCCCAATTCAGGAGTTCTTAAATTCTATCCGTGAAGGGGATGTAGGAGTTCATGCCTCAGCCCCGCCCCCTCAAACCCCAGCCTCCCCGTGTTGGGTGGGAAGGTTTGAAGGGGGACTATAAGCATGTTTTGCTGAATGTACTTACACTTCTTCCCACAACAGAGAACTCTGTGTGATCAGGATCACAGGGAGGATGGTAACCATAGTCAGCCGAATGCAGCTGCAATCCCCTTTCAGAGCTCCCTCCATCAGGGGTGGAGAGGTGGGGTCGGCACAGGGGTGTTGAAGAGTCCTTGGTCTCGAGTCACGAGTCGAGTCACGGGTCTTTGGACCCGAGTCTCGAGTCCGAGTCCTTGGTCCAAAATGGTGACTCACGAGTCCCGAGTCACTCCCAAAGCTGACTCCACGAGTCCGTATTAAAATCAAGGGGGTTTTCCCCCCAACAAAATAAGGCTACTTCAGATGTGTGGCCTAAATAAATTCTAGGCACAAGTGTGCCTTTTTACTTCAAAACTCTGCCACTGATTTTGACAAGAACAGACCAGGCAGACAAATCCAAAATAACCAGGCAGGCAGAGGAGGCAGGGAACCCCAAAGCAGGCAGGCAGAGGCAGCCAAACCCAAAATGTCTGAAAGGTTGCATTTTAGGAAAACGATTTTTAAAAATAAAATCTTCGCCGGCAGTTGCACTTCTCTCCACTCCTTCTGGCACAGCCCAGGGATGTTGACGAGTCCTTGGTCTCGAGTCCCGAGTCGAGTCTCGAGTCCCATTAAAAATATTGGGGATATTGGGGGGGATTCAGTCCGACTCACGAGTCGAGTTCTAGAGTCCGAGTGCCCATCCCTGGGTCGGCATGTGTGGGACTACACCCCCTACACAGATAGAATTGAAGAATGCCTGCCCTGAATAGGGCTTAAATCATAGCATGTTTCCAGGACATTTGTATGGTGGCAGAGGACTTGAGCTACAGCCAAGATCTGGGGAATAGATGGAAGGACCGCAGAAGCAAGAATAGGAGTTTGTGAATTTAATCTAGTCTTATCAAAACTCTCTTGGCTTCCCTTGACATTTTTTGGATTTTTAATTTGAGGAGGAACCCCCAAATTCATTTTGAATTTAACTGTAGGCCCAGTTTCAGCTGTAACACTCAAGGGCAACCTTCCCCAACCTGGTGCGCTCCAGCTGTTTTGGACTACAATTTCCAGCATATTTTTTTTTTTGACCAATGCTCATGCTGGTTGGGGCTAATGGGAGTTAAATTCCAAAACATCTAAAGGACACCAGGTTGGGGAAGGGCTGCTCAAGGGAGTCCAAGGAGCACATGAGACTGACGGAGCAGAACAGCTACAAATAACAGCTAGAGATCCTTTGCTAGTGGCTTCAGGGAAACTAGAAATATCAGGGATGGTGCCTCAATAAGGGTGTTTGTGTGAGTTGTCAGTGGAAGATGAAACTGGGGGATGAAGGAGCCAGGCTCCTTCCCATGCGTACAGTTTTTAATAGCTGCGTAAGAAAAGCCTGAAGTTTTTTTTTTTTAATTAGAAATCTAAATCTTTATTTAGTCTTTCTCTCCCTCCCCCAATATATATTTCATATCCAGTTAACAAGATTTCTCCCCACCCAGAATTCAATGTTGAATTATGTCATAAGAGCGAGACTTATTGTTCAGTTCTGGAACTGTGCCTGGGCTATTCCTGAGCTACAGCCAAGTCCACAGGCATCTTGTTTCATGAATTTTTGTGTTTATTTGCATGCTAAAATTATGCCATCCAAAGGAAACCATGGCTGGTGTGTCAGCAGGACCTGCCTTTCTGTTTGGACCATCTGCCTGGACAAGAAACCAATCGGTGAGACAAGCTTTGCCATAAAATACCTTACCACAAGCCAATGGTACTCAAGATGATATACATCAGGGGTGGCCCTCCAGTTGTTTTTGGCCTATAACTGCCGTCACCCCTCACCATTGGCTACGCTGCCTAGGACTGGTGGGAGTTGTAGGCCTAAACGACTGGAGGGCCACACGTTGCCCACCCTGGTTTACAACAAACTAAATAAAAGGGGGAGCCATCTAAAATAAAACATCACTAAAACACACCTCTTTGGTGAGCTTCCCAGTGGTTCTGTTTGAGCAGTACTTAAGTTCTGAAATGAGAGGTGCTCAGTTTTAAGTCTGTACGTCTGCCTAATTAGAAACCTTTGCCTCTTAAACCTCCAGAGATATGTTGTAGGATGGCTTTTTAAAAATATTCTTGCAAGATTTTCAAAGCTGCAGAGGTTGAGTTTAGAGCTGAGTCAAAATTTCTCAGAAGACTTCCCCCCCCCCATAATATTTCTGAGATTTTTTTCCCCCAGCCTGCCAGCCCCCTAGATAAGGACTATTTTGTGGAACTGTTATGGTGGCTGCCGCCGGCGAGGCCTTTATTTTTTTAAATCGTTTTCCTAAAATGCAACCTTTCAGACATTTTGGGTTTGGCTGTCTCTGCCTGCCTGCTTTGGGGTTCCCCGCCTCCTCTGCCTGCCTGGTTATTTTGGGTTTATCTGCCTGGTCTGTTCTTGTCAAAATCAGTGGCAGAGTTTTGAGATAAAAAGGCACACTTGTGCCTAGAATTTATTTAAGCCACACATCTGAAGTAGCCTTATTTTGTTGGGAAAAACCCCCATGGATTTTAATAGGGACTCGTGGAGTCAGCTTTGGGAGTGACTCAGGGACTCGTGACTCGTGAGTCACCATTTTGGACCAAGGACTCGGACTCGAGACTCGGGTCCAAAGACTCGTGACTCGAGACCAAGGACTCGTCAACATCCCTGCCAGGGATGTTGACGAGTCCTTGGTCTCGAGTCCCGAGTCGAGTCTCGAGTCCCATTAAAAATATTGGGACTCAGTCCGACTCACGAGTCGAGTCCTGGAGTCCGAGTCCCCATCCCTGCTGCTTATACACACACACACACCACACAAATATCCTAGAATGACACTCCTGGGCATTGCAGAGAAAGCGAAACGGTGCTCAGGATACCAACACCTTAAGGGTGGGGGATTGTGGTACTGCCATTGCTAATGGTGAGCCCTACCTGAGAATTTTGAGAGACCATTTGCTCATAGCTCTAGTTAACAACAATTATTAGAGATAAAATAAAATGCATTACTTGGGATTGTTTGGAATAGAGGACGGTATTTGGGAGTGGAAAATACAATGAATATTTTCTATGTCATGCTAACAGGACCACAATAATTGAGTCATTTTATAGCGATGGAGGAATAAGTCTATTTTGTGGTCCATTTCACTTCCATATGTGTGCACTTATAAATCCATTCTATCCTGCTTCCATATTAATTTGCAATTTAAAAAAAAATCAGCTCAAAATTTGCATTTAAATGCATATTTCAATATGCATTTCTAAATATATTTTCTCTCAAAATACGCATTTTAAAACACACACACACACACACACACACACACACACATTGAGCTGAGAACTGCACCAGAACATTCAGGCAGTGTGAAAGCGGGTGTTTAACTAAGTTCCAGTCTACACGTTAGTCTGGAGGTACAAATCAGGTGAGTTTGTTTTGGAATTCACAAAGATCTCATTCCTCCAGTATCCCTAGTTATCGATACTATCAGCAAATTTCCAGATTGTGCCAGTGAAACACACTGGCAGATGGAGAGCTAAATACATGATCAGAAATTTGCTCCTCCACCCAACCTGATAGGGTTTGTGGTGGGTGTTGTTGTGTTGGAGGAGCCAGCAGTATCACTTTGTGTGCGGACTAGAGATGTGAATGCTCAGGAAAAAAAACATCCCCCCCCCCGGACCATTTTTTTCCTGAAAAATTTGAAAAATTGAACAAGTTTGGACTATGAAATACTTTCTTTTAAAATGATAAATAAAATGTTTAGCCATATTTTCTCCAATTTGGTATCCATTATCCAAGATGTTCATATATTCCTTCTGGTCTTTATCCCCCCCCCCCCATGACTTCTAAAAACTATGTAATAGGAAAACTTTTATAGGAAGATTAGAGATGTGAATGTCTGGAAATATTGAAGTCATGGGGGAGGGGAATTTTTTAAAAATAGTCTCTGCATAGTTACCACATAGAAACTATGTGATTCCCAGCATAGTTATTTCTGCCATTTCTTATTAAAATTAAAATTATTGATCTAATGCAGGGGTTCTCAAACTTTCTACCCTCATGCCCCCCTTGAGATAGCTGAAAACGACCAAGGCCTGCCAGTCACAAAATGACAGCTGATGGAGGTGAAGTTTGGCATTATCAGCTGGCAATTACTAATACAATTTTATACTGATATCTAATCCCTCTTTGGAAGTTGCTGAACACTTTGCCACAGTGATTTGCTTGTAGCAGAGAGATCCATAACTCATCTTTCCTCAACTTAAGTACAGACATTGGCTCTGAGGGAATCATAACTCAGTGTCTGCATTTCAGGCAAAATTTGTTGATCCACGGGCAATAAGTGGAGGACTTTTTATTTTATATTGTCTTCCCCCTTCCCCCACATGGCTCTCAATGTATTCTTACTTATCTCCTGTAATTTCGTCTCTTCTTCTCCTTTCACACTTAACTTGTCACCTTTCCCCCCACAATGCCAGTTTCTTTCAACCCTCCCTCCTGCTGGAGGTGCTGGGTTGACTGCAGCACTGAGGCTTGCCTGAAAGTTGGCTGAGCCCCACTGGTGGTCCTTGGCCCACAGTTTGAGAAATGTTGATCCATTGTATCTTTTACTGATAGACATTTAGGGATGCTCCAGGTCATGATCAGTTTCCCAATATGTGGTATTGACCACTTCGTGATATGTGAAGAAAATATGCATTCTTGAGAGTTTGGGTTTTGTTCTATAGAGTCCTGGTTTTCTGTGATTGTTCTGATTACATACTGTAGCAGTTGATAAATGTAGTTCTGAAACCCACGTGTAAGAGAAACACTGTAGGTCAGTGATGGCGAACCTTTTTGAGACCGAGTGCCCAAACTGCAACACAAAACCAACTTATTTATTTCAAGGTGCCAACACTGCAATTAAACCTGAATACCGAGGTTTTAGTTTTAGAAAAACAACTCATACAGTTGTCTGAACTAATTAACATCTTTTGTCTTAAAAGAAAAACACATTAGCAGAGCTTTCAATGATGCAAACAGTTTTTTGTTGAAAAAAAAATCAACTCAAAAAATTATTATAGTACTATATTGTACACATAGCCTGAAGGGAATTTATACAAACTTTTTAAATAATTAGGCACATGTAGTTTTGGATAAGGGATTCTCAACTTGTAATATGATGATATGCCAGACTGAAATTGTATGGGGCAAGCTTTACCCCGGGTCCTTTCCCTGCTTCTACAGGTGTCGGATTAGTAAAAGTAAAAGTCAACCTGTACTAGGATGAGCAAGATAAACAAGAAAACTAAATGTGCTTAACACATTTTAAACACTTGATGTCTTGGACTGCAAACACTGCATTAGGTAAAAGTTTGCACTGGGCATGCTTTTGCACAATTAATGTGACTTTTGCTATTGCATGCATGTTGATAATTTGTCAAACCTTGGCTCATACTCCGTTAGTTTGAGAGCAACACATGCAGCACTCAGGTCAACTGTTAGGGCTTTACATCCAAGCCATGCTCTGTGCATCATTCTTCAAAATCTTTTAAATGTGATAACAATGTAGAAAAGAATTCTGTAACAGGAATTCTAGAATAAAATCATTCTGTTCCACATTGTGAGAAAGAACAAAATCATTAGTGTTTTGCAGAAGGGGACGTTCTTTTCGCGATCTGGTGACCAATGGCTCGAGTGCCCACAGAAAGGTCCCTGAGTGCCAGCTGTGGCACCCGTGCCATAGGTTCGTCATCACTGCTGTAGGTTATCCCGCCACTGCCACCACATGTGATGGAACAATGTGTGGACTACCCCCCTCAGTTTGTTGTTGCTTTTAATAATTTTGAGGCTTGGGGCTATGAAACTCACTACCACCATTTTTAATAAAGCTCACAATTAGACATCACCATTAGGGAATGCTTCCTCAGCTATAAAAACTTTAATTCCTGCCACCAAAATAATCCCTCTCTACCTAAAAGAATCTCATTACCCTGGTTTCCATGCCGTTGGCATGGGATTAACATCACACTAGAAACAACCTTTACAAATGAACAAAAATTAAGATATTTATTAAGGGGAATTATTTACAAAAGGGAATAAAATGTCCCTCTTCAAATAATAGATTGAAATATTCTTAAATATGCTTGATTAATATGAATTGATTTATTCTTAAGGTAAATATGCTTCCTAATAGGTAAGAGAGACTTCCCCAGCTAAATAAGCTCTCAATAGCTTTTTCTTCAGATCAGACGTCCCTAAATTCCACCACACAAACAGGAACAGGTTTAGGAAATTCCATTAATTTCCTCACAAACCGGAATAGATGCTGTAAACCAGTCTTCTTCTGCCTCCAGCTCCTCCTGCTTCTTTTGGCTCCTAGGATAATTCAGATGTTTCAGGGACTACTTGCTGAAGTTTCCTCTGGCCATATATAAAATATGAACCTAAAATGTATTATGTATAACTTGGTTTACTCATAAAATTATCATGTTTGGTATAGTTAATTTAAAAGTCTAGTTTACTCAGAATTACAAATTTACTGAATTTACTTTAAAATATATTTTTTAATTTTAATGATAATTTTATGAACAATCCAAGTTATACAGTGTGGCATAGTGGTTAGAGTGTTGGACTGGGACTCGAGAGATCTGGGTTCTAGTCCCCGCTCGGCCATGAAACTCACTGGGTGACTTTGGGCCAGTCACAGACTCTCAGTCTAACCTACCTCACAGGGTTGTTGTGAGGCTAAAATGGAGAGGAGGAGGAGGATTATGTAAGCCGCCTTGGGTTCCTTGCAGGAAAAAAGGTGGGGTATAAATATAATAAATAAATACATATTACATTTTATGCTTCTAAAGTAATAAATTGACTTTACATCTGTAAAGAACACTAAAAAAAAAAGTATTGTATACGTTTCCATTTCCCCCAAATTTCCATTTTCCTCAGGACCCCAGCCTCCACCCCACCCCAGAAAGAACATATTTTTCCCATGACTTCAAAATGTCCAGATATGTTACATCTCTAACATTGCAAACACATATATCACATTGATGTAGGCTGGAGGCAGGGCAAATGAGGCTATATAAGCCTGCCTCACCTGTGCCCAGCCCTTTCCTGATCTTTGCTGTGCCACCTACTGCTCTTGGTTCATAGTGTAGGCTTTCATAGACTTTCATAGATCATAGAGTTGGAAGGGGCCTCCTACAAGGCCATCGAGTCTTGCTGCTTGCATGTGTGCTGAGTAGAAATTTTTTACCTGGTAAACAAATTGGCCAATGTTTATGATGTCTTTAGTCTATTCTACACTGTGAATCAGGGGAAGTAGCAGTTAGCGCTGGGGGTGGGGGGACAAGCTGATAAACATAGCATAGGTCAGTCACAACAACAGGGTTGTGTGGGGAAAGGGCCATCAGAGGCAAGGATGTAAGTGAGACATGATTTGGGATTCCTGAGACTCACCATTCAGAGCTCTAGACCTCCGTTCACTTTTGGAGCCAACCTAGCTTATCTACCCAGAGTCTTACGACGCAGGTGGGCAACTCAACAAAGCCTCCCTCAACACCTGTACAGGTGTGGCCAATGGAGTGACGGTGGTAAGTGACAGACTACCACCAAACCAGGGGTGAGTATGGCTCACTCTAACTCTGGGCAGGTATAGTCGCTTGAGGGCCATTGCAGTTGAGCAAATGCCCACACAAAATAGGTTGTTCTTCTTCGTGGTCTCTGTGCATCACACATATGGGCTCTGCGCGTGCGCGGAGGCCGCTTCGGGAAGATTCTAAAGCTGAGGTAAATTTTGGGCGGGAACCCCTCCCCCCTTGCGTCTCCTTTACTCGGGTTCCCGCCCTCTCCCTCAGTTCCTCTTCGACCGCCATCGCGTGTGGCTGTTCTTTCGAGAGGTTCTGGAATTCTAGTCTTGGAATTCAGCTAGGTTACTGCTTTTTCGAGGATTTCTTTTACCTCCAACTTTCTCCCCCCGTTCGTCGTGGGATCACCAACTACGATTATGGCTCCGAAAGCCCCTTTTCACAAATGCGTAAGGTGCGGGACGAAGCTTCCTCTTGCTGACGGACACTCGCTGCGAGGAAGCACAGGGCCATAATGTGGACGCTTGCCATCATTGCCAAGCGTTCACAAAACAAGCGAGGAAGCACAGGGCGGACAAGTTGACTGCCATTCTGTACAAGAGGGCTCTCCAATCGCCCGCGGAAAAGCCTATCCCTTTGGCAAGGCCTAGTACGCCACCGTCACACACGGTCTCCTCAGCGGACGCTCAGGAGGCCTACATGGCGACTATGATATCGAAGAGCAAAGCCAAGAAGGCTCGTAGAGAGAAAGAGGAGAAAAGGAAGAGCAAGGAGCGGAAAGATAAAGCGAGGAGACTGGCAAAAAAATTGGCTTCGTCCCTCTCGGGATCGAGATCGACGATAGCCCCGGATCCGACGGACGTCGTGACCGTTGAGCGCCCGGCTGGGCTTAAATCTCCTCCCGCACAGGTTCCCTCGGGCTCGAGGGATCCTCCGCCTTGCTCTCCACCAAAAGCCCCCTCGGGATCGAGGGAGGCTATTCGACTCTCAGTATCTGAAGGCGAGATACCAGATTCACCTTCGGACTCGAGACCTCCGGCCACTGCTCTTCCAACTCTCGCCTCCCCGGTTCGTGAGATACGGGCTCGTACTCCACGGACTCGATCCAGTTCACTCGAGATCGAAGAGGTACTGATTACCCGGGACCGGGCATCCTCCAGATCGACTGATTCTCGTAGACCTCGAGACCCCCAACAGTACAGGGAGAGATCTCAGGACTCGAGGGACTCGAGATACTCCCTGGCGTCTCGTTGCAGCTATCGTCGGAGACGCTCCCCTGTGTCTGAATACAGGTACCAGACCAGGGTGTACCGTTCCCGAGAGAGGTCGCCACTCAGGAGACACTCCCCGAGAAGGGACGTCAGACGCTCTCCACCAGGACAAAAAGGGGTACGTCCGAGCCCCAGGATATCCCCTCCGATCCGTCCTCTAGCCCTCCCTTCACAAGTTGATGAGAGAGAGGATCAACTAGCTACGGTTTCGATAGCAGCCGTATCCCACTCCCACAGGTCGTTGACTCCGGGGTCTCCCATAACTGACTCGGACTCGATCGTCTCGCTGTCTCCATCGTCTACATCCCTGGACCAGAACGTCTCCACTCAGGTCGCTGTATCCCCCTCTGAGGATATGGGCACCTTTCAGGACCAGGTCCTTCGAATGGCCCAAGCCCTCGGTCTAGAGACGGCTGTCGAAGAGAAGAAACAGGTCGACCCTCTCTTCGATGCGGTTTCGAAATCATCTTCGGCCCCAACGTTGCTCCCAATCACCCCGACGATGCTGGAGACAGTGCAAGGATCGTGGAGCTCTCCATCCACAGCTCCTCCTGCAGCAAAGCGCCTTGACGCTCTTTACAAAATCAGGCCAGACACAGCCAAATTTCTCTTCTCCCATCCAACCCCGAATTCGATGATAGTTGAATCAGCACAATCTAGGTCAGGCAAACATCATTCCACTCCGTCCGACCCCGAAGGAAAAAGGTTAGACAACTTCGGACGAAGAGTCTACACCTCGAGCGCCCTGGGGATCCGGGTTGCGGGGTACCAAGCTACGATGGCTAGGTACCAACTCTTCCTTTGGGGAAGATGGGTGGGCTGATAGACTATCTACCGGATGAGAAGAGAGACTTGGCCAGAGTCTTCCAGGCCGAAGCAACAAACACCTCCAGACAGCAGATTCATACTGCCAGACATCAAGGGGACTGTCATGGGAGATCCCTGGTGAGTGCAGTCGCCCTTCGTCGACACGCTTGGCTAAAGTCTTCTACATTGCCCTCGGAAGCTAAGGCCAAAATTGAATCTGCCCTTCGATGGAGTCGGCCTCTTTAATGATAAAACGGACGACTCTCTCGACGCGGTTCAGAAAACCCGGGTGAATGCGAGGAAGATGGGCCTACTTCCACAAGCATCTTCTAAGACATTCAAACGCCGCAGGTGGGCTCCATATCCACCTCCGATAGCTCCAAACCAGCAGGGTCAGCAACTCCAGCAGTGGCAGACAGTCGTTCTCGTCCACAGCAGCCCTGGGCACCGAGCCGTCAGTACCAGCAGCAACGGTACCGGGGCTCCCATAAAGGAGGCGACTTTCAAAGACGTCGGGTTTGACGCGACCCAAGGCACGACCAACATCTCTACTCCGATCCTTCCGGCTCGACCTCAGTTCGGAACCCGACTATCCCTCTTCCTACCATCATGGAAGAAAATTACCACCGATCGTTGGGTTCTGGACATTATCCGGCATGGGTACAGGATCGAGTTCAATTCTCTCCCACCTTTTCTTGGCATCCGCACCACGCAGCCATCCCAAACGCTGCGGGAGGAGGTCGATTCCTTGTTACTCAAGGGGGCCATCGAGATGGTCCCGCCTCACCTGGCACAGGACGGCCTTTACTCCAGGTATTTCATGGTCCTGGATCTACGTTCAGTGAACTTCTACATTCTACCCAAGAAGTTCAGGATGGTCACTCTCCAATCGATCTTGCCTCTCCTCCGCAAGACCGACTGGTTTGCATCCATCGATCTCCAAGATGCCTACTTCCACATAGGGATCCATCGAGACAGCCAGAAATACCTGAGGTTCAAGATCGGATCCGATACTTACCAGTTCAAGGTACTTCCATTCGGACTTTCGACGGCACTGAGAGTGTTTACCAAGTGAATGACAGTAGTCTGCGCTGCTCTACGAACCCAAGGGGTGACGCTCTATCCTTACCTGGACGATTGGCTCATCGTTGCACCGTCTGCTCAGGAACTTTGGAGCGCCCTCCGCCTGACTACCGACACTTTGGTCACTCTCAGACTCTGCCTCAACGAGAAGAAGTCCACTCTCTTCCCAACTCAAAGGATCCAATTCATCGGAGCATTCTTAGACGCTATGGTCGGTCACGCCTTTCTACCGAAAGACAGAACTCTAAAGATACTTACCCTCGCCTCGAAACTACAAAAGGCGACGTCGTGCACAGCCCACTCGATCCAACGGCTCCTCGGTCTCATGACTTCATCCATATCGGTCGTTCCACTCGCTCGACTTCGTATGCGCCAGCTCCAAAACTGTTTAATAAGATCGTTCGATTCCGAGATGAATGCCCATCGAACGCGACTAACTATTCCGTCCAGCATAAGACAGTCTCTTCGCTGGTGGATGAGCCGCTCCAATCTAACAAAAGGGCTACCCTTCCAACCCGTCACGCCTTCACTTACGCTGACGACGGAAGCCTCTCTCCTGGGCTGGGGAGCTCACTGCGGGAATCACACAGCACAAGGCCAGTGGGGCCCGCGAGGACGAGAGAGGCACATCAATGTTCTAGAGCTCAAAGCAGTATGGAACTCGATGAAATCCCTCGAACCTATACTTGCTGCGAGACATCTGCAAGTGGTCACGGACAATACTACGGTTGTGGCCTACCTGAATAAGGAAGGCGGCACCTGCTCGCTACGGCTGACGAACCTAACCCTCTGTATATTCGACTGGATGATCCCTCGTCATATATCAGTGAGAGCCATCCATATTGCTGGGAAGGACAATACGCTGGCAGATGCCCTCAGCAGGATGTCACTCGACTCCCACGAGTGGCAACTCGACGTTCGAATTCGGCAGTCCCTTTTTCACCTGTGGGGAACCCCAACAGTAGATCTATTTGCCACTGCAGCCAATACAGCTTGTCACACTTTCTGCAGCAGAGCGGGACACGACAATGCGTCGATCGGGGACGCATTCCTGATAACTTGGTCGGGGACTCTGTTTTATATATTCCCACCGATTCCGTTGTTGACCAAGGTCGTCTTGAAAATCCAGTCCGAGGACACGAACTGCATCCTAGTGACTCCATGGTGGCTGAGGCAAGCCTGGTTTGCACCACTCCTCAGAGAGTATCGCTACCTACCGAACACGACAACGATACTTTCTCAAGCTCGAGGCGCGCTACTACTCCCGAATCCGTCCATCCTGAAACTCACTGCCTGGCGAATTTGATACCGAACACTCTCCCTTCGGAGATCAGACTCGTGCTGCAGGAAGCTTGGAAACCATCCACTAGAGCTTCATATGCCAGGAAATGGAAAGCCTTCTGTGACTACCTCGGTCGGATTGAAGTGCCCTACTCTAGCGCTCCTATCCATCAAGTGCTGCAATTCATGCTTCATTTGCAACACAAGGGGCTTAAGACGAGCTCGCTAAACCAAATAGACCTATTTGGCTGCCTTGTCAGCTTATCATAATGGTCAAGATGGATTCACTTTGTTGAAATGTTCAAGCATTTCATGAGAGGATTAAAAAATATGACCCCTTCATTTAAACCAGTCACTCCGGTCTGGGACCTCCAGTTGGTTCTACAGGTACTCATGGCTAAACCATTCGAGCCAATGGCGACAACGGATCTCCGCTTAGTAACTTTTAAGACCGTATTTCTTGTCGCAATCACCTCTGCTCGGAGAGCATCAGAGCTGGCGGCTCTAAGGGTCGATCCACCATACCTCAGTTTCCACAAGGAAAAGGCGGTGTTGTGTCCAGACTTGGCCTTCCTTCCTAAGGTCGTGTCTGCCTTCCATCTAAATCAAGACATTATATTACCAGCATTCTTTCAAAGTCCGTCGACTCCATTGGAGCATCAGCTTCACATGTTAGACGTACGAAGGGCTCTTTTGTTCTACAAGTCCCGTACTGAGTCCATTAGGAGATCTCCCCGTCTCTTTATTTGTTATGGTGGACGCTCCAAAGGCCTGCCAGTCTCGACCCAACGTCTATCCTCGTGGATTGTAGACTGTATCGAGCTAGCATACGAACTCAAACGACAACGGTTGCCGAACTCGGTACGAGCTCACTCTACCAGAGCCGTTTCAACCTCAACGGCTTTCGCACGGGGAGTATCGATGACGGATGTTTGCAAGGCGGCTACATAGTCCACGCCTTTGACGTTCGTATCGCATTACCAAGTCGATGTTCGATCCCGGAGGGACAATGCATTTGGCAGAGCTGTCCTTTCCTCGGTCCTACAATGATGACGACACCGACCCTCCACCGGTAAGTCAGCTCGCTACTCTGCCCATATGTGTGATGCACAGAGACCACGAAGAAGAAGGACAGGTTGCTTACCTGTAACTGTGGTTCTTCGAGTGGTCATCTGTGCAGTCACACAACCCGCCCATCCATCCCCGCTACGGTGTCACTGTCGAGTTCAATGGTGTACTGAACCGGGACCCTTGGGCGCACTATGATCGATACCGTGTAACACCATCGAATTCGGCTTTCGGTATTGGTATCAAGAAATTGGGAAAACCTCTTCCTATGTTCTCCCTTAGCACTGGGATCGCGATTGCGGTCTCAGGGGAACTGAGGGAGAGGGCGGGAACCCGAGTAAAGGAGACACAAGGGGGGAGGGGTTCCCGCCCAAAATTTACCTCAGCTTTAGAATCTTCCCGAAGCGGCCTCCGCGCACGCGCAGAGCCCATATGTGTGACTGCACAGATGACCACTCGAAGAACCACAGTTACAGGTAAGCAACCTGTCCTTGCAAATATTGTTTGTTTAATAAAGTTTAATAAAGTTGTGCCCCCGGTTCTCTCCATTGATCTGTGTCTCGTCTCTTTATTCCCAGCTGTGGGTACAAGTGTCATATGATTTAGCTTGTGCTGGGCTGTACCATTTCAGAGTACAAATAGAGGATCACATGTTTGAAATCAAATGCACCTGGAAAGCTGGTCTCAGTGGTTGCTCCTCTATATGCACAGATTCTATGTTTGATGGAATGATACCACTGCTCATCAGATATCTCTTCATGTCCTCCTTGTGAGGGCCCAAAGGGCCCTGGCTAGCAGCTGTCGGAAGCAGAATCTTGGACTGGATGAACCCTTGGTCTGATCCAGCAAGGTAATCCTTAAATATTTGTGTCCATCGTTAATGGAACACCTTCCATTGGACACTTGTCAAATCTACATCTGATCTGCCAAAGATGGTCCAAATCCTCTCATTTGGCCTGTCTTTCACTAGTCTTCCTGTGACTTCTCATATAAGTTCTAAGTCAGGGGTGGGAAACCTGTGGCCTTAGGCCTTCAGCCTAATTTCACATGTCCTCTTCAAGCGACTGGTATAGACCTCTGGCAAGAATGATCTGTCTCTCCCTTGGCAGCGCACTAAGCAGGGAAGAAGGGAGAGAGAGAGAGAGAGAGAGAGAGAAGAAAGAAAGAAAGAAAGAAAGAAAGAAAGAAAGAGAACGGGCTGTCAGAAAGGAAAAAGGGGTGGCAGAAATGGCTCTGGCACTGTGCTGGCTTCTGCTCCACCCACCACCAATATGTGGTTCCCAGCAGTTTACCCCCGAAGGAATGCAGCCCTCGACATAGGGTAACATAAAAAATAATAATAATACTGGAAGCAAGTAGAAGTCGCAAACTCTGAGGGAATTGATAATGACTTTAAAAAAAAAAACACCACACACCCAACCCTGATCAAATAACATTGGTGGGGGCGGGGAGGGAGAAATCTTTAACCGTCCAAAGCTCTGAAGCTATTTGTCCTTGCGGCTGACATTATTCAGTTTCTATGTAGTGACGCGATGGGTAGAAACATCCTTTAACTGCCAGACACCACTTTACCGATAAGCTGGCCAATTAATAATACTGATTTGAAAAGCCCAAGAGTAGGTAAGAAAGCAAAGTCCTTTGGCAAGTCATATTTGCACAGCGTTAAGGATCCCTTTATACCTGATCTGGTAAACACAGTATTCGTGGAACCCTGCACTGTTGAAAAGTCAGAGGGACTACGGTGATATGTCGGCCTGATAATTGGCCACTCCCGGCCATTCGGCACCGCTTATCATGCCTTTTGTACATACATACCTTTTGAAAGAGACGGCTCGCCATGCGTGTTAATGCTGGAAGTCTGATCTCAGCAACTCTACTGACCCACTTTATCAAGGATGTGGGCGGGGGAATAGAAAAAGAAGTGATGGCATTTCCCTTTCAAAGTAAATGCAAACTTTTTGGCGACTGAGCGAGCTTTTGGTTGCGCTTTACCAAGAACCCAAAGCCTACAGGTCTGATGAGCCACAGGCGGATGCAAGTGTTTATTTTCATTTATTTGTGTACGTTTATATCTTGCTTTTCCCCCTCTTGCAAGGAACCTAAGGCAGCTTACATGGTCCTCCTCCTCGCCTTTCTCTCCTCACAACATCCCTGTGACGTAGGTTTAGACCAGTGTTTCTCAACCTTGGGTCCCCAGATGTTTTTGGCCTACAACTCCCAGCATGCCCCAGCCAGCTATGCTGGCTGGGGCATGCTGGGAGTTGTAGGCCAAAAACATCTGGGGACCCAAGGTTGAGAAACACTGGTTTAGACTGAGAGTCAGTGACAGGCCTGAAGTCACCTAGTGAGCTTCATGGCAGTGTGAGGACTAGAACCTGGGTCTCCCTAGTCCAGCATTCTAACCACTACAGCACACTGGCTCTCATAGCATTTTCAGGCTATTCGTTCTGATGGCTACATGGAACTGCCATGTTCAGAGGCAACATGCCCTTGAATGTTGGTTGCTGGGGAGAAGCAACAGTGGGACATTTATTGCCTTCATGCCCTGCTTGTGGGCTTCTTGGCCATTGCAGGGAACAGGATGCTGCAAATACCATTAATAGAATTCAGATCTATTTATTTATTTATTTATTTATTATATTTATTAATCGCCCATCTGGCCGGTCACCTGGCCACCCTGGGCGATGTACAACCAAAATAACACAATAAAACAATACAATAAAAATATAATACTTAAAACAGTATAAAAAATTCTTTTAAAATCCTAACCCACCCCATATTCCCGCCTGAACAGCCATGTTTTTAATGCACGGCAGAAGCTCATCATGGAGGGGGCATGGCGAAGATCACTAGGGAGGGAGTTCCATAACGTGGGGGCCGCCACAGAGAAGGCCCTCTTCCTAGTCCCCACCAGCCTGGCTGCTCCGGCTGATGGGATAAGGAGAAGGCCATCTGTGACAGATCTTGTTGAATGAGCGGCCTCCTTGGTGTTGCTGGAGGCACTCCTTGACATGGTTGTTCAATTTTATTTTATTTTATCATGCAGACATGTAGAGGCCTGAACACTCAGAGGCTGGACAGTGGCCCCGAATTGTAATTCTTTGGGTTAGCCCAACGGAAGTCAATAGGGAATAGTTGAGTAAACAGCAAGTTTTGTTTACTTCTCCAGAACATATATTACCTAGTTATGTATGTTCTCGCTTACAGGGAACATTGTAATAGAGGTAAGGATGGCGGCAGGGGTGGGGGAGGAGGGATACCCTTCATATTTCAAGCTGAATAATGAGAAGTTAATAAACTTGGGATTTTGTGCAGTGCAGGACCTCTTGACATCTTAATCTTTGTTAAAGAGTCTTTAACTACCAAGGAGTTGCTGGTGCAGGCTGGCACGGCTAGAATCGACAAACACGTGGATAGACTGGTCAAATGAACTGTTAAACTCTCATCTATAATCCATCAGAGAAACAATAAGTGTGGGGAAACATCTATTTTTCCATATATCAATCATGATTTCCTAAGTGGATTCCAATTAATTTGTATTTTTTTTAAATATATTAGACAGCCCCTGAGATGGCTAATCTGAATGAAGCCTTTGCTTTATTAAAATTTGAAAGAAAACCTGCCCAAAGAATCTCCTTCTGTCAGCATGTCAAATATTGTGCTGTGGGGAGGGGGGATAACAGGGGTGTTTCTTTCTCTGCACACAGTTTTTCCTCGACTTTTAAGATCATGCTTAGCTCACCTCCCCACCCCTTCCCTTTGCGTCTTAGGAAAGCCCTTTATGAATTGTGGGCTAACTTATTATGATTTCTTCTTCTTCTTCAATAAGCTTGAAAAATTCTGCTTCACTCTGTTAATGAAGCCAACAAAAGATGTGAGAATTCCTAGATCAATGACTAGCACTTACAAGAGGAAAATGCTGCAGTCATTGTACCATCAGAATCAAACAAAATAACTTACAATTCTCCTTACAATTCTCCATCGCATTTTCCATTTGATTTTGCTTGCTGTTCTACACACACACACACACACACACACACAGAAGGATAACAAAAATGAAATCCTTTATTATCTGTCTATTGATATAATATGACCCAACCCTCTTCAAGTTTTCTGGGTTCCACCCCACCCCACCCCCATGACCTTAGAGGTGTTACAAACTGTATTAAATTACAGTAATACCTTGGATTGCAAGTAACTTGGTTTGAGAGCGTTTTGCAAGACAAGCAAATTTTTAAACATTTATTTAATTTTTATTTTTATTTTACTTGATATACAAGCGACGTCTTGCAATACAAGTACTGTAGTACGGTTTAAATTAAAAATCTCTGTACAATTTTTTTGGGGGGGGATTTCGTTTTGATATAAGAGTGTTTGGGATTACAAGCACGTTTCCGGAACGAATTATGCTCTCAATCCAAGGCATGACTGTACTGCATTTCCCCCTCACTTTTGAACTCAATCTAGATAAACTGAGCCATGTTTCTGTTGTTTATGCAGTTCTATATGTGTCAAAATACCAGTTTTTATTGATCCTTTAACTAGACATAGCAAGGGTAGACATCCCTATACATTTGGCAAACCCATTCTTGTGTGAGGTTGGGTTTTTTTGTTTTTTTTAAATTGCTGTTTGCTAATCCAATGAGGGGAAAGGGGAGGACACAGTCTTTGTCAGTATTCAAGCAATTAAGATAATTAAAAAAGAAAGCTTATTGGGTAAACATGCTCTTAGATTGTGACCTCTTAATTAATGGACTACAGGGAGAAATTACAGCAGTGGGAAGATAATTAACGCATGCATTTAAAAGGGACTGTAAAACAAGGGCATTACAGTGTAGTAAAGCAAGGCTGAATCACTGGAAGGCTATGGAGGTGAACAAATAGAACCAAACAGAAGGATAAGATTTGCATTTGCGTGTCTCTAAACACTAGAGCAGTGTTCTCCAACCTTGGGTCCCCAGATGTTTTTGGCCTACAACTCCCAGCGCTGGCTGGGACATGCTGGGAGTTGTAGGCCAAAAACATCTGGGGACCCAAGGCTGGAGAACACTGCACTAGAGGAATCTGATCCAGTTAACTTTGTCAGCATGAGAAGCCAGCTTTCTCGGTCTTCTTGCAAAATTAATTTCAAAAGCCAATCTGGAGAGGGGGTGCTAATTTCTTTACATTATTTCTTATTTATTTGAGAAATTGTTACCCCACTTTTCCCCTACAAAAAGGAAGTCAATCAAAGCAGCTTACAGAGTATAAAAAAAAACATAAAAGCAATAACTACGTAATCATTAAAACACATTAAGTTAAAAGCAGCAGCAAACCCCAAAGAACCCAAAACTAACAATAAATACAATTAAGCAACAGTTTACTTGTCTTCTTGGATGCTTTACACTACTTTTCACAACAGCAGCATTTTTATATCCAACTTCTGTAAAAAAAATAAAAATAGCTCTTATTTGATACGGCTTACAATTGGAAGAAAAAAATGCAGTTAATGTTATACCCAGTTGAATGTGTGTGTGTGTGTATATCTATCTGATTTTTTAAAATATTATTATTATCATCATCATCATCATCATCATCATTATTATTATTATTATTATTCCAGTTATGTTAGATTTAGAAAAACAAGATGTAAAGTACTGAATTCACACAGAGCTGGAGGAAGTGCAGCAAAGGGCAACAAAATGATGAGAGAAGGCCGAAGCTTCTGGAGCGTTTTGATCGAGAAAAAATGACAAGGGAGTGTGGAATGATTTTTTTCCTCTCTCCCTCCCATAATATCAGTGCTCAGGGAATCACCTAACAAAATTGATTGGTCAATTTGGGATAGACAAAAATATACAGGCCTGTGACTTACGCTGGCTCAGCTTGTCTGAGCGTGGAAAGCTAAGCACGGTCAAGCCTGGTTATTACTTGGATGGGAGACCCCTCCTCTAGTTTCCTGCATTGAGCAGGGGGTGGGACTCGATGGCCTTGTAGGCTCCTTCCAACTCTATCAGATCCTATGAAATCTATGAAAAGAAAGAACTTCTTCAAACAACACATAACTATCTTAAATTCCAGAAGGGGTAGTCAACTATGTTAGTCTGTAGCAGCAAAACAAATCAAGAGTCTTGTAGTACCTACCTAAAGACTAGTGATTGTATTATGGCATTAGAGGAAGTGGACTGTATGTAGCCCATGAAAGCTTATGCCATCATAAATGTGTTCGGCTTCAAGGTTTCACAAGTTTCTTGGGTGTTATGAGCCACTTAATGAATGTGTTGTGACAAGCTGTGGTGATGGCCACTGGCTTAGATAGATTTAAAAAGGGATTTGATAGGTTTGAGAAGGATAGGTCTGTCAATGAGTATTAGCCATGACAACTAAATAAAACCTCCATGTTCAGAGGCAGTGTAGCTCTGCATATCAGTTGCTGATGGAGAAGAGGGGACAGCTGTTGCCTTCATGCCCTGGTTGTGGGCATCCCAGAAGCATCTGTCTGTCCAATGCTGGGGAAAGAAGGAGGCTTGAGAGTCTCTCGGTGGGTTTGCAGAATTGTCTTTGGCATTTTGCTCTTCATTGATCATCCTAGCGTCTGTTTTGCATCAAAGAAAAATGTGTGAATAATTATGATTCGTAGCTTTTTTGTAGTGTTCAGGAACATAAAAAGCTGGCTTATACTGAGTCAGACTATTGCTCCACCTAGTTCAGTGTTGTTTGCGCTGGCTGGCAGTGGCTCTCTAAGATTCCAGATTTTTTTCCAGCCCTACCTGGAGATGCTGAGGATTGAACCTGGGACCTTCACCATGTAAAGCTATGGCCCTTCCCCAAAGGGAAGAAGTACAAGGACCCTACCCTGGCTCTGGATGGCCAGCTTTGGTGCAGGTCTGCATAATTATTTTTATTTAATTTATTTATTTATTTATTCTATTTATACCCCGCCTTTTTTCCTGAAAGGAACCCAAGGCAGCTTACATAATCCTCCTCCTCCTCTCCATTTTATCCTCACAACAACCCTGTGAGGTAGGTTAGGCTGAGAGTCAGTGACTGGCCCAAAGTCACCCAGTGAGTTTCATGGCTGAGCGGGGACTAGAACCTGGATCTCCCGAGTCCCAGTCCAAGCACTCTAACCACCACCCTTGACCTGTAAGATACCTGACAACCCCTTCCTCATTTCAGCAGTTCCAGGCAAAAACAAAGTTTATCAAGCTCTCAGTGGGCTGTTTTCAGCTTGATGGGTAGCAGGTTGTGCAGGGCTGATTTTGCATGTTCATAGCACTTCCCATGCTTTATCTCAGACAAGTTGTGCTGATTTTTTAATCTTCCTTTCTGTTCTTCAGTAATAATAAAACATGATAGATGGATTCTATAGAACTGGAGTCCAAGATAAGTATGCTGCTATCATCATTATCATAATTACTACTATTAGTATTTTCAGAGACCAGATAACAATGTCCTAACATTTTACGGTTTGCCCTTGTGATACTTTTTCTACCTGAGAGCAGATACTCCAACTATGAAATGCACCCAAGTATGAAGGCAGAGTATAAATATAATAAAGAAAGAAGAAAGAAATGCATGTGCTTCTTTTCCGTTGTGAGCAGGGCATACATTTAGATGGCTACATTTCCCCCCAGCAAAGCACATGGTGCTGGCAGTTCAAAATCTTCCCTGATGCCCAAGAAAAGTGGCTATTGAAATACATGTTGCTATTGTCAAATGATGGGGAAAACATATTATTTATTTATTTATTTATTACATTTATACCCCACCTTTTTTCCAGCAAGGAACTCAAGGCGGCTTACATAGTCATCGTCCTCCTCTCCATTTTATCCTCACAACAACCCTGTGAGGTAGGTTAGGCTGAGAGTCAGGGACTGGCCCAAAGTCACCCAGTGAGTTTCATGGCCGAGCGGGGACTAGAACCCGGATCTCCCGAGTCCCAGTCCGGCACTCTCACCACTGCACCACACTGGCTCTCGTATTTACATGTATTTTACAGACATGTATTTGCATCAGAAGGGGAACTTATCAGGACATAAGAACAGCTGTGCTGGTCCAGCATTCTGTTCATACAGCGGCCAACCAGCCGCCCATGGGATTCCACAAGCAGGACAGGAGTGCAACGGCACCCTCCCACCCATGTTCCCCAGCAACAGGTGTACATAGGCATACTGCCTCTGATACTGGAAGGAGCCCTTGAAATCATAGACTCAAAGGGCTGCAAAGGACCTGGGTTTCAGTGATGCCCCCCAGTTCTATAAATCCCTGCTCAGGTATTTCTTCATTTGTTTAAAATATTTTTAATCCACCTTTCAGGGTGCACTGCCCTCACAAGGCTGCTTACAGTATCATAAAAACATGAACATACAAATTACAATTAAACAGAGAGAGAGAGAGAGAGAGAGAGAGGAATGTGTGCATGAGTGAGAGCGTGCACAGTAGCAGCAGCAGCTAATGATTTTTAAGCACCAGATGCAGACTGGAATAAATGTGTCTTCGGGGTTTATTTAAACCCAGCAGTGATGAGGCCATACATACCTCCCTGGGAAGGGAGTTTCAAAAGTGTGGGGCCACCACTGAGCAAGCCCTGTCCTTGTACCCGCCAGCCGATTGGCTCTTGCTGGTGGGCCAGAGAGCAGGGCCTCTGATGCTGATCTTAATGCTTGGGCAGGTCCATACAGGTGTAGACGGTCCTTCAGATAATATGGTCCTAAACCATATAGGGCTTTAAAAGGCCAAAAACCAGCATCTTGAATTGTGCCCGTGAATTAACAGGCAGTCAGTAGTGTAAATGATACGGAATAGGAGTAATATGATCTGAACGCCTAGCTCCCACAAGTGTTCTAGCTACCGCATTCTGTACCAGTTGCCGTTTCTAAATCATCTTCAAGGGTAGCCTCACGTAGAGTACATTATAGTAATCCAGTGTTTCTCAACCTTGGGTCCCCAGATGTTTTTGGCCTACAACTCCCAGCATGCCCCAGCCAGCTATGCTGGCTGGGGCATGCTGGGAGTTGTAGGCCAAAAACATCTGGGGACCCAAGGTTGAGAAACACTGTAGTAATCCAACCTGGATTTAACCAAGGCATGTGTCACTGTGGCTAGTTCAGCTTTCTCTGGATAGGACCACAGCTGCCCAACCAGCCTTAAGCTGGCAAAAAGCACTCCTAGCAGCTGACGCCACCCGCTCCTCTTTAGACAGTGCTGAGTTCAGGAGCACTCCCAGAATGTGTACTTGGTGGCCATTCAGGGGGAGTGTGATCTCATCCACAATCAGATCAAAACCACTATCCTGATTAACAGATTTCCCAGCCCACAGTACTTCTGTCTTACCTGGATTAAGTTTCAGCTTGTTAGCCCTCATCCATTCCTGTACTGCCACTAGACCACCTGTCCGGGATTTCAGCTGCCTCCCTGAGATTAGATGGCGGAAAGGAGAGATGGAGCTGCATGTCATCCGCAGATTAATGACACCTTAGCCTAAACCTCCAGATGACTTCTCCCCGTGGTTTGATGTAGATGTTGAAAAGCATAGGGGACAAGATGGAACCTTGAGTCATCCCAAAAGTCTAAGGCCAAAGGGTGGAACAAAAGTCCACTGGCACTGCCTTCTGGGTTTGTTCCCCAGGAATGACTGGGACCACTGCAGCACTGTGCCCACAAGTCCCATCCCAGAAAGATGGTCCAGAAGGATACTATGGGCAATGGTATCGAAAGCCACAGAGAGGTCCAGCAGAACCAATAGCGTCGTACTCCCCTCATCCATGCCCAGGCATAAGTCATCCACCAGGGTGACCAAGGCAGTTTCTGTCCCGAAGCCAGACTGGAATGGATCTAAATAATCAGTGTCATCCAAAACTGCCCGGAGCTGACAGGAAGCCACCTGCTCCAAGTCCTTGTTCAGAAACGGTAGATTTGAAACTGGGCAATAACTCTCCATAGCCAAGGGATCTAGACCTGGCTTGCTCAACAGTAGTTTTACTACTGCCTTCTTCAGGACCACTGGAACTACCCCTAATGAGGCATTGACCACTTCTGACATCCATGTTGTAAGCCCACTCCTGGCACACGTAACTAGCCAGGAGGCTCAAGGATCTAAAGAGCAAATGCGTTTAGATCTTAGTGAGATGGTCAAGCTGTGCTTGGGAAAGTGCTGTGCTGAACAGCTTGAATTTTGGCTGAGAGATGTGGCGGGTGTGGGGAGAGAAATCCTCCAAGCAGTTTTAGAGGCAGGGGAGTGATGGTCACAGCTTCTGAAGCAGTAGCACCACTGGAGCACCTCTCCCAGCAGAGTTGTCGCTGCCACCCCCCACCCCCTTTGTAATGCTGTGCAGTGAAGCAGAGCCACACTGATGGGGACTTCTGGGAATGAAAAAACGAGTGCCAATAGAAGTGGTGGTTTTTTGCTGACCTCCTGCAAATGGGGAAGTAGACCCATTAGACCAGTACGATCTTCAGGGGAGGCTTTGCTGTCTGTGCCACACCTCGCAAAGTCTCATCTGGCAGCAACACGGCAACTGGCCTTCTCTGTGGTGGCGCCCTCCCTCTGGAATGACCTCCCCTCTGTGATACATCAGGCACTGACCATCATGTGCTTTCGATGACTACTAAAAACTTACTTGTTTACCCTGGCTTTTCCCAACCATTAACTTATCACAATGCTGTTATGCTTTTAATGATGTACTGTTTTGTAATATGTTATGAACCACTTCAGGATTTATTCTTTCTTTCTTTCTTTCTTTCTTTCATTCATTCATAGATAGATAGATAGATAGATAGATAGATAATGGCCAGTACCATTTCAGACTGCAGGAGTGAACCTTCATGATTGAATGTTTAATCTTGACTTTTTCCAGGCCATGCCACTTTCACATGTGTTCACCATAAATACATTCTATCCCATTTAAGCATTACTCTCTGGTTAAAAAAAAAAAAATCAGCATGAAAATTTGCATTGAAACTTATTTAAATACTTGCTTTAAAATCTGTGTTGTCTCAAAACAGGATTTTCAAACGTATTTTCTAAATGAAGAAAACGAACATGTCCGGAAGTAGAATAAGCTTAACCGCCTCTCTCTGACATGCTAATTTTCTATGTGAGGACCTGTACCTGCAGATGAAAGTGGTGGTGCCCAGAGAAAGCTTGTCCACCCAAGTGAGCATTAGGTCTAGATGACCCAGACCGCAAAGGAATGTGTGTGTGTAGAGAGAAGTGTGCATTCACATGTGCCGGAACACGCAGACTGAAGTGGTGTAGTCCAGATATGGTTTTTCTATGGTTGCCAAGTCTTGCTACCAGCTTCTGCTGTGTACTTTTAGTAGTGGTTTTCTCTGAAGTCATTGCTGCAGGTTGGGAAACCTTTTTTCTGCCTTATTCCATACTTGTCAAAGAATTTCTCCGTTTCATCCTCCCCATCTCCTGGTTTATGAATTTTGCCATTTCTGGTGTCAGATTTGTGACCATTTATACTTTTCTGTGGAGAGTGTCCTGCTTGTCTTATGCAGAAGGGCACTGCTGCCAAAGATGGCATCTATCACATTGGAAGATAACCAGGTCAATCTTTATGTTGGGTGACATTATTAGGTCCTGTAATAGCTTTGCAGAGTAGACATGGGGACAGAGTTGGCCTCTGGATCTGGCTCCTGTGTCTGTATGTCTCATATATGGTTTGTTGTTGCTGGGCAGTAGCTATTTTAGGCCAGGGAGGAGGTGCAGCCTATAAAAACACACATCCCTACCCACACTCCATTGTCTACAATACCTTGGGGAAGAAGAGGATACATTCCCCAAAGCTACTGGCACATATTTTTTTAAATCCAACGCTGTGCTTGCTCTAGATCAGCCTTCCCCAACTTGGAGCCCTCCAGATATTTTAAACTACAACTCCCAGAATTTTATTTATTTTATTTTATTTATTTATTATACTTATTAATCGCCCATCTGGCCGGTCACCCGGCCACCCTGGGCGATGTACAATTAAAATACAGTAAAAACACAATAAAATATAATGATTAAAACAATAAAACAATTCTTATTAAAAACCTAACCCACCCCATATTCCCGCCTGAACAGCCATGTTTTTAATGCACGGCCTGAACAGCCATGTTTTTAATTTGCAACCATTGGTCATGCTGACTGGGGATGATAGGATCTGAAGTCCAAAACATCTGGAGGTGACCAAGGCTGGGGTAGCCTGATCTAGGCAGAAGGCGTCTTACATAGTAGCTACATCCAGCAATACCCATCCCTTTCTAAAAATGTTAAAAGATCTCTATTGATGAGGGAGTGGGGAAGGAATAGATGGAAATGCAGACAACTGTTCCCCAAATCTTTTCTCGGTGACCCAGGACCATTTTTCCTTCTTCTCTTGTTTTACTAATTGAGTACATTAAATAATACATCCACGAGAAGACTGCCTAATGCAAGATACTTTTCAAAGCTTCTTTAATAATAGGGAAAAAAACACTATTTGGGATTTCAACCATAATGGCTATCCTTACTTGCCAAAACATGACTTCTTAGCAGGTGATTTTCATCAAGTACTACTGAAATAGTACCTAAATGAATTAGCAATAAAATGGACTTAGGCCCACCAGTGGGAGCCTCCATTAATCTTGGTTTAATCACTAAAGAGATGCCATTCACTTTTCTTAAGAAGTCACATTTTTCTCCCCTTGCTGGTGAACAGATTTCATAAAGTAACATATTTCTAATGAAATGGCTCTGCTTGAATTAAAAACCCTGAAGGTTTATGCAGATTTCAGTTTTGATTACTGCTGGCATGGGCTCTTAGCTGACTCCGGAAGGTAGGTCCGTACTGAAAAGGTCCCAGCATGGAGTTCATAATATTCTTTGAAATAAAATACTGCACTTGTACTTAGTGGCTTTAATCAGCTCTGACTTTTGATAACCCAACAATAGCTAATTAGAATAACACCTGCCTTCTAAGTCATGTCATGTAGGTTACTGCCAACAAGAAACCTTGTATCTTAGCTGCATGATTATTATAGAGTCGAAAATCTATCTGTAGAAAACACTAGAACTGACACTCTGCAAGTCTGGTAGCCATTAGGCAGGTCTTATTTTTTTCTGATGCATTTTGAGTCCCCCACTACCACCACAGAGTCCCTCACTGGCATATGTGAAAGGGAAATGTTTTCAATTGAACCAAGGATGCAAAAACCCCATGAAAAAATTGCCTTTACTTTTATCGTCCTAATTATTGCATGTTGTAGCTGTCTATATATCTGAATAACGTGCATATTCCTAACCCTAGTTGGAAGAGATGAACAATTTATTCATAGAGATTACAGAGTTTCTGATGTCAACTATTTCATTTCATTTTTATTTTTGGTCTGCCATGCAGCTACAGCGTTGAATTTTGCGTGGTTTCTAAACAGTGTAGCAATTTTAAAGATGAATTCTGTAGAACTTGGAGGTTTTATTTAAAATAAAACTTTGAACACTGTGCATATTAAACAAACAACAAATAAACAAATGTTTTCCAGAATTAAAAATATAATTATAATGATGATGATGATGATGATGATGATGATGATGATGATGATAATAATAATAAATTCTTTCTACTCTTGTCTTTCTTTCAGTTGAAATATATTATTGAATGAGTTTCATGGTCAAAACTGCCAGTTATAGAAGTCATAAATTATTGTCTTGTTGAGGACCTTCTTTTGCTCATTAATTTTGTTCACAAATAAGTTTTTTCTCCATTTCCACAAAACCACTCAAGCAAAAACAAAACAAAACATCAATCGTTCGCTACAGGCATAAAAAGACCCCCTCTAACAAGTGCTAGAGAGTTAACTGGGATACATCCAATGATAAAGTGATGGATGCCCCCTCCTCTGGGCATAAAAAAAGATAACGGACAACATTTTTTTCTTTGTTGTTAAAAAGGAGATTACACTCCCAATGAAGTTCAAATGGGGAACTCTCCTGGCAAATTGACTGTAGTCCTTTCTCAGCCCTGTGATTTTACAGGTCCGTGAAATGGAGCCTGCCACTTAAAAGCGTGAGGAAAAAATGACACAAGTCAGTAGAGTTTTCCTGACATAGTTATGCTGCCGTGTCTACACTTCCCACACCCTTGAGAGTTAGCATTTGGGCCCATTATACCTGTGCACTGTGGCTTGGCAATTTAGATCTTTTAATTTTTGAATAGACACACACACACACACACACACACACACGTGTGTGTGTGTGTGTATGTATTTAGATGTACTTAGTAAATACATTGAGTGAAATGCATCTTCATTCCTCTTCAGCTCCTCTTAAATACTTAGTAGTTTCAAACAAGAAACTATGTAAGCCGCCTTGGGTTCCTTGCAGGAAAAAAGGCGGGGTATAAATGTAATAAATAAATACTAATAAAAATAAAGAAATGCTACTGCTTATTAAAGGAATGTGTGCTGCAGCAGGGCCCATAACACAATTGGCCAAACATATAGCAAACTACAGAGAGATCCACTGTTTCCCTGTAGATGGACAGTTGGATTGGGACCTTGGAGCACCTCTGCCACTAAGTCTACAGTTAAAAATGTTATCTGTACTGGGGTTACGTGCTTCTCCAGCTCCACCCCCTGGAACACATGTGTACTAAGAAGGAGCACTTGCTTCCATATGAACTTGCTCATTCACTGAGATCATTTGGAGGGGTTATTCTCCAGGTGCACCCATGTGGGAAAGTTAGTCTGCACTGACTGGGAATGGCTGAGATGAAGCAGCCACTCTTCTGGTTTTCAGTTGGGGTCTTTCACGGCCCTACCTGGAGGTGCCAGGGATTGAACCTGTAACTTCTGCATGCAAAGCATGTGCTCTATCCTTGGTCTATTGGCCCTTCTCGTAAAATTATTACGTACTAGAATAATTAGAGAAGTTTGGGGCTTCTTACCTGAGTCAGAAAATGATGAAAGGGAGACCTAATAGAGGTATATCATGCTGCTGCTGAAGGGTTTTTTTTAATTGTCTGGTGCTGCTTATTTCTTTGTGTTTTTAATTTCTTTGTTTTTATGCTATGTTTTATTTAAGATTTTGTTTTAATTTGGATTTTGTTGTTAGCTGCCTTAAGCGCCATTCTTTAGCAGAACGGTGGAATAATCAATCAATCAATCAATAAATCAATAAAACTATGAAATGAGGGAACATTTCACCTTTTCTTTTAGTACTAGATGCTTGGATTCACCCAGTTAAACTGATAGGAAGTAAGTCCAGGATCCTACCCATTGTGTTATAAGGGAAGCATAAGGAAGACAGGAAGCTCCCTTATACCTGGGTCCGATCAGTGGGGAAAAAGGCGGGGTATAAATATAATAAATAAATAATAAATAAAATAAATAATTGTTGCTAATAAGGCTGGGCTGAATGGGGAAGAGGTTGTGGGTGAAAGGGGGTGAAAAACATCCTCCCTTTTTAGTTCAGGGGGTGGGGTGGCTGCCATTCCCCTCCCCTGATGTTTCATTTCAAGGGACATGCGGGGAGAGCTGGCAGCCATAGCCAGCTCAAGTCTACCTCCACTGCCTGAAAATGATGCTGCATTCATCAAAACTAACCCAAGTTGCCTCCCAGTTTTTGGCCTAAGCCTAGCCTTGCTAATCTTTATCAGAGCTCTCTTAAATTCCTTAAATGTTTCCCGTGAGCCATAACCCTTGGATTCACTTCTGTCATTTGCTTTAGGAGTACTTAATTAGAAGGGCAACAACTCTAGTTCCACAAATGGAGCTTCCTCATCCCTTTGGCATAGCTGGAATGCATCTATGGAACCTAGTGGATGGTACAAGGGCTAGCCACAGTCAATACGCACCACAGGGATTATTCATAGTAAATACTGCGTATGCTGCGTTGATGTGTGTGTACTGCTGTGAAGTTACCGTGCCTTTGTTGTGCTGGTCTGCCACTCCGCCCTGCCCGTGCCCTAGTTATTCTTGCTCCCTACTATCATTTGTCATGTTAACCTCAAGCCAAGAGGGGCCAGGCATCTTCTTTGTATCAGTTGTTATGTTTGCCATACCCGATCAGTGTGATTGATCATTGCCTTTGCTACAGGTTGGTAATAAGCTGTTTTGAGAGACTCCCACATTTCCCAGAGGACAGAAGTGGCATGACAGCCTTATAAACTGGTCATTCATCAACGTGTTCCCTGGTGGTGACTGTCTGAAGGCTGGGCGGCGGGCCGCCCGGCCTGTCCGATTTCACCCAGGCCTGAGACTTGCCTGTGGGAGCAGTTCCAAGGCTCAGCAAGACACTTAGTAGGAAGCACAGTAATTAACTGGCTCTTCGGCTGAATCAAAACTCCCAAGTAAGAGCAGCACTGTATTTTAAATTCTGATAAATGTCTTTAACATGTAACCCTGATAAAATGTCTTTAACATGTAACCCAGCATCTAGGGATGGATGGCTGACTTACCACCAATACTTAGAAATTTTGCTAGCCTTATTGAAACTCTTGGGCTTTCCTTTCTTTGAAATCTCTCAAATGTTATGCCCGAGGAGGAAAGCTTCAATTCAGATTGAATCTCATTTTAGAAGGTGTTTCATTCAGCGCCAGGTCTGCCAACCTTCTGGGAGGAAGTTGTGGCAAGGGTCCATTCAGCACAGCCTCACAAATATTCACAGAAATGTATATGCGAACAAACCTCCTGATTTGGATGTCTCTGGCAGAGGCCTTCTCCATCATCTGCTACCTGAACTTATCTGGTTAAATCTGGAAGAGGGGTGGACTAATCTCTCAGTTTTGCTTTCTCTTACATTCATTTAAAATCATCATCATCATCATCATCATCATCATCTCAAGATCTTTCCATCTCTTCATGAAGAGATTTGTGAATTTTTGGTAAGTTATTCATCCCTAACCTGGAATTACCTCATGCAAAACATGTGCTCTGCAACTAAGTTATAGGCCAGTGTTCTCCAGCCTTGGGTCCCCAGATGTTTTTGGCCTACAACTCCCAGCATGCCCCAGCCGCATGCTGGGAGTTATAGGCCAAAAACATCTGGGGACCCAAGGTTGGAGAACACTGTTATAGGCCCTCCCAATCTATCAGTGGTGAATGTTGCAGACAATTCAGCATAATAAGCTTTGGGTGAGTTCACTACCAGGTCAAAGGTTGGAGATGACAGGCACAACCTAAATAATGACAAAAATCCCATTGGTTAATCCTTTTAATAGCATCCGAGTCATCTTGCTTTTTCAACCTGACTTTTCTTTATTGAAATAACTGTGAAGTTATTTCCTGCTTTTAGAAAGTACAGTTTTAATCTTAACGAAAGATTTAATGCCTACTGAAGTGTAAAACAAACCACTGCGTTACAAGCATGGCCTAATCAATCAAATCTACATAGTTCACAGAAAAGTACCTGTATGAGGTTTTTATATCAAAATGCCTGTAATAATAAGAGACGTTTATGAGCACCCATAAAGCTGTTTGAATTTAATCCCTCTTTAAATAACACCAACAACATTAAAGCAAATCTCTCTATAGCAAGCCCAAGTATGCCATAAACAGCCTGCAACGCAAGGCTTAAAAGCCATTACAGAAAACTCTGAAAGATTCATAGACTGTAGTAGTGATTGGAGACTCTATAGAGTGGGTAGGGAAAACCCTACAATTACGATGGACAGCCCTTGTAATATAGTATTACAGAGTATTAACCAAGTGATCAACTATGCATTTCAGTGCAAAAAACCACACACATTAATTAGAACGCTGACTGTGTCCATTCAGCAGGTGTAAAATAGTTCTAAGACTGCTTGGATGTTTCCCAGTTGCATTACAATTTAAATGCTGGGTTCAGACTAAGGTCCATTGAATCTAGCATGCTGCTTCTAAGAGCAGGCGGCCCCTGAGGAATTCACAAACAGGGAAGTGGTTTCCATCTCTGGTGGTTTGTCATCTCTACCTGGTATTCAGAAGTATACTTCCTCTGCAGTGCAGGGTCCATTCAGTTTCATGGGTGCCCCAAGCACTCCTGTCCTTGGTGCATTTGTGCAATCATTTGTAAGGTCATTTGAGGTAAGAATCAGCAGCTTCAAAGTGGTTACTCAGGAAATAAAAATATAACCCCCCCAAAATAGATTTCCCCCCCTCAAGATTAACAGTGTTCCAATCTGTGTATTAGTCCGGGAAATGCAAATTAGGTTGCTTCTCTTAAAAATGAAGACCAGACAAAATTCTCTAGCATCCCTAGTCATAGTTGAATGTTCATAAGTGAACATTTTTGCAGCAGAAATAGCCCTTTCAGTGGGCCTGAAATGTTCCCCATCGCCCTTTGCGCACCTTGATTGCTGATGTTCATAGCCACAATTGACTGCTGGGCATCACATGGCCAAATCAGATTTGACTACATGACAATCTATCTGAGGTTGAGCCAAGTCATTTCTGAGTAAGGGCAATGTTTCTAGCATCACATTTTTTCTCTGAAAAAAGGGAAGGAATGATAGTTCTTATCTTTTACCTAAGACTACTCTGCTTTGCATAGCCAGACTCCGAGATCAAGCCTAGGGAAGGACTTAATATTTCTGTTGAGGTTCTCATGTAGAAAGCTGCTAATCTCAGTTGTGTTTCTTAGATCCAAAAAAGATATAAAATATTGTTTAGTTTGCAAGCAAGGGTAGCGAGCGAGACTGACCTTTGAGCCAAGAAGTTCAAATATTGCTTCTGGCATGAGCCTTATTCACATGTGTTCCATGGAGGGGGCAGGAGTGGGTCCTGCTAATCCTGCACCCAAAGTCAGTACATTGACCCCACCCCCTAACAGCCATGTGTAAAAAGGGAGTTCCTCCTTGCAAGCAAGATTCCTAATCACTCAGGGATCTGAATTTACGAAATGCCTATGCAAATACTATTGTATGTACATAGATGTTCCTTTTCACATGTCTCACTCAATGTATAAATGGTAGGGGTGGAACCAATGTGGCAATGCTGGGGCAGGTCTAGCAGGGCCCAGGCCCACCCCTTCTGTGCAGAAGTGTACATGAAGAGAGCTATGAACTCTCTAAGTGGCGTTGGCAAGCCTCCCTCCCCCTCTCTTCCCCCATCCTCAGCACTATTCTGAAAACAATAATACTCAACAGATTTAGCAAAGATTGCTGAGAGCACCATGCAAAAGCTTACCATTGTCACCACTGATACTGGCATACTCTTGAGTCTGGGTTCCCCTAAGGAGCAAGGAGGGTGTCCGGTGGTGTTTGCATTGGGCGAGGGGTGGGGTCAATGTGGTTGGATCAAAGTGCTGAATGAAAAGGATGTTAGGAGGACAGGAGGCCATAGGTTGTGCAGTGGAATAAAGCATGACACTGTTTTAGGTCTGCATGCTGTGGTTAATGGATGGGGATTCGAAAGGTAGTTTTCTCACTGGAGTTTAATGAACCCTGCTTCAGAGAGAGAGAATAAACGAAGCTGGCCTTCGGCAGGAGAAGACGACACTGGATGCCTCTGTGCTTTCAACATTGTCCATACAAAGTGAGCATGAATGCACAAATTCACAGCTGAGCTTCATAGATTTCATAGATCATAGAGTTGGAAGGAGCCTACAAGGCTATCGAGTCCAACCCCCTGCTCAATGCAGGAAACTAGAGGAGGGGTCTCCCATCCAAGTAATAACCAGGCTTGACCCTGCTTAGCTTTCCACGCTCAGACAAACTCTGTCCAACTTCAGAGGGTTGCCTGCTCTTGTCATATTGCTGTCTGTTCTTAAAAGCCCAGAAAGAAGGGATCCCATACTGGGAGGGGGATTCTTCTTAAAACAGTGCAAGCTTTTAAAATAAGAGTGAGCTTTCATACACAGCCAAGGTTATCCAAAAAAACTTATGGCCAGGATTTCTTGATGCTGGAAAAAAATAACTACCGGTATTTCCCCCCCTCCAGAAGAGTTCAAATGCTCCTTTTAGTGTGTGTGTGTGTGTGTGTGTGTGTGTGTTTCCCCACACCAGGGGTTTAGAAGAATATCAAATTCAATGAACTGCATCTCCTTTGGACAGAGACCTGTGAGCCTATTCATGCCAGCACAAATCAGCTCTGGTTGCAGGGCAAGTTCAGCGCATGCTATGCAGCAATGTGTTGATCCGATTTTGCAATTGCTGGCCTAGTTCACAGTGGTGGTAAATTTATTTCTGGAGTGTATTATTTGACACTATAGATGGGAGCTCACATGATTGAATATATCTCCATCCAAAACAATTCCCTACACTTAAAAACCTAGATGTCCAGAAGTAGAATTCCAGCATAGACTTCTCCGCAGTGTGCTAGCTCTCTATGTACAGATAACCTTTTTTCTCACGTAGGAAAATATTCAGTCATACACTGCCCACACCTGTGCTGGTACCGCCCATTAACAGTTTTACCACTTCATCTACTCTTTGCATAAACTTAACCCATCAGGCCGCATCCATTTTCAACCCATGGTGAGGGATGGAGCAAATGTTACCTGGCTGATTCCATGGACAACATTTGTTTGACCACACAATCAAGCTAAATCATCTCTTTGCACATAGTGCACTACTATGCATGTTAAAATTGTTGTGAAACAAGGCCCCAATTTTCAGTTATGTCAATCCTTTCTGAGTGGGAAACAGGAGGTGAACTGTATTAAATATTTAGACTTGCATTAGACCGCAATTCCTTTGGATGCTCAAAGGAACATTACATCAAAAGTAGCAAACAAACTGAATTTAAGGGTCACCTGCCTTCCCAGCAAGAGTTACACCAAAAGAGGAAGTGTAACAGGAAGTCCCTCAAAGACCACCCTGAGGGTGGTTTAGGCACTGGTTGTCACACTGCCCTTGCTTATGTAATGACACGGACACTGAGTGGAATAGGAAAAAGCAAAAATAAATTGGAGAGGGGTGTGTAATTATGATGGGTCACATCTACAGCCCTAGGCCTAAGAATATGACAATTGCTGTACCATCTTTAGCAGCCCCCAGCCCTACAAAGGGGATGAGGCTGCAGCCAACCTAAACCTTACCAGGCAGTGAATTGACCATAAAAAGAGAATCATAACAAAAAAACAACAACAGCCCACATCTAGAACACCATCCTCCTGCCCGGATGAGACAATCTGATCCAGAATATGATCTGCCACATGTGTAGGGCTTATAAATAGGTTGGGATAGCCTCATGGTTATCATGGTGACTATGACATCCTGAGCCACCCTGGCAAGATAGCCTCAGCATGCCCATTGAAGTCCCCCAGGACAATTGTCCTGAGGGTCATCAACACCAAGTCTGAGACCACCTCTATCAGTTCAGGTAAGGAGACTTTGGGGCAGTGGAATAGTCGGTACAGCAATGAAATACCTGCCTTGTTTTGCTGATCTACAGGTACAAACACTTGAAACTAGCACTCTCTTTGAAAGGACACCTAGTGTGGGAGATGGAATTCTTAGAGACTACCACAATCCTTCATCCCTTAATTTCATTGAGTGTACATTGGTATTGAACAGCATATCCAGGTCTAAACAGTTGAGACAGATCAACCCCTTCCATCTCGCCCACTCATGTCTTGAGAGCATATGCCAGATCAGCACCTCCCTCCAGAATTAAATCATGGATAACTGATGTTTCTGGTAACTGACCTGGCTTTCAGTAGCAATACAACTAGGCCTGATAGCATCGAGCATTACCACTCATGTCCCCATATTTGGAAGAAGGACCAGAAAGGGGGTCAGCCACTATATTTCTGATCCCTTTTTCCCTATCCCTAACCTGTTCCAATACCCACAACTGCCCATTATAACCTCAATAGGGGTACCACTCCCCTCCAGATATTGGTGGCCAAAATGGCTAGCTAGATACTGAGAGCAAGTAAAACCCTTCAAAATTCAATAACATCAACAACGTTTTAAAGCATCAATGGCAAAAGTGCAAATGTACCAAAATAAAAAATATCAGCACTACATATCACAGTATATACATACCGATCACAAAACACAGGATACTAAAGTTCAGGGAAATAGAGTACAGGGATATTAAAGTGCAATATGCTAAAATACAGTACAGTCCATAAGGAAAGTAGTTCTACATCAATAGGAGTCTGTATCCCTATGGAGGTGTTTGCCCACTCACATGTAGGGCGAAAGTGTGGAAGGGAACGTGGGCACACATGTAAGCCTTGCCCCCGGCATCCATGCACACCCGGTACCCAGTTAGACCTTTGCACGTTGAGGTATGAAGAGGGCTCTGTAAGCGCATTCAGCTGTTTACAGAGCTCCCTGCTTTATCGGGGTTTCTGATCATGAGAAGTCTATAAGCATGTTCAGCTGAATGCATTTACAGGACCGTATACACACCTTCATGCACAACGTGTGAAGGTCTACACGGAAGCCAGCTGCACAAGGATGTTGGGCTTATGTGAGCACCTATGTCCCCCGACACATTTTCACCCTACACATGAGCAGGCAAACCCCTGAAAAGGGGTTCTTTTGAGCAACAAGTTGTTGGCTGTACCTCTCTCCATGGAGGTTACATTTATCCAGCCTTGTAAATAAGCCCCCCAAAATTACTAACTTGCAAAAATGTTTACCAACTTGCTGGGGATATGGATAGGAGAGACAGAGAGATTCATTCATTGAATAGATCTGATTTAAAAAACTGACATAAATGCCCCATCATATGCCATCAAATGCCTGGGAGTAGAGGACAGTCTTAACCTGGTGCTGAAAAAATGACATGGGGAAATCATTCCACAATCAGGGGCCACCACCGAGAAGTCAAGAACAAATCCTGTCAGACTAATCTGATCTCATTTTTTGATCGGGTAACCTCCCTTGTGGACTGTGGGAATGCTGTGGACATTATATATCTGGACTTCAGCAAAGCTTTCGACAAAGTGCCTTATGATATCCTGAAGCTAGCTAAGAGTGGGCTAGATGGAACAACTATCAGGTGGATCCACAATTGGCTACAGAATCGGACTCAAAGAGTGCTTATCAACCCTTCTCAAACTGGGGAGAGGTAACAAGCGGGGTACCACAGGGCTCGGTCCTGGGCCTGGTGCTCTTCAACATTTTTATTAATGACTTGGATCAGGAGGTACAGGGAATGCTTATCAAATTTGCAGATGACACAAAGTTGGGTGGAACAGCTAATACTCTGGAAGACAGAAACAAAATTCAAAGTGACCTCGATAGGCTGGAGCGCTGGGCCGAAAACAACAGAATGAAATTTAATAGGGATAAATGCCAAGTGCTGCACCTAGGGAGAGGAAACCAAATGCAGAGTTACAGAATGGGGGACACTTGGCTCAACAATACTACAAGTGAGAAGGATCTTGGAATTGTGGTAGATCACAAACTGAATATGAGCCAGCAATGCGATGTGGCTGCAAAGAAGGCAAATGCAATTTTGGGCTGTATCAATAGAAGTATAGCTTCCAAATTGCGGGAAGAGATAATTCCCCTTTACTCGGCACTGGTTAGGCCTCATCTTGAGTACTGTGTCCAGTTCTGGGCACCTCACTTTAAGAAGGACATAGACAAACTGGAGAGGGTTCAGAGGAGGACAACAAGGATGATAAAGGGACTGGAAACAAGGCCCTATGAGGAGAGACTGAAAGAACTGGGCATGTTTAGCCTTCAGAAGAGGAGACTGAGGGGAGATATGATTGCACTCTTCCAGTATTTGAAGGGTTGTCACACAGAGGAGGGCCAGGATCTCTTACTCGATCATCCCAGTTTGCAGGACACGGAATAATGGGCTCAAGTTACAGGAACCTAGATTCCACCTAAACATCAGGAAAAATTTCCTGACTGTCAGAGCAATAAGACAATGGAATCAACTACCTAGGGAGGTGGTGGGCTCTCCCACTCTGGAGGCATTCAAGGTGCAGCTGGACAGACATCTGTCAGAGATGCTTTGACCTGGATTCCTGCATTGAGCAGGGGGTTAGACTCGATGGCCTTGTAGGCCCCTTCCAACTCTACTTTTCTATGATTCTATGATTCTAAGTCCCTCTCCCTTGTTGCCACCTTGGAGGAGGCACCTGGAGGACGGCCTTAGATGATGAACGTAGTGTATGGTAGGTTCATGCCAGGAGGAGTGCTCCATCAGGTATTGTGGTCCTGAGCCATGTAAGGCCTTATAGGTTAAAACCAACAGCTTGAATCAGGCTCAGAAACATACAGGCAGCCATTGCAAGCGGGCCAGAATTGGTGTTATATGTTTGGACCTTCTTGTCCCTGTTATCAATCTGACTGCCTCATTTTACACAAGTTGCAGCTTCTGCCTTCCAAGGCAGCCCCATGTAGAGTGCATTGCAGCAATCTAACTTGGAGGTTACCAGAGCATAGACAACTGAAGCCAGGTTATCTTTGTCCCAATAAGGGTGTAGCTGGGCCACCAACCAAGGCTGGTAGAAGGCACTCTGTGCCACTGAGGCCGCCTGAGCCTCAAGTGACAACTATGACTCCAGGAGAACCCCCATGCTATGAACCTACCTGCTCCTTCAGGGGGAGTGCGACCACAACCAGAACAGGTTGAGCATCCTCCATCTGGTCACAAGAACCACCCACTAACAGCATCTCGGCCTTGTCTGGATTGAGCTTCAGTTTATTAGCCCTCATCCAGACCATTGTAGCCAGGCACCGATCTAGCACATCCACAGCCTCACCTGATGAAGATGAAAAGGGGATATAGAGCTGCATGTCATCAGTGTACTGATGGCAACATACTCCAAAACTCCTGATGACCTCACTCAACAGTTTCAGGTAGATGTTAAATAGCATGAGGGACAAAACCGACCAGCTGCAGAACCCCATACTGGATAATCCATGGGGCCAAGCAATATCCCCTTTCTGGAGCCGACCATCCAAGTAGGAGCAAAAGTCCTGCAATGCAGTACTTCCCACTCCCAACTTAGACAATCATCCCAGAAGATACCATGGTCAATGGTATCGAAAACTGCTGAGAGATGAAGGAGAATCAACAAGGTCACATTGCACTTGTCTCTCTCCTGACATAGGTCATAAATAATACAGGGTGACCAAGGCTGTTTCCATGTCAAAACCCAGGCTGAATCACAAGTGAAATGGATCCAGGTAATTGGTCTCATCCAAGAGTGTCTGGAGCTGGTTGGCAACCACCCACTCAAGGTACATGCCCGGGAAAGAAACATTTGCCACTGGTCTAAACAGGGCCGGCGCTACCGCTAGGCAAACTAGGCGGTTGCCTAGGGCGCGCGGCTGAAGAGGGCGCAGAAACAGCTGCGCTCCTCTTTGCTGCCGCCGCGCCGGCCCCGCCAGGCCTCCACCCGCCTGCTGCTGCCATGCCTCCCCACCCACCCACCCCACCCGCCGCCGCCGCCGCCGCCGCCGCGCCTCCCTCCCCGCCCGTTGCCTGCCCCACCGCTGCCACCCCCCCACCTACCTTCTCCGCGTCACGTCGCTTCCGGAGCCCCGCCTGCGTTGTTTTGGCGGGAGGAACCAGGGCAACAGGGCTTAAACAGCCCTGTTGCCCTGGTTTCCCCGGCAAAAAACAGAGCGCGGGGGTCCCATCGCGTCACTTCCTCCTCCTCGGAGGCGGCGGCGGCGGCAGCCAGGGCGGGGGGGGAGGTAGGTTGGTGGTGGTGGCGGCGGCACGGGGGGGGGTTTGCAGAGCAGGGCTGCTTTGCTCCGGAGCCCCCCCCCACGGCACGAGAGGGGGGGGCACTAAATTTCATTTCACCTAGGGCGCCAAACTGCCCTGCACCGGTCCTGGGTCTAAAGTTGTTAAGATTTTCCGGCATCTCCAGCTAGGGCTGGGGTAAACTCCTGTTTGAAACCCTGGAGAGTCACTGCCAGTCATTGTAGACAATACTAAGCTAAACGGACCAATGTTATAAAGCAGCTTTCTGTGTTTCTAGTATTGGAAGATGTAAAATGAATGGATTAGGCAGGGGGCCTTTGGACATAGGAAACCAGACAAACTCTCAAACCATGAGTTGAGGATAATAAAATAAAGCAAGGAACTGACTTGAGCAAAGAAACAATTCCAGGAGACAGCTAATGGGCTGGCTTCTTGTGATACCAAGCCATGATCTCAGCTCAGGAGCCAGATGTAGTAATGCATTTAGTGGTCTCTGGCATTTCCTTTCCATCTGAGAAAAGTAAAACATAAATGCATGCACACAAAAGGAAGACTGCCGGAACTGGTTTCTGGATGCCTATGGAACAACCAGCTAAGATTGCCAAACCCTAATCTAAGCCCTAACCTTGAGGGTGCTCTTATGCTGTATATTTGTCCAGTGGCATTTCTCCCATCTCTGGAGAAGGATGAGAGCAGAAGCTAAATATGCCAAGTACGTATATTTACCAGCTATAGTGTTTAAAACAGTGGACTGCACTTTCTCTGGACTGTGAGTTGGCAAGTCCAAATGGGACCTATCAATATGTTAAGATCTGTTCTATCACAGAGGAAGTTCTTGTTTCTCATGTGTAAAAAAATGAGTTATGGTAATAGTTAAATTATTTATACGTTACACACACACACACACACGCACAATTTTTAAAGCATCAAACAGCACTCCAGACCAGTTTGTTTTGGATCCTGCAAGGATGCAGTAATCACCAAAAAACATCTTTATTACAGTGACTAACATAACAGAAATATTGAAGTCTTCATATTAAGCCTTTACATCAGAGCAGCTGAAGATGGCCAAAGCCAAAACATCTTTAAGACTTCACATTGTTAGGTTAGCCATTTTAGTGTATATGCGTCTGTGAGTGCATGCGAACACACACACACGCACACTTTATGGGTTGGATCCAGACGAAGGCTGCAATTCTGTATAAACTTACCTGGGGCTTACTGAACTCAGTGGGGCTTACTTCTGAGTAGACCATCATCATCATCATCATCAGGCGATCACTCGTGACCGAGTAAGATTGTCTTCCGGGATAAAAGGAGGAGATTCTAAAGAAAGATTGTGTAGACTCTAGCGATGGGTCCGTAAGTGACTGTGGAGGCCAATTCTAGATCCACACAGCTTCCCACAGTGAGGACACAGGTTACCAGATAGAAGATGGTCCTGTAAAGGATTCATTTGACGTGCTTTTAGACATACTCAGGATTGCACTGTAAGTTAGTTGATGCTAGTTCCCACTGAAATCAATGAGACAAGTTAGTCATACTAAACTCAAGTTACATTGATTTCAATGGGAATTAAATACAACTAACTTAGTCTGGATCCAACCCTATCTTTGTAAGGAAAAAGATTTAAAAGATTATACTGTAGATTGCCAAGGTGATGAAAATTCTTATTAATCATAATTAATTTTAATTTTTGACTGAATTCATTCATGGTTTATTTCCCCCCTCATTTGAATTGTTTTTGTTCTTTAATATGTTACTGTTTTAATAACTTTATTTATTCATTTGTAATATTTATATTATATACCACTTTTTTATTATATTAGATTTTATGTTATTATATGGTCACTACTACTACTCATGTTAAGGGAAATGGGGGACCTGCTGGCAAGAGACCATAACTCAGTGGCAGAGTACCTATGTACTTTGCATACAGGAGGTCCCATGTTCAATCCCCAGCATTACCAGGACTGGCACCGAAATTATGCCAGGGCTGTGGAGCTATGATACCGCCAAGCGGAGCTATGAAGAAATCACGTCAGAGTCACACTATATGTTAAAAATACATCTCTCTGCACAGAAATACAGGAGGATGAGCTTGGTAGCTCCATCGAGAGCATGTGGATTAAACTAAATCGGACAAAGAATAAAATGAACATGGTGGTTGGAGTCTACTACCAACCACCCAATCAAGGAGAAGACAAGGATGAAACTTTTGAAAAGCAAATTGTTGCCAATGTTTCAAGGAGGCATGATGTAGTAATAATGGGGGGGCTTCAATTTCCCCGATATCTGTTGGAAGACAAATTCTGCAAACATGGCCCCTCCAAGAAATTCCTGACTTGTGTTGCTGATTACTTTCCTCCTACAGAAAGTGGAGGAAGGAACCAGAGGATCAGCTATCCTTGACTTGATTCTAACCAACAGAGATGACTTAGTGGATAAAGTGGCAGTTACGGGAACTCTGGGGGAAAGTGATCATGTTATACTTGAGTTCATGATTCTAAAGCAGGGCTCTCCAACCTTGGGTCTCCAGATGTTGCTGGCCTACAGCTCCCAGCGTACCCAGCCACCATGGCTAATGGCAAGGGATTCCTGGGAGCTGTAGTCCAGCAACTTCTGGGGATCCAGTGTTGGAGAGCCCTGTTCTAAAGGAAGCAAAAGCTGAGTGTAGCCAAATGTGTACCCTGGATTTTAGGAAAGCCAATTTTAATAAACTCAGAACAATGATAAGTAAGGTCCCATGGCAAGCAACTCTAATGGGAAAAGGAGTCCATGATGGGTGGGAGTTTAAAAAAAAGGAAATTCTAAAGGCACAATTAGAAACAATTCCCACAAGGAAAAAAGGTAAAGGACAACAGAAGAAGCCAATGTGGCTTCACAAAAAGCTTAGAGATGACCTGAAAATAAAAAAGGACACACATCGGAAGTGGAAGGAAGGCCAGGCTACAAGGGAAGAGTACAGGCAAGTAGCACAGAATTGCAGGGATGGTGTCAGGAAGGCTAAAGCTGAGAATGAGCTGAGGTTAGCAAGGGATGCTAAAAGCAACAAAAAAGCTTTCTTCAGATACGTGCATAGTAAAAGACAGAGGAAAGAAATGGTGGTTCAACTACTCAATGAGGATAGCAAAATGATAGCAGATGACAAAGAAAAGGTAGAAGTGTTCAATTCCTACTTTGGCTCAGTCTTCTCCCAAAAGAGAGTCTATGACCTCCCCTGTTAAACTGGAAGTACAAGCTGAATGGGCAGGATCACAGCTTGAGACTGAACAAGTTCAAATCTCCAGGGCCCAATGAACTGCATCCTAAAGGAACTGGCAGAAGAACTCTCAGAACCACTGTTTATTATCTTTGAGAAATCATGGAGGATAGGTGAAGTGCCAGATGACTGGAGGACGGCTAATGTTGTTCCTATCTTCAAAAAGGGCAAGAAGGAGGAACCTGGCAACTACAGACCTCTGACATCAATCCCTGGGAAAATTCTGGAGTAGATTATAAAGCAGTCAGTCTGTAAGCACCTTGAAAACAATGCAGTGATTTCTAGAAGCCAACATGGATTGTCAAGAACAAATCCTGCCAAACTAATCTGATCATTTTTTGATCGGGAAACCTCCCTTGTGGACTGTGGGAATTCTTTTTTAAAAAATAAATTTTATTTAGTTATAAACTACATACAACACTGTAAAACAAAAACATACAACTACAGTAAATCATAAGGTGCACCCCCCACCCACCTAGGGACCAACTAATATACTTCCATCCCCTTAATCAATTGAATTCCACATTCCAAAAATATAACATATCCTGACAAGGCATACTCCCCTTCCTCTTTATTAATACATAGTCTAATAATTCATAGATTTCATAGATCATAGAGTTGGAAGGAGCCTACAAGGCTATCGAGTCCAACCCCCTGCTCAATGCAGGAAACTAGAGGAGAGGTCTCCCATCCAAGTAATAACCAGGCTTGACCCTGCTTAGCTTTCCACACTCAGACAAGCTGAGCCATATATACATACAATTATTCTTCTTTAAATGTCCCTTTTTGCATTTGATACTACAAGTTAGTTTATCGTTTAGGGCTATATCCCAAACTTCCTTATACCAATCAGTTATTAGAAAAACATGTTGTACTTTCCATTTCCTCGCTATCATTAACCTAGCCGTAGTTAACAAGTTTACAGTTACAGTCATGCCTTGGACTGAGAGCATAATTCGTTCCGGAAACGTGCTTGTAATACAAAACACTCTTATATCAAAATGAAATCCGCCCAAAAAAATGTGTACAGAGATTTTTAATGTAAGCCGTACTACAGTACTTGTATTGCAAGACGTCGCTTGTATATCAAGTAAAAAAGAATTAAATAAATATTTAAAAATTTGCTTGTCTTGCAAAACGCTCTCAAACCAAGTTACTTGTAATCCAAGGTATTACTGTAGTTCCTTCGTATTTTGGGCACAGGTGACTTTATCAGTTATTGATAACAATGCAAGTTTAGGACAGACCTCTAGATTAATACCAATAATTTCTGATATTTCTGTAAAAACCTCTCACCAAAATTCCAGTACATTTTTACAACTCCACCACATATGGGCGTATGTACCTATTTCCTGACATCCTCTCCAACAGAGTGCGGAGCAATTGTTATCTTTTCTATTTAATCTTACTGGAGTTAGGTACCATCTCCATATTAATTTATAGAAATTCTCCTTTATCCTAGTTGACATAACTTTCACAATCCGTCTATCCCATATATTGTTCCAGCCCACCTTCGAGGTCACCTCTTCAAATTCATTATCCCATACTGTCTTTAGATGGTCATCTTGTTCTGCTTTTTGAATCTATCTGTATAAATCCCTTGTTATACCTCTTGTTGATACATTCCCTTCTAAACCACCTCTAGACATAACAATCTTTTCAAATTTGGTTAAATCTCTCTCATACTCGGTTTTCTTTTCCACTTCTTCGACCACTGTTCTAACTGTAATAAATTTAACCACGACACTCTTCTTCTCCCAACAATTTCCAGTATTTGGTCTCTAGTCCCCATCTTTTCCACCCAATCCGATAATCTAATAACCCTTTCTTCTCTTAGTATACCCTCCAAATCCAGTCTTAAATTTTCAGGAAAATCATTTAGAGTCACCACCGGAGTTAAAGGAGAAATCCCTGGTATAAATATATTCCTTGTAGTACTCCAATAAATCATTTTATTATTTTTTTTAAGAAAAAGTACCGGTATATTCTCCAAAGTATTTCATAATTCAGATCTTTCTAACTCCAACCACATTATTTCTTTAGGCCGTGCTATAATATCCACTATATCCAATATCAGAAGAAATGTGATGATGTGCCATCCATCACCCTGTTGCTAAACAAAATATGTGGTGACATGATGTCATGAAACCAAATCGGAGTGGGAGCAAATCTCTCTGCCGTCACTCTGTATGGGTGAACATTTTGCAGCCCCTACCAATCACCAGAACAGGTGGATAGTGCATATCAGAGGATGGACTTATGTGGGAGCAGGGAGCGGCCCCCACTTTGGCTTAGCCAAACTAAGGTTTACGGAAGGCTCTTGGTAAAGTAACTAGCACCTACAAGTTGGGCACACCTTTGGGCAAACTTTCTGTTTATTTCTTTGTTTGTTTATTTTTAGTTTATACACTACAGTTACACAGGTTCTCAGGGCAACTTACAAAAAAGTTAAAGTTACAATAAAACTGAAATGAAACCATTAAAATGAGAACATTCAAACACTACAAAATCAAAGAGCAGTGTCAAAATCAAAGAACAAATTCCAAGTCACATAGAAACAATGTAAGGGGGGGATTTTAAAGGTATTTGCCTGGCACCGTAATGATCTCAAGGTAGGCACCAGGTGAGCCTCCCTGGGGAAAGCATTCCAGTCCGGGTGCCACCACTGATTAGACCCTTTGCACTGTAGCCATTCCACTACACCTCAGATAGTGCGGGCACCCTGAAGAAAGGCCTCTGTTGAAGTTCTGACTGTACAAAAAGGCACAGTGTGGAGACAAGTGGTCCTTCACAAGTGGTCCAGAGCCATGAATTGTAAAGGGCAAAGCCAACACTTTGAATTGAACCTGGAAATTCACTGGGAACCTGTGCAGGTGGGAAAGCACAGGGTTGTCATCTTAACAGTCCTGGTTAACAGTTTCAGTGCTGTATTCTGTACTAATTAGTTTCTGAAACATCTTCAAAAGAAGCCCATGTAAAAGGTGATCACTCATTCTTGGAAGCAAAGGCCATCTTTAAGACTTTATTTTTCATTCAAGTCACACACCACAATCAAAACAGCCTCAGAAACAACAGCTGTGCCCTTGAATCACAGTTCGAGTGATTAAAATGGATCTCCACCAATTCATCAAAAGTTGAATAATTGCCAATCAAATTGATTAAAGATCATAACCTTATAATTTACTGTCCTCCAAATGTCATTTCAACTGACTTCTATAATATTAATTTTAACCAATTAATTGCTCCATTAATTGGTTTAACACTATTAAGCTACACTAGTTACTATGAATTACTGTTACTGGACAGACTAATTGTTTTAGAAGGAGCAGAAGAGAAGGGTAAGAAATGCACACTTGTTGAAGGATATGTGTTTGGGCTGATTATTTATGCAGTTTCTCAAATCCATGAAGGTAATGTAGCTTAAACCTTCATCCTACATCTTGGGGTGCTTTCCTTACTCCAGGCTCACATTCTGTGGTGTAATTTACACATACATAGACCTACAATCCTGTCCTATTAGTGCTTTGCCTAAAACAGGGTAGTAAACTATATTACGAAATTTCACCCACATGCCTTTTACAGTTTTCTTTCTATAAACGAAACATGCCTGGGACATAAAATGTCCCAGAAATCAGCATAAGAATAGACTTTATGGGGGACTTTATATCTCAAACAACTGAAACAATTAGGGGGGGAACAATACGAGGTCATCCACAGGTCATCTTAGTCTCTTTTGATAGCCAAGAACAATAGCAAACACCTCCTTCAAACAGAAAAGAAATCCACTGTGGGAAAGCTTTGTTATGCTGATTTAAAGTTTACAGGCCTCAGGCCTTTTTCAGGCTTTTGTACTGCTAATTGACAGCCATTAGGCCTGTCTTTGTTATGCAGATTTCCTGAAGGAAATATTAAGGAAGGAAAGATTAAGTCTGAACTTACCTTAAGTAGCTGAAACCTGAAATCCATATTCTGATCCTAACAGCCTGGGGAAAACATTCAGTCAGACAAAAGCCTTTCATATACACAATTTGCCTTGCCTGAGGCACTTGTTTTGGAGGTGACTTGGGCACCCCCTAAACAATGTATGCAGAGTTCTAAAAAAACTGGATGAAGGTTAACCCAATCCTCATGGCCACTGAGGGGAAGGGGGAAGTCCTGTGACTGCTGCTTTCATTGGGGCTCTTTACGTGACCCCAAACTTGCCCACCAGCCAATTCCCTTGTCTGGAAATGATAAATGCTCGCCTTTGCAAGCCATGTCTCTGTGTTGCTCACCAAGTGCATGCTGCCTCAGTGCTATTGTTGTTACCACATGTTACCACATTACCACCAGCTGGGCATGTAGACAGTTGCAGATGCTCATATTTTTTTATTTTTAAATATTTATTTAAAACTATTTATTTACTTAGTTTAGCATATTTTTATCCCACTCCTTGCCCAAAAAGCCTCCTGGAACAGCTTATAACTAATAAGTAAAAGAAGACAGTCCCTCCCTGCCTGCAGGCTTACAGTCTAAAAAGACATGACACGCAAGGAAAAGGGAACAGGGAGGCATGAGGGAAAAGTTACAGGTGCAATCCTAGGGTTTGCAAGATAGAACACTGTGTCACAAACTAGGCATGGTTGGCTCCTCACCTGTGACCCTATTGGCTCTGCCTCTGCTGACGTACTGTCCACCCCACCAGTAAGATTGTCCACGAACTGTCACTGCCCGCCCCTCGCTCTCTGCATTCCTGCTAGATGACATGTTTTTGGCTGTCTAGCTGGGGCACTTCAGAGGGGGAGGGAAGGAAGCTGCAGAGGACACAGGTACAGCTTGTATCCTGGCCTCTACAGTCCCCTTCCCTCCCCGCCCCCCCAGAGCACCCCCTCTACTGAGGTCACGTTTTTGATCCTCAGAGAGGCACCCGGCGTGGTTTTTTCCACGCCAGTTGTGAGGGCAGGATGGGGATCAGAGCTCGAATCCCCAGCTCTGAGGTCAGAGCTCTGTTTCCAACCTGGGATCTGGGAATCCGAAGTATCCTAGGTAGGCTTGTGTAATCGAGCCTCGCCGGGCAGAACGAGGCCGAAATTGGCCCCGCTCACGCCCGGCAAGGCCTTACCTTGTTCTTCGGGGCGGCTCGCCCTCTCTGCGGCGAGCCGCCCGCGCAGCCCGTCCCGTCCCGTCGCATCACTTCCGGGACTGGAAATGACGCGACGGAACCCTGCGCAGGTGCGCTGGACCCCTGTGGCGCATTCTGCACCTGCGCAGGGTCCCATCGCGTCATTTCCGGTCTCGGAAGTGACGGACGGGGGCTGAGAACCTCTCCGCGCCGCTCAGAAAATCGAGTCAGGGTCGGCGCCCCCACGGAAGATCGGGTCGGGGGCACGACCCGGCCTTGGAGACATGCCTAATCCTAGGGTCACCAGGTGCTCTCTTAGGGTGGTTAAAATAAAAAGGGATTGCGAGGAACTCGCAAAGGATCTCTCCAAACTGGGAAGAATGGGCATCAAAATGGCAAATGCGGTTCAGTGTCAGCAATTTTAAAGGGATGCACATTAGGGCAAAAAATCCCAACTTCAGGCTGATGGGATATGAGCTAGCGGTGACTGACTGAGAAAGAGATCTTGGGGTTGTGTTGGACAGCTCAATGAAAATGTCGACCCAGTGTGCGGCTGCTGTGAAAAAGGCAAACTCCATGTTGGGCATAGTTAGGAAAGGAACTGAAAATGAAACTGCCAAGATCATACTCCCCTTACACAATTCTGTGGTGTGTCCACACTTAGAATACTGTGTACAGTTCTGGGCACCGCACCTAAAAAAGGATATTGTAGAGTTGGGAAAAGGGCAACTAAAGTGATCAAGGGGCTGGAGCAACTCCCCTGCAAGGAAAGGTTACAACAGCTGGGATTCATGAGTAAGGGGAGGCATGAAAGAGGTGAACAAAAATTAGGCATGGTGTTCTGGAGAAAGTGGATAGGGAGACATTTTTCTCCCTCTCTCATAATACTAGAACCCAAAGGAGTCATCCCATGAAGCTGATTGGTGGGAGATTCAGGACAGATAAAAGGAAGTACTTCTTCACATAAACTATGGAATTCACTTCCACCAAGTGTAATGATGATAGTCACCAATCTGGATGGCTTTAAAAGGGGATTGGACACATTCATGGAGGATATGGCTATCAGTGGCTACTAGTCCTGAAATGGCTATATGCTACCTCCAGTATGAGAGGCAGTGTGCCTATGTACACCAGTTGCTGGGGAACATGGGCAGGAGGATGCTGTTGCACTCACATCCTGCTTGTGGGCTTCCTGTGGGCTGCTGGTTGGCTGCTGTATGAACAGAATGCTGGACTAGATGGACCCTTGCTCTGATCCAGCATGGTGATCCTTATGTTCTTACACACTTTTTAATCAGTTCAGGTTTACTGAAGTTCTTTCTGCAGTGCGATCCTATATGACTCTACTCAATAGTCCCATGGATTTCAATGGGGCTTACTCCCTGGGAACTGGGTGTAGGATTGCAGTCTTAATCAGTCTACAGGCTTATTCATATATTAAATCGAACAGCGTTTTACGATTAGGTTAAATATGGTGTTTGGGGGGGATTTTAAACATTATTAATTAATTTAGATTATTATTCCAATATTGTACTGAAATCACACACACACACACACACACACACTCAGTTTAGTATCAGGAGAATTCTCCTCCCTCCACTTCTCGCTTCCAAATGGTTTCCTGATGCATGCTGACAAAGCGAGAAGTCTTCACTCCTTTCAAATAGGACTTGTCCAGGCATTTGATGTGATGGAATGACTGTCATGATTTCACACCTGTACAAACTCCTCGTGAATGAAGGTTGTTCTCAACATTTCCCCTCAGAAAAGCAATGTGTTCACATTGTCCCATCCAACCCAATGTAAACAGTTGTAGGGTTTAGTGTCTATAGAATCACATGCCAAAATACAGTCGGTTCATTCTGGGGTTTAACCATTGTGTGGAATAAATGTTGTAGGTCACCCCTCCCCATATGAATGACTTGCTATAAAAAAAAAGAAATATAGAGGGTGCGATACAGTGAGCCAACTGGGGTGTACTGGAGGAGAGGGGGTTACTTTCATGCATGCAGTGGGAAGGACATTTCTTTTTCCTAATAGGTGCTCCAAACATATTTAGTTGGAACCAGACATAATCATACCTGGAATAGAGCCATTAAAATCCACCGGCAACATTCCTCTGGTGGAGATGTGGGAACGGCGGTGTCTCAGATGAATGTTGAGGGCAGGGGTGGTGATGTTGCACCCTAATCCCCTTGGTTCCCTGAGACAACCCAGGAACTGGAGAGACCCAAGCCAGTCTTGGGGCTTCATAGACTTTCATAGATCGTAGAGTTGGAAGGGGCCTAGAAGGCCATCGAGTCCAACCCCCTGCTCAATGCAGGGAACTAGAGGAGGGGTCTCCCATCCAAGTAATAACCAGGCCTGACCCTGCTTAGCTTTCCACGCTCAGACAAGCTGAGCCAGCGTGAGCCACAGGCCTGTATGGTGTAATATAATCCATCCCACTGTAGTCAATGGGAGGAAGGGTGAAAATGTGGTTCCCCCACACCTCCCACCTACTTAAAATCTCTTCCCCCACCCTTTAAAATTTGCTTTTACTTCTTCAGTGATGGGGGGGGGATCGAACTTTTTAAAACTCCCTCATAGTAATAGGACATACGATGGACTCCTACAGGCATATTGTAACCCATGAATTTTGGCTGCTCTTAAAAAAAAAATCACAACAGAGAAGAGCTATTTCAAAACAAAACCCACATGTCCTACTCAGCAACCCAGAATGTGTTTCATTTATCATTTATTTTTGAGTATATTCATTTTGAAACACATCATAACTACTGTATAAAGGTGCCCTCTATTGTTCAAAGTTGGTTCTACAGCCACTAATGGAGCTGGCCTTCTGGGTTAAATTTGCATGGCTGAGACAACAATCCCCCCCCCCCCATCCTTTGTTGTTGCAGAAAAACACTTGTCTCAAAAGATGCCAAACATTTGCTGGATCTTGAAAAAAGAAAGAAGAGAAAAGAGAACAAGTCAAACGCTTGCGATTTCTGGTTGACTAGTAAAGTTTAAAGTGCAGAAATATATATTCTTCTGGGGAAGAGAATAAAGTTGGTTAAACATAATAAATTGAATATGCACCCAACAAGAGAGCACAGGGAAAACAAAATGTAAGAAAACAGGGCAAATTAATTTCTCTGAATAGGCTGGGAGTCATACAGTATGTGTTTGAATACTCCAGATTTTAATAATCAGGAGTACTCAAACTTACATAAGATTATGTAAGATGGACTTTGGGCTCATACATATGACTAGATGAGTTTCTGGTTCTTACCATTTTATTTACAGTTCTGCTTTGGGAGCATATGCTGAATGTGGAGATAATGAAAGTTTTATTTATTTCTTTGTTGTATTTATGAATCGCCCATCTGGCCGGCAAACTGGCCACTCTGGGCAATGTACAACATTATAAAATATAAAATACAGTTAAAACAGTATAAAATTTTAAAATCTTAACCCACCCCATATTCCCGCCTGAATAGCCATGTTTTTAGTTAGTGGCGGAAGCTCAGCAGAGAGGGGGGCTCGGCGGAGGTCACTCCGGAGAGAGTTCCACAGTATGGGGGCCGTCACAGAAAAGGCCCTCTTCCTAGTCCCCACCAGTCTAGCTGCTCTGGCTGAAGGAACAAGGAGAAGGCCGTCTGTGGCAGATCTTGTTGAGTGGCCTACTTGGTGTTGCTGGAGACGCTCCTTGAGATAAACTGGACTGGAGCCGTATAGGGTTTTAAAGGTCAAAACCAACACCTTGAATTTGGCTCGGCAAGCAACTGGTAGCCAGTGCAGCTCCTTGAGCAGTGATGTGATCCCGCTGGCAGCTGCCTTTAACCAGGCGAGCTGCCGCGTTCTGTACCAGCTATAGCTTCTGAACCATCTTCCAGGGTAACCCCACGTAGAGCGCATTACAGTAGTCTAGGCGAGAGGAGACCAAGGCATGAACCACTGATGGGAGCAGATGATTAGGAAGGTAGGGGTGCAACTGCCGTATCAGATGGAGCTCACAGCTGACACCTGAGCCTCCATGGACAGCTGGGAGTCTAGAATGACCCCCAAGCTGTGGACCTGGTCCTTCAGGGGTAGATGTACCCCATTCAGCACCAGGTCAACATCCCCTAACCTCCCCTTGTCCCCCACCAGAAGTACCTCGGTCTTGTCGGGGTTCAGCGCCTTCAGCATGTTCCTTCCCATCCAGCCACCCACTGACTCCAGGCACTTGGACAGGGTCTCAATGGCCAACCTCGGTGAGGAGAGGACTTGAAAGAGAGGTAGAGCTGCGTGTCATCCGCATACTGATGACACCGCACCCCAAACCTCCTGATGATAGCTCCCAGTGGCTTTAGGTAGATGTTGAATAACATCGGGGACAGGAATGGAACCCTGCGACACTCCACAAGTGAGCGGCCGAGGGTCCGAAGCCTCCTCCCCAAGAACTACCCTCTGGTACCTTCCAGAGAGGAAGAACCGGAACCACTGCAATACAGTGCCTCCTATGCCCAACCCCTCCAGGCGGTCCAGGAGGATACCGTGGTCAACAGTATCAAAAGCCGCTGAGAGATCGAGGAGGACTAGAAAAGAGCATTCACCCCTATCCAAAGCCCTCCTCATATCATCCACCAAGGCGACCAAGGCCATCTCCGTCCCATGTCCAGGCCTGAAGCCCGACTGGCATGGATCTAAGTAATCGGCTTCATCCAAGTGTGCCTTCAACTGAGCCCCCACCACTCACTCAATCACCTTGCCCAGAAATGGCAAACTGGAGACCAGGGCAGAAGTTGTTCAGATCTTGGGGATCCAAGGAGGGCTTCTTCAGAAGCGGTCTTATTGCTGCCTCCTTAAGGGCTGGTGGCATCACTCCCTCCTCGAGGGAGGCATTCTCCACCGCCCTGATCCCCTCACCCAGTCTCTCCCTGCAGCTCATAATGAGCCAGGGCAGGCAAGGATCAAGCACGCAGGTGGTCAGCCTCACAGATGAGAGCACCTTGTCCACTTCATCAGAAGGAAGAAGCTGGAACCGATCCCACAAAACCGGTCTGCCATTGGCCTCCTCCCGCTCACTCCCTGTGTCCACGACGCACGAAATCCCACCCCTAATCCGATCAATTTTATCTGCGAAGTGCTTTGCTAAAGCCTCAGAGGAGGCTTTAGACTGCTCCATCAGGTCCGGAGCGACTGGACCGACCAGACTCTGGACCACTTGGAACAGCCTCCTGGGGCAGCAGTCCACAGACGCAATGGAGGCAGCATAGAAATTCTTTTTTGCTGCCTTCACCGCCACCCGGTAGGCTGAAGATGCAGCTCTAACCTGTGTTCGATCGTCTTCAGAGCGGGATTTATGCCATTGGCGCTCTAGCCTTCGCACCTCTCATTTCAGAGCTCGCAGTGAAGGAGTGAACCATGGTGCCGTGCGAGTTCTGTTTAGGCGAAGAGGGCGCTTCGGGGCAACTCGGTCTAATGCCCTGGTGATTGCAGCATTCCAGTCGTCCACCAGGGTCTCAACCGAGCTACCGTTGTGTGCTCCAATTCCCCAAGCGCGTTCAGGAATCCATTCAGATCCATAAGACGCCTGGGGCGGACCATCCTAATAGGTCCCTCACCCCTGCAGAGGGGTTGTGGCACCGAGAAATCCAACCCCACCAGATAGTGATCTGACCATGACAAGGGGGGGGTGGATATACCCCCGATTCTCCAGATCATTTCCCCCCTCTCCAGAAATGAAAACCAAGTCCAGTGTCTGACCGGCTAGGGTAGGTCCAGTTAATGGGTAGGGTAGGTCCAGTTAATACAGGGTGCAGCTCTCAGGAAGCCATGGTATCCATGAAGTCCTGAGGTGCCCTCATGAGGGCACCCCCCGAATGCATGTTGAAGTCCCCCAGTACCAATAGCCTGGGTGACAGCACACGCACATCAGAGACCACCTCCAGCACCTCGGCCAGGGAGTCTGCCGTGCAGCGGGGTGGACGGTACACGGGCAGAATCCCCAGGCTGCCCTTTGGACCCAACCTCCAGTACATGCACTCAATAAACCTGGTCTCCCTGAGAGGGAGTCTGATAAGGACCAAGGACTCCCAGTAAATAACAGCCACTCCCCCTCCCCGTCCCCCAACCCTTGGCTGCTGGGCATACGAGAAACCAGCCGGACACAAGGCCGCCAGAGTTGGAGCAGCGGCCTCGTCCAGCCAGGTTTCCGTAATACATGCCAGGTCCGCACCCTCATCCGGGATCAAGTCATGGATGAGAGATGTTTTTTGGGTAACAGACCTGGCATTGCACAACAGCAAACGCAAGGTTGGGAGAATGTTATGCATAGAGGGCTACAATCCAAAGTTATGCAAGTTGACTTCTGCTCACACAACAGAAATCCCATGTCCTCCCCTCGCCTCTGGCAGTTCCCCCCCCCTTGTGCTCTGGATGGTCCCTCAGCCCTCTGGAGCAGATTGGGGGGGGGGGCTGCAGTGGGGAGGGAGAATCCACTCCTCTGATGGATGCTGTTCCGTCAGCACACTGACACAATTAGATTTTACCCTGATAGGGATGGATCCAGACTACATTAGTTGATCAGTGGAATCCATGTTAATTCATTAGTATTTGTCCCGATGATTTCAATGGGACCTACGTTCAACTAACTTAGTATGGATCCAACACGGACTTGAACGGAGCGGTAAAATTAAGGTACTTCTATAACATGTAGAAAGAAAGCTGAAATTTGGCGTATGCATGAGAGTCCTGACACTAAAAAAAAAAAAAAAAAGGCTTGGATGTTTAAAACCTTTCTTCCTTGAAATCTGGGACTTGAAATCTGCCTAATAACAATGGCCAGTATTGCAGTACGGAGTAAGCATGTTTAGCCTTCAGAAGAGGAGACTGAGGGGAGATATGATAGCACTCTTCCAGTACTTGAAGGGTTGTCACACAGAGGAGGGCCAGGATCTCTTCTCGATCATCCCAGATTGCAGGACACGGAAGAATGGGCTCAAGTGACAGGAACCCAGATTCCACCTAAACGTCAGGAAAAAATTCTTGACTGTTAGAGCAATAAGACAATGGAACCAACTACCTAGGGAGGTGGTGGGCTCTCCCAGTCTGGAGGCATTCAAGGTGAAGCTGGACGGCCATCTGTCAGGGATGCTTTGACCTAGATTCCTGCATTGAGCAGGGGGTTGGACTCGATGGCTTTGTAGGCCCCTTCAAACTCTACTTTTCTATGATTCTAAGGAGCACAGTGTAAGCCAAAGCCACGATGGGATAACATGCAAGATGTATGAGTTTCCATCCAGATTCGGATTAGAAGAGGGGGGAATGTGGAGGCGTTTGCAGAACATGAGCCGTATTTAATTACTAGTCGTCTGTATAATGAGTCCTTGATAAATTGGTAACGAGTCCTCCTGAAAAATTAAGAAAAGTGCTTCTTTGTGTTTTCAAAGCCTTCTAATGGCATTCTGCACTTTTTCTGTTATTCCCACAGAACTGTAACATGTATGCCAGATAGGCATTCACTCCAACACTGACACGTGCCTAGCTAGACTAGAAAGACAGACTGGCCAGGAGCAGCCCTGCCATTAGGAAACGTGAGGCAGTCACCTCAGACAGCAGGTGGTGCAGAGAGGCAAGCAGATGGGCCATTCTTCTTGAGCCCTGTGGCAATGCCCATCCTTCCAAGGTTGGTGCCCCAGCAACAGTGGTGCTTGTTTGATGCTGGCCTGGGCTGGTTGGGTGTCTTGCCAAGTCACTTTCTCCCAACATGTTGCAGGCAGCAGATTCAATCCAGTTAAACTAGAAAGTAATCAAAGGAACATTTTAACAGAGCAATCCTACCAGCTGGTGAGTGGGGTAAATCCAAAGGCAGAGGAACTAGTTTATCCAAAGTTCTTCTGGGCTCATGCCGACAGGGTAGAAGGGAGGGAGGGGTAGACTTTTTCTTCTCCCCCTCTTTTCATTTCCCCCCTTCATTTATATTTTCCCTCCCATTGCTTTCAATGGGAGGGAAATTATCTATACCAGCTCCATTGCTGGCATACATTTTACCCAATTCTGGGAGTGTTTGGGACCAGGGCCGGTGCTACCATTAGGCCAACTAGGCGGCTGCCTAGGGCGCCGGGCTAAAGGGGGCACCAGGAGCATAGGGCTGGAGGGAGGGAGGGCTCAAGTGGGAAGAGGGGGGTGCTAAATATCTGATCTTGCCTAGGGCACCAAACTGCCTTGCACCGGCCCTGTTTGGGACTGAACCTGGGAACCTCTGCATCCAAATCATGAATTTTCCTTGTAAGGAACAAAATTCTCACAGTGGTCAGGTATGGCTTCAGTTCCCTTTGTCCCTCTCTCTTGGCTAGCCAAGCCAGGATAAAGGATGCACAACAGTAACCACTGCAGAACAAATCATTCAGAAGATAAGTTATGCCTAGTCTCTCAGTTTGCATCACTTCAACAGCTTTCAGAATCCAGTGTTCCATGATGCAAAATTTGAGTGCAGAACTATTACTATTACTGTTTCTCCTTCTCCAAATACACATAGATCGGCCTTGTAAATAAGCCCACCAAAGTTACTAGCCAGTAAATTTTATTGCTCACCTGGAGGGGGCTGGCAGGGGTGTAACAGAGGGCTGCAGTTCTTTGCTGGGCACAGAGAAGGGGGCTGGCTTCCTTTATCAGCCAGCTTGGTTTCTATGCTGGGTGCAGAGAAGAGATGGGTGTCGTCCCTCCCTCCACCAGCCTGCTCACTTGCCTGTAGGGAGGAAGGGGAGCCTAAGGCAGTGATCTTTTTAATGAAAATATAGGGGTTACATGTGTGTTCTTATTTTTAGGTGTGAAATGTTCCAAGGGATGCAATTTGCAAGGTTGTTTTTTTCTTGAGTGCCAGCCCACTCACTCACATGCATGGAATTCCTGGTCACCTAAGCTTACCAGAAGAGTGCTTAAATACAAGGCTGATATAGAGGATTTCTTGCTTTCTTTATCTTGCTCACACTGTATGTTTTTTGCTTCGCTTTTTTGCAGAACATTTGTTTTCTGCTTGCTTATGCCTTGAAAAGTTAAAAATAGCGGGAAAAGAAAGCCATAATTTCCTTAAAATATTGGCATACACTTCAACTGTCCCTATATACCTGGGAGAGTCCTTTGGTGATGGGAGGGCTACCTGTCCCTGATAAATCACTGTTGCACTTATCCTTTTTTTCCCCCCTGCACCTTTTAAAAAATCTTTTGGGGATGTCTTGTTTAACTTTTCTGTTAGACTGAATTGCCAGTGTCTCTTCGCAGAGTCTCTAGAAGTTATGTCTCTGAATGCAGAGGGTACGAATCTTGCCTCTACTGTGCATTCATCTAAATGTACATTGATTTATGCCACCCTTAGTTAAAACCTAGAGGGGCCATGTGGCCTATTTTACAGAGGATAGTCCTCTACTTGAAGGGCTATCAAAGAACAGTTCTTTCTTTGAAGGTGTCCTCTATTCGAAGGGCTGTCCAGTACAAGTCCACTTTAAAATTCAAGAACTGGATGGCAGGCTGAACAGGTACACAGGTCACCTGGGTCACATTCTTCCCCACTACAATGAGGTGAAATTTATTTCTGTTTAAATTATAGTGATGGCTAAATGTGCATCGTTACATATAAATTAACATATGCAACTGTTTTGCAAGTCTGTGTCCCTTTTTGCCCTCTTTTTTTTTGGTGATGCATTTCCTTTTGGGGGGGCGAATAGCCTTCAGCAAAGCATAGGTAGGGGAGGGGGAGCTTGATAGGGGTGTTACATGTGAACATCTTTAGCTGTGCAATGCAACACGCAAGAGGATGCAATTTGCACCAGGTTTTGTGTGTTTGTGTGGCTACATTTTTTTCTCAGATGACAAGGTTTATTAAATGCCAGTGAAACTTCCTCTTGCAGGTGTTGTCCTTTTGAGGTGGGGGGAGGTTCGCCGAGGAAAGTCTTCACAAACTCTGCTGGCTTGGAACATTCACATAGCTTTATATGATAGCAAGTCGTTTGTATGGTGTGTAATTGGCCACTAATGAACCTTCCTGAACAGAGCGGAGGATACACTTCAAGTTCATTTCTGGCACCAATCCTGAGCCTCTGCTACATGAGCCGAGGCTGGAAAGATGCCCTGGCAGAGGCGGCTTGAGTAAGGAGGATAAAACATTATGGTAACAAAAATTGTTGGCACTTCTGGTAGTGACAAATGTTTCAGAAGTTTGAGATGGATTCAGAAGTTTGAGATATTAAGAGCCTCTCCAAGTCGTGATAGAAGATTTTGAGAAAGCTGAGACGGGTTCTAACTTCGTGGTAAAGTCAGAGATGCCTTAGCTTTGTTTTACAGGCCATGTGAATCCCTTTTAACTCCCAATAGACAAAAGATGAATGCTCCAAACCAATTAGGAGTAGATTTTTTAAGCGCTGGGAACTTTTGGGTAGGTGTGGGGGTGGGGGATGTACATTTTTTCTATTGGACCTTTTACTCAAACTGAATTGGGCACACATTTGAAGAGGGGGAAAAATATACAAGGAAGAACTTATTTATTGATTTATGAGACATGTCATGTGGCTTTTGCTTTAAACGTCAGTGTAGACTTTCCCTTAATAAAGCACTTCTCAAAGTGTGGGTCATGACCCACAACTGGGACACACACCACACTGTTCCACATGTGTCTCGGCGCCTCCTGGCCGGCCCCCTGCACACACACTAGCCCCCCACAATGTTACACAGATATCACCACCCACCTTTATTTATTTATTTGATTTATACCCCGCCTTTTTTCCTGCAAGGAACCCAAGGCGGCTTACATAATCCTTCCTCCTCTCCATTGTATCCTCACGACACAACCCTGTGAGGTAGGTTAGGCTGAGAGTCTGTGACTGGCCCAAAGTCACCCAGTGAGTTTCATGGCCTGAGCGGGGACTAGAACCCGGATCTCCTGCGTCCCAGTCCAACACTCTCGCCACTACGCCACACTGGCTCTACGCCTTGCTGCCCATTCTGCCCCTTGTCTCAAGTATGGCTTTTCTCATTGGCCCAACAGCAGCAGCAGTTCCCCAGATACGCAGTGTGTAGGCACTGAGCCAGAGCTGGTAGGGAAAGAGTCAGCCTGCGTGTGCAGAAGAGAGAGAAAGAGCAGGTACTGCAGCAGAAGCAAGCAGCAGTGGCCCCAGGGAGGAAGGGACGGAGAGGAGAGGAAGAAAAACCCCAGCTGCAGTTCCTAAGCAGAGCCCCAGCATGTGGTGCAGCCGCCGCTGCCGCTTCCTGTGTCCAAGGGTGAAGGGAAAGATTTGGAGGGGGGGTGGGAGTCTTTTCATCACCACCACCCTTAGTCCCTTTCCATATCGGCTGAGGCGCCCAGACTGGTCATGAGGTACAAGGAAGCACCTATTGCAGTGTTCTCCAACCTTGGGTCCCCAGATGTTTGTGGCCTACAACTCCCAGCATGCCCCAGCCAGCTATGCTATTCAGCCAGCTATTCACTGCCTGAATAGAATGTTTGTGGCCTACAACTCCCAGCATGCCCCAGCCAGCTATGCTATTCAGCCAGCTATTCACTGCCTGAATAGAATGTTTTTGGCCTACAACTCCCAGCATGCCCCAGCCAGCTATGCTGGCTGGGGCATGCTGGGAGTTGTAGGCCAAAAACATCTGGGGACCCAAGGTTGGAGAACACTGTACTGCAACAGCCACTGTTCCTTGCAAGGGTAGGGGTGAGCCGGATATCACCATCCCTCTTAACTCTCCCCCATGGCCTCTTGGGGTTCCAGAGACCAGAGCGCTGAAAGGAGGGAGAAAGGTGAGGCAGGACACAGGAGAAGAATCATTCAGTGCATGATTATAGCACAGGCTTTCTGCTCTTCCTTACGTTTAAGCAAGGTTCTGTCCAGACTGGCTGACACTTTTCATGACCATAACTAGAACTACTTCAAATGGCCTGAGCAGAGCGCATGCCATCATGCAATCTGCATGACGTTGTGCAGCCCGTGTGGATTTCCCCACTTTCTCTGCTTTTGCTTTTGCTTTTTTTTTTGCACATCGCTGATGTGGATAGAGTTCCCCATGGATAGAGGTGGCTAGTTCTATTCTAGACACATTTAGGCTGCAATCCTATATATCCACTTACTTGAGAAGTAGTTGCATTGAACTCAATTGGGCTTACTTCCGAGTAGATTTCTATATTATTGTACTGTAAGTCACAAACCTAAGAGTGCGAAACACATTGATTTCAGTGCTCAGTCAATCTCTCTTCTGCCTCCTTCATTAGCTCCAGAAAACCACAGTAAAGGGAGCAATTTAGGAGTCTCTAACATCATTCGCATCCTCTACGCAGGCTATGGTAAAAGGGTTCCTAGGAAGTCTGTTTCCTCTTGATGCAGCTCTGCAATTATTAACGCATCTTAAAAAGCACAGGAAGTCATTCCCCCCCTTCCGCAAGAAAAGGCAGTCCCATGGTTTTCATTTTTGTATGTGTGTCACACTGAGTTTGAGGACAGGAGTGTGTGACACTGAAATGACCATTTTTATGCCTTTTTTTAAATCATGATTTAATTCCTAATAATATTCTTTTCAATAATATATTTAATATGCCCAGGTTTTTCTTAATCAGCTTTAATGCTGCCTTTGTTCTGTGTTCCGGCTCTGCCTGCATCCTATTTTATGAGTGGCTCTGCCTGTGCCCACCACCATTTTGTGACTGGTGGGTCTCCGTGATTTTCAACCCTTTCAAGTGGGCCCTGGGGAAAGAAAGATTGAGAACCACTGCCTTAATAGAAATGCCTAAACATGCAATGCTATACGTGTCTACTCAGAAGTTAGTCCTATTAAATTCAGTGGAGCTTATTCCTAGATAAGTGTGTATTGGATCACAGCCCAAATGTATACAAATGGATTATTTGATCCAGAAGCAGCATTTCTGATTTGTTTTTTTAAGATGCAGTATTCTTGATAGATCATTGAGAATGTGTACATAAATATTTAGAACCTTCCCCTTTTCTGAATGTGTGTGTTATGTGTTCTAATTTATTTCTTTATTTTTAGAATATCGGGTTTTTAATTGATATATTATGATCTCAGTTGCAAGAATGAAATATTTCAAAATACATAGTTAAAAAAAAGATTTGAATGAAAGTGTGACATTCTAAAATAAGGAATGCATCTCTTGTTGGGGTGTGTGTTCTTCAGTGCAATTGCAGCCTTTTGAAATATTTATTTATTTAATACATTTTTAGAAATAAAAAATAAATAAATAAAGAATATTGTATCTATGCATCTATCTGGTATGGTTTAAAACACATAGCCTACTTTTAAACATACTTTTTCTTTTCTTTTTAAAGAAAAAACCCAGCCCTCCTGGGGTCTCAATCCAGCCCTCCGAGGTTCTCCAGATGGGCACGCCCTCTCCCCTGGCCCCACCCACTTTCCCTCAATCACTGATCGTTTCCTGGTTTCTTGGCTTTTGTGCAGGCTTTTCCCCGTTCTAAAGGGCTGCGATGCCTCTCTCCTAAGGCTTAGTTACTGGCATGAAGAGCTTTAAGCTAAAATATGCTGGTGTTTTGGCCCCACCACTTTTGCCTTTGGCTATGCCCTGTTTGCCTTCAGCCCTGTCCCCCACTGAGATGTGGCCCCCAAGCACTTTTCTGAAATAAAAGTCGGCCCTTGGGTTGAAAGAGGTCCCCACCCCTGCCTTAGAGGTTTCGCTTGTGTTTGGCGCTCCTTGAAATTCATTAGATGTTTCGCCCAAACAGGAACCTTTCCTAAATGACACCTACGCACAAATAAAGCTGTCCACTGCTTAAGACCTTCTAAAGATGGCCTGCTCGTGGGTCCTCTCACTGTCAGTTGCATACAATTTGGAGTTATCCAAAACATGATTTACAAAACAAAAACAAAAAACCACCCTGCAGTGCGGCTGCCTGATTTTGGGAGCTTGCTTGGTTTTGAGGGTTTGTGACATGACATGTACTATGATGTTGCTGAGGGCATCTTTTCATGACTTCATACCAGCCAGCAGCTGCATTTCTCCTTCTCCCAAAGCTGATCGCACCTTCTCCTCTCTTTCTGCCTCTTTATTCCCCACCCAGAACACACACACACACACACACACACACACACACACACACAGAGCTATGAGGTGTTTGTACAGAGGATTTTTTGTTCGTTCCCCAGGAAGTGCACACAACTCCAGAAGATCAGAGGTTCACTGCTGTGGCTTCTTTCACACTTCCTGGTTTAAAAGAGACCAGCTGAGGTTTGTCTCTTTCTTTCTTTTCTTTCTTTCTTTTTTTTCTGGTTCTACATAAATGCAACTCTGAGGATAAGCTTCACCTGTTGACTTCGCTCCTGTCACAATTCTATTGAAGGCACAGGAGCCCTGACACAAACAAACAATCAAGTGGCATTTCTATTACCATGGTCCATAGGCTCTGACAAGCTCCTAAGGGGAAAGAATTCACAAAAGAATTTTCATACTGCATTTCAGGAAAATATATATATCCCTGTTGTGTCATCGTGGTGCTGTTGCCAGTGAGGCATGAGGTGCCCAGTTCTCTTGGGGAAGTTGAGTTCCCGAGAGGCAGTAGCAGTGCAGGGAGGCCATCAGTGAGGCAGTTGCGCATTTCAAAATATTGTATCATTTTAAAATGCAGCCCACATTAGGCTGCCGAAACTGGATACACCAATTTCAACTCTATCAAAGAATGCAGCTCTCTGTTTGCAGAGACAAGAAGCAAACCCCTGAACCCAAAAATCCCTTGAGCTGTCTTTCAGAGAGTGATAGTTACGGAAATTAGCAGTGCAGAAATTCATACTAATCATTCATCGGGAGCCTTATTAGCTGTCTTAGTAATGTTATGAGGAACGGGCCCAGCCTAGTGACAGGAACAGCTGCAGAAGGGGCTTCTTCAGCCCACAGCTGTGGAAACGTGATAACTTGCGGATCTTCAGAATGGCTGTTAAGGTGGAAATTCTTTCTCTTGTTGGAAGCTTAATTTGATTATGAGGACTTAGCGCACATTTTGAACGCCAGGGATCAGACTTGGAAATATCATATCCCTAAGTCATCTCTCTGGCAATGGCACACATCAGGGGAGAAATGATTCCTGTACACCAGGGATGACCAATCTTTTTGAGCCTCCATTTTGAAGAAAGTCTTGGAGGCCACGTTCCAATGATGGGCAGGGCCAATGGTGAAGTGCGGGAAGGACTGGCGGCAGCGGCTGTGCAGGATCCTACAACTCCCAGCATGCCCCAGCCAGCGTGGCTCACGCTGGCTCAGCTTGTCTGAGCGTGGAAAGCTAAGCAGGGTCAGGCCTGGTTATTACTTGGACAGGAGACCCCTCCTCTAGTTTCCTGCATTGAGCAGGGGGGTTGGACTCGATGGCCTTGTAGGCTCCTTCCAACTCTATGATCTATGAAATCTATGATCCCAGGCAGGCACACCGTATTATTTTATTTATTTATTTAATACATTTTTATACCGCCCGATAGCTGAAGCTCTCTGGGCGGTTTACAACAGTTAAAACCATAAAATACAATATAATATAAATATAAAATTTAGAACTACAGATTAAAAACAAACAGCAGAGCTAGCAGCAGCAGCAGTTACAATAACTGAGTTAAAAACAACTACAAGATTAAAATGATTAAGATGATTAAAATGTCTGGGAGAATAGAAAGGTCTTCACCTGGCGCCGGAAGGAGTACAATGTAGGCACCAGGCGAGCCTCTTTGGGGAGCTCATCATTCCACAGCCGGGGTGCCACAGCAGAAAAGGCCCTCCTCCTGGTAGCCACCTGCCTCACTTCCTTTGGCAGGGGCTCTCAGATTATACCTGATCTGTTTAACTGGTGACACTGGGAATGGCATAGTCCACCAGGGATCCCCAACCTTTTTTGGCCAATGATGGTCACATTTTGAATTTGGAGGACACTATTGTGGGCACTTCCACAAAATGGCTGCCGTGGGGGTGCAGCCAGTCACAAACTTTACTACTGTAACATACCAATTTTTTTTCCACAGAGAGGCAAGCTGAGGAGGCTAAAAGACAAGTAACTTGCCCACCAGGCACCTGAATACAAAGCAGAGGTGTGAGTCTGAGCCCCAGAATACGAACCCACCATTTTCTGCTTCAGCAGATAACCCAGTTTGCAGAAAAGATCACCCCAACACTTTGTCACTGTTCCTCTCTCTTAGGATGACCCCCACCCCCACCCCCAACTCTCTCTCTCTCTCTCTCTCTCTCTCTCTCTCTCACACACACACACACACACACACACATACACACACACAAATTGCCAGTGCAGGACCACAATCCAGATGAGAACCAAAAGGGGGCTGTAACCCTTTGTGCCCCACTGTAGTCCTGATCTGGATCACGGGCACAGCTGCATTTTGCACTGTAAAAAAGAGGCCCCATTTATTTCAGTGGGAACTCTTTTTGTAATGTAAACTGACAGCACAGGGCCTCCGATCTGGACCGGGACCCTAGCGTGGGGATAGGGGAGCCTTTAACCCCTGCTGTAGTTCCAGTCTGGATCAGGCCCTCTGGGCCTGCATTTTGCATTGCAAAATAAGTCCCATTCATTTCACTGGAACCTCTTTTTTTCGATACAAAGTGCCAGTTTGGGGGCCTGATCCAGCTCAGGACCACAGCAGGGGGCAAGAGGTCATACCTCCCCACCCTACCCCATGCTGAGGCCCAATCTAGATTGGGCAGCCAGCACTGCCAGTTTTGTTTTGTTTTTAAAGCCCAGGGATGGGGACTCGGACTCCAGGACTCGACTCGTGAGTCGGACTGAGTCCCCCCTCTGACTCGAGTCCCAATATTTTTAATGGGACTCTAGACTCGACTCAGGACTCGAGACCAAGGACTCTTCAACATCCCTGGGCTGTGCCAGAAGGAGTGGAGAGAAGTGCGATCGCTGGCGAAGATTTTGTTTTTTAAAATAATTTTCCCCAAATGCAACCTTTCAGACATTTTGGGTTTGGCTGCCTCTGCCTGCCTGTTTGGGGGTTCCCTGCCTCCTCTGCCTGCCTGGTCTCTTCTTAACCAGTTCCACAGTTTGAATTGTCCAAGACAAAGTCGCCTCTGCCTGCCTGCTTTGGGGTTCCCTGCCTCCTCTGCCTGCCTGATTATTTTGGGTTTGTTTGTCTGCCTGGTCTGTTCTTGTCAAAATCAGTTGCTGAGTTTTGAAATAAAAAGGCACACTTGTGCCTAGAATTTATTTAAGCCTCACATCTGAAGTAGCCTTATTTTGTTGGGGGGGAAACCCATTGATTTTAATAGGGACTCGTGGAGTCAGCTTTGGGAGTGACTCGGGACTTGTGACTCGTGAGTCACCATTTTGGACCAAGGACTCAGACTCGAGACTCGGGTCCAAAGACTCGGGACTTGACTCGAGACCAAGGACTCTTCAACATCCCTGTTAAAGCCTTCACACGTGCACACACCCTGCTCCCTTTTCTCCTCCCCTGCTTGCTGCAGCCCCATGACTCTTCCAGACCTAATGTCATTCCGGGGCATAGAGTGGCGGGAATGGCCACCACAAAAAAAAAATGGTGGATAATGTTAAGAGAAAATTCTGTAAAGGGGTTTTTTTCTAGGAGGTTGAGGAAAAGGAAAACACCATGTGAAACATTTCCGCCCAGCTTTACCCCACACCGGCACCAAACACAACTGTGTCCAACTGTTGAAGTTAATTCTTCCTGGCCTCTCCACCTTAAGAGGGACCAAAAAGATAATGCTTGGTATAATAAAAGGGGCATTTCTGGCTGCTTCATCATCTCTCCGGTTAAACTGTGTTCCTCATGTGTTGAAAGGGATACGTCTTAAATAAGTATGACATAAATAACCTTCACTCTTGACTGCCTAGATGAAAACAGGAAACCCTTTTTTTCCCCCCTTTACTGTTTATTAGATTTTCTTATAGTGAGATGAAGAAAGGCAAAGAATATTCCATGTTGCCTTGGTCACGGAGGAGTTTAGGAATGCAACATGACACCTGGTGGAGAACAAGGAAGAATACATCATGTGACTGCTTCAAGGGCTTAGAATTAGATCTCAGTCTAGGGATGGGCAAATCTGTCAGGTTTGCTTTCTCTCGTGTTCAAATTTTTAAATTTTCACATTCTTTCTCTCCTAAATAAGAACTTTGGGAATTTTGGAAAATTCTCACCTGACTGCACCAGCCAAATTCAATAGGTACAGCTATTTCCAGCACGGAGAGGACCGTGATGTCTCTGCCTGCCATATAGCTGTTAAAGATGAAGAGCCTGTCAGAAAAAATGAGGTGGCAACCCTAAGCTCCTACAAACATGGCTGAATACACAGGGATTCAAAGCCAGACTTAAGAACTAACAACACTCAAAACGCTGGCCTGGATGGATGAACCTGTCAATTTCAGTTTCTCCAGTATCCAGATATTTCAGATCTCAGGCTCCTTTTGCCCTGAATATGGAGAACCTTGTGAATTTTGGTAAATTCTTATCAAAACTGAAATGAAACAAAATTCTCACCCATCCCCAATTCTCACTGAGGTGGTGGACCCGTGTCTGACCTGTGGAGTGACAGGGGGCAGCACACAGGAATGATGATTCCCAAAATTCCACCTGGGGGTGGGGAATCCTGCACATAGAAAGCTACGATGGAAGGCACACTCTATGATTGCCTTACTTCTCTTGTCTATAATCCAAAACGGAATACACTTTGAAGGAAGCAGAGATTATATAGCCATCTTCAAGGGCTGTCACTTAGATGATGGAGTAAATTTGTTCTCTATTGCTGCAGAGATTAGGATCCAAACCAATGGACTTAAATGATGAGAAAAGGGATTTTTTCTCTTTTTCTCATTTAGGAAGAACTTGCTTAAGGTACAAGCTGTTTGACAGTGGAACCGACTGCCTTGGAACAAGGTAGACACTTGTTGCTTAGCGGTTTTCGAGTAGAGGCTGGATCCCTCATGCTACCTATGAGGGTAGCAGCAGATTTCCTGTGCCAGCAGGGGGTTGAGCTAGATGTCCTTTGAGGCTCTCCCAGTTCTAAGAGTCTATGATTCTGAGTTTCACTGAAAAAGAAGTAACTGCTGACATTTTTTTCAGGAAAGTCTCTATTCCCCCATTTTAGGATAACGGTTAAAGTGGGATTGTTAAAGCCAAGTTGGTATTCTGGGCTCTCGGCTACGAAATTATTGTAATCAATGCCTTAAAGATTTGCATCTCTACAATGTGCTTGCCCACGGAGGTGTAATGAAACCTTCTAAAATTGCTACAGATGCTGGTTTTGATAATAGTCTGTGGCTAAAGGTTGTATTGATAGCTGTGTAGTGATTCATCCATCTATGAACCAGGACGAGGTATTAATAAAAGGGATTGTATTGCCCTGGGGCGAAGCTAGAGTGGAAACTTATCAGAAGCACTGAACTTTGATGTGAGGCGGTTAAAACATAATTCCATCATTCTTTATAAATAAAAGGTTTGGGATAGCCAAGCTACAAACTGCTGATCATAGCGTATTATGCATGTGCTAAATTTTATGAATGTTATTGGTTGTGGAACAATGGGGGTCTCAGCTAATATTATGCTTCAAAATGTTTCTCTTCTCTCTCTCTCTCTGTGTGTGTGTGTGTGTGTGTGTGTGTGTGTAGAATTTATTGACAGGCTTTGTCAGGAACAATTTTGCATGCGAATTGAGTAAATAATATATAAAGCAAGATGGTGATCAGGTGGCAAATTTATTAGTGTTATTGTGATATGGTGGATTCATGCCTGGTTTTACCTGGTGGCAGAATCGGTGATGGGGCGGCAGTGTTCTCCAACCTTGGGTCCCCAGATGTTTTTGGCCTACAACTCCCAGCATGCCCCAGCCAGCATAGCTGGCTGGGGCATGCTGGGAGTCGTAGGCCAAAAACATCTGGGGACCCAAGGTTGGAGAACACTGGGCTAAGGAATGGGGACTAAGGGAAGAAGAGGCAAGCATGGCAAGAGGCTGAGGGAAAGAGCCAGTGTTCGCAGTATGGCTCAGGCACAGGACTGGCATTACACAGAGATCTTAGTTTAAACTCCTGTTCAGCTATAAAGCTCACTGGCTGGCCTTTTTCAGATCACGCTGTCTAGTCTAACCCACCTCACAGGGTGGTTGTAAAGATAAAATAGGATGGCATCTATACATCTCCCTGAGCCTCTTTGAGGGAGGTAAAAATGACAAGGGGGCAGATGATGTTGACACAGTGAGTAGTATGCTGACTTGCACATGTGAATTTCTGAGTGGGGGATGTTCATTTTAATATATACAGGCAGTCCCCGAGTTAAGAACGTCCGACTTACAGACAACCCATACTTAAGAACAGACTTCTGGGTTCCCCGGCGCTACGTAGAGTACAGGTTCCAGGGAATAGCACTGGAGGACTGTAAGTTGGCTCCCTCGCATTCTTGCTGTGAGGTGTCTCAAGGTACCATCTTGTCTCCAATGCCATTTGATGTCTGTAGGAAGTCATTAGGTGTGGTCATTAGGGGATTTCAGGCTAGGTTATTGACTGGAGTGCCTTACCATGCATATATGACGCCTGTGCTAAAGATTCTTATCTTCATTGGCTGCCAGTCTGTTACCAAGCTAGGTTTAAAGCCCTATACAACTCAAGACCAGGTTACCTCAAGAAATGTTTCCCCTTTATATCATATTTCCAGGCTTCTACAATTTTTTTTGGGGGGGGGGGCTGTTGTCCCTGCCTACAGATTTCTTTTTGGCAGCTACATGGAGATGGGCCTTCTCTGCAGTGGCACCCACCCTGTGGAATGATCTCCCCTCTGAGGTATGTCAGGCCTCAACACTGGCAAGTTTTGGGCATTTATTGGAAATGTCTGTATTTGTTTACTTTGGCTTTCCTACAACCTTGATCTATCTTTGTACCAACCTCATGATACCATGTGTGTGTGTGTGTGTGTGTGTGTGTGTGTGTGTGGTCTTTTGCTTGTTTGTTCGTTTTTATTCTTTTGTAAACTGTTTTGGGATTTGTTTCAAATGGGAAGCTGTATATAAATATTGCAACTCAATCAGTCAATCATGCATCACATTTGACTAGTGGAAATGCAGCAAATTGTTTTGTGAGTCAAATATGATCAATGCCAAATATAAAAAACGTTCCATCTTTTGTGTAGAGCAGGAGTGGACAACTTTGGGGAGTCCAGGGGCCATTTTTGACCTGCTCAGTCCCCCCCAACCTTGCAGGCTGCACCCCTTGCATTGTCATGCTGCAGAATTCAGCACAATGCAGGGGGGAAAATGGCAGTTTGCCACTGAATTTCAGCAACAAACCACTGTGAAGCAGTAAAAAAGGTCAAATATAGTTTGTTCGTAAGGTTTGAGGATGATCATGCCAATTTTGAAATAGAAGGGTAAGAAATGGCTGATTTATAGGAGTTTAGATTTGAAGAGTGACTTCCAGCAATTTGACAGGCATTGTCAGGGTTTTTTTTCCCATACTGAGGTTAGGCTTCGTTGGCTGATTTCTCCATTTGTACTGCGTCTTTTGGGAAACATTTTTGTGTGTATTAATTTAAGGGGAACTTCTAGTATGTGCTTTGCCCTAGTAGTCATGTAACATGATTGTACTTCTTATTAAACATGCATTTTTCGGTCTTATTAAACATACATTTTTAGCCTAAGGTATAAGGTATGTCGGCACACATGCTCAATATGAACTTATATTGCCTAGCAACACTTTATAGACTGGGTTAGAGAAATCCGAGGGTGGGGGCACTAGGTAGAGTGGTTTATTATACTTTCAGTTTAGCCTTGGAAACAGATGAAAAGGGATTCTGTCAGAGCTGGTCAAATTTGGTGAAATCTGAAACTGCCCCCACGTCTCTTCCGAGTCTCTAAAGTAGATTTTGGGCAGACCGTGACTCCTTAGCAGTAATAGTATAGTATTCTCACCCCCTCCTTCATTTTGCTACCTTTTGCCTCAAAGCAAAGGTGCCAAGTCTCGGTGCTGCTGTTTGGGTGTACTGCCCTCCAGCCTTGTGTATCATACAGCAGTGTTCTCCAACCTTGGGTCCCCAGATGTTTTTGGCCTACAACTCCCTGCATGCCCCAGCCAGTGTAGCTGGCTGGGGCATGCTGGGAGTTGTAGGCCAAAAACATCTGGGGACCCAAGGTTGGAGAACACAGTCATACAGGGAAGAGACTACTGAGTTCCTTGTAAGGGGCAGAGGGCCCACTACTCAAGGTCTATATATTCTATATGGGTGGTACTGGTTGTCAGTTGGGTACTTGTAACGTGGAATGAATGGTAGCTTCAGTTGCATGATAGCTTCAGTTGTACCGCTCTGCCACTGACAGCCATCCAGCTCCATGGTAGTGAGAAGCTGGAACTAACCTCAACATACGATACTTTATCACCAACAGTATTTAGGCATATTGCCTAAACAGCATGTCTGTTGAGGGCATAACCCTTAACAGCTGCGATATCACAGCATTTTGGAGCTTGAGTGATCATGGCAAGCCCTTAACACAGCATGATAAGCCAAAAGGTTATTTTGTTAATTGAATTAATTGTAGGCTTGATGCCAATATATAGGTTCATGAAATGCAGGTAGTACAGTCCTCCTGGGACATTAAATATACATACAAAACTTGCCCATTTGTGGAAAGCTAGCAGAACAGGGAGAAAGCATCTCCCTAGTTTTCTCTCTGGTGTGTTCCCCTCACCTCTACATACATTGAGTTTTCTTTTTACATGGGAGGGGTTTCAGAATTATAAAAAAGTATCCACCACCTTCTGAACTGGTAGGGTCTCAGTTGGACCATGTGCTTTTTTTCTGAATATGTGGATTAGCTCTTGAAAAAGCCTATACTCATCAAATGTGGGAGCCAGGTGATAGGACGTACAACTTACATGCTATTTTCCCCCACACAGGAACAGTCTAGTACCTGCTTTATCCTTTGTGTGCAGGTTGCTGCTGTGAACTAAGTTCAGAACTAATTAGAATTAATCTCAATTGTTTACCTAAAGTGAAATTTCAATGAAAATGTAGAGGTCAGAACCTCAAAGTAACATCGAGGGAAGCCAAGCATTTGAACAAGACTAGCAAAATTTTGCATGCTGGTTCTGCACATCCCTACCTCTGATCAGTAAAAAACAAAAACCCATTAATCCAATTTTCAAGCTATGCCATGGGTTTTCATCTCCCTCTTGTCAGCACTGGAACAGTGAATGAATGAACCCATGCAAAATTGACACAGACTGGAAGTAGACTGATCTGTGTCCATCCCTAGACTTCTTGCACAATCAATTGACTTCGGAATGTCAAGTACTGTCTGTGTTTGGCCAGGGTGGTGCATTGGATCTGTGCTGCCTCTTGCACTGGTGTGACTCCCACTACTGGGAACTTTTCCCGGAGGTTACGCAGAAGATTATTGTATGTTTCATGGTAGCTTGATTTGCTTATGTTGATTTATGCTTGGTTTCTCTTCAGTTTTGGGACACATAAGTGCCTTCCCATCTTGCTGATTCCTTGGTTTGCTTATGTGCAAGGTAGGTAGGTGTGTGTGGAGGGTGGGAACTTCCTGGACCACTCATGGCTTGTAGCTTTCATGAACTTGTTACATTGATATTGAATTGTATGTTTTATATTTTAAGCCACCTTGGGAAGACTGTAGTCCTGAAAGGCAACTAAAAGTGCTGTCCTATACATGTTTAGACACACAAAAAAGTCCAACTCCCAGCATGTCCCAGCCAGTCATGTTGTAGGACATTTTTCTGTCTAAACATGCATTGGATTGCACCCTAAGAAATGCATAAAATAAATCTAGAAAAAACACCGCCTCCCCACATCCTGCCCTACAGTTCCCAAGTGGCATCATGAAGAATGCAAAGAATACTACCAGTCCATTTCAAACTCTTAAAAAAGGTAATTGGGGCATGGGGGGGTCTTGTTTGACAATGATGCCAGCAGTTTGTGATCTAATTAGAATTCAAGCCAAGTACATCAGTGGAAATGTAGACTAGACTAGAGCTAAACTTTTCCAGAAGGGTAAATGTTAAGGTGAATTGTGGAAATTTCCTGCTTGGGAAGGGGTGTGTGTGTCTGTGGGGGGAATCTGAAGAATTTTGAGGGGGAAATATGCTGGTTGGATTGTTTTGAAATTGTAATGGTGTTTCCATGTGTTTTAGAGTCTTGTAAGCCACCTACTGAAAGGTGGGTTTAAAATCTTTTAAACCAACAGACAAACATCCCTATTAATACTGGAAATTATTATTTGCCAATTGTACATAACTGGATGACAAAATTCTGTCTCTGTTGTTGAAACCAAATCACACAACTTTTCCTAGTGTGCGCTATATTTTGAAATTCTGAAATATATCTTAGGGGGAAAGCAAGCACATGGTATGTGGCATCAATAATTTTTTTTTAATATGTGTGTATTTGGCATGTACTGAGAAATTAATATGTTAATAGGGTATGACCTCAGGCTAGATCAAACCCTCTTACTCATTTCACTTGTTCACATATGGTGAACCCTTTGCTTATTTGACAATGCAACCATTGGCAAGTGTGTATCTATTTTCTGTTGTCAAATGTTGGAGGGAAGGGGGAACAGCAGCTGGCAGATGGGTGGGATCAGGCATCCATTACAAGTCCACTCCTGGTCAGGCCATCTCTGTGGGTTAAGTGAGTCAAATTTCAAGGAGGCAGTTCAGGAGTAGGGCAAGAAGCAATGAAGAACAGAAGCCAGAATTGAGGAAGGTTGATTGGAAAGGCACAGCACGTAGGCCATGATGATCATCAAAATATGCAGAAGTTAAGTCAACTTGAGCCCGCTTCATGCACTCCACTTACCATGTTTTATGAACATGTGAAGAGAGGAGCGCTCCAGCCCCGCCCCCTCAGTCATCTCATCCAACACCCTGTATACGTGGAGGGCAACAGTCTGAAGAGGAGAACCTTTTGTATCTGTGGAGGCTCTCCACGCAATACATGGAGAACCTGCACGGATACAGAAGGCTCTCTTGTTCAGACTGTCGCCCTCCACGCAGACAGGGTGACGGATGCAGCAACAGAGGGGAGCAGGACTGGACTGCTCCTCTGTTCATGTGTTCATACAACACAGTAAGTAGAACGCCTGAAGAGGACTTTGATCTGGAAGATTTATAAATAGATCAGTCAGAAGTATTGGTTGCAAGTTATCAGAGCCTGGGGCAACCAAAGGTCCTGAAAACACAAGTGCTGCTCTTCTCTAATCTGACCAAAGGTCAATCTAGTCCAACATGCTGTTTCCCACAGTGACCCAGGCAGAAGCTTCTTGGAAGGCCAGAAGCAGAGCATGAAGATTGTATGCTCTGAGCATCTGGTATTCAGAAGAATAGTGCTAGTCCTGTGTGGGCTGGCACCTGACCAAGTGTTCTATCAGAGGTAGCAGGATCAGACACTACTGGAGTCACTTCATGCTCAGGGCATCTTGAGGTTTTGTCCTCTATTTGAAGAGCTGTCAGCCTAGGTGGATGGATTGATGGATTGATTGATGAATGCATGAATGCTATTTATAGGCCACCCCAGAAAAATCTCTGGCTGACTTACAGAGTAAAACTGTTTTTAAAAAATCTCAGTATAATAAAATATGATAAAATGCAGCAAATATACAGTTTAAAAGCCATCAATTAAAAGCAGGTAGCAGAGGAATTAAAGACACCACCGAGATAAAACAATGTTAAGAACCACAGCATAATTTGAAAGGCCACCGGATTTTTTTTTATGTCTTTGCCTGGCAACAAAAATATTTCCACAAACAAGGAGCCATTACTGGAAAGGCCCTTTCACTCCTAGATAGCCACAATTACCTCACTTGGCAAGGGCACCCAGAGAAGGGCCTCAAATGACGATCTCAAGATATGGGTACGTATATGTGGGTAAAGGTGGTCTTTCATGCACTGAACGTAGGATTACTAGGTGTCCTACTTTGCAGAGAATAGTCCTCTATTTGAAGAGCTGTCAGCCTTCCATTTGACAGAGTCCTCTATTTGATGGGCTGCCCAGACCAAGTCTGGTTTCGAGTCAAAGAACTTAAGAAGGGAGAGCAAAGACCTTGAAGTTGTCCATCAAGAGTTAGCACCTGGACAGTAGACTGAGCAGGCACAGCCTTCCCTGCTGTTGTGAAATGTATTGCGTTTCTATTTTAATTATAGTTATTATCTCTAAATTTGTATGTATACGTATACATTTGCATATGCAAATATTATGCAGATGGTGTCCTCTTTTGTGCTCCTTTTTAGTGATGTGTTTCCTTTTTTTTTCTTCTTCTTCTTTTGGCAATGTGTAAGTGGCCACCTTAATCAAACAGCTTTTGAAAAACAGCACCTTGAAGTGGGCCCAAAACTGGACTGAGAGAAGGCCCCAGCCTGAGTAATAACACAACACCCGTCATCAATGCTAGGGCCAACTCTGGATGAGAGGAACCTTGAAAAAAATGTCCTTTGACGGGGGTCCATTGTTATAGGACAGTGTTCTCCAACCTTGGGTCCCCAGATGTTTTTGGCCTACATAGCCAGCATAGCTGGTTGGGGCATGCTGGGAGTTGTAGGCCAAAAACATCTGGGGACCCAAGGTTGGAGAGCCCTGATATAGGAGGTGGTTACCAGTTTTAGTAGACTTACCTAGCAGCTGCAGCAGCTGCCAAAGGATACAGCCTGCTGAAGCCAGGCCTGATCAACACCTCTGCACCAGTGAATCACGTAGCAACATTTATTTATTCACTTTGGGCATGATCCTATCTCGTCCACCCTCGATGCACGTAAGCCTCCAAACATAGAGATGTATGTGCATCCGGTGCAAGGTGTGAGGTGCGGCGGTGGCCATTTTCCCCGCCCCGCACCGTGTATTTCAACTAGATGGCTGTTTTCGGCCATTTAGATGAAGTGCTGCAGAGGGAGAGGAAAGGAGGCTGAGGTGCCATTTGGATACGGCGTAAGCTGTTGGCCCCAGTCTTCCCCCCTCCTCACCCCACCAGCACGCCCCTTTAGCCTCTCCAAGGCCAGTTTCCGACCTCAGAGATGCAGCTGGTGCGTTTTTTTCCACGCCGGCTGCAAGGGGGGCAGGGCAGGGGCTCCACATTCGGAGTCTCAGCTCCATGGTCGGAGGACCTCAGAGGACCTCGGAGCTGGGACTCCAAATAATCCTGTGGCCCCTCAGACAACATCAGGAGGCCATGGGATTGCGCTCTAACTTACCCATTGTTTGTTATTCAGACTGATATAGATTTCATGTAGATTCATAGATCATAGAGTTGGAAGGGGCCTGCGAGGCCATCGAGTCTCACCCCCCGCTAAATGCAGGAAACTAGAGGCGGGGGTCTCCAATCCAAGTCACAACCAGGCCTGACCCTGCTTAGCTTTCCACGCTCAGACAAGCGGAGCCTCAAGTTGAAGCAATTCAAAATCATATTCTGATTTCCCCCTGCCCTCCCTCAATTTTGTGCACAACATTTAATGGTGGATTGCAACTTTTGCTGTATGCAAGTTTAATAAGCCTTGTCTGTTCAAAAACACTAAATTTTGAACAGAAAGGGGTAGGGGCAGATAGAGCATTGTGTAGGGAACGAAGAGGATGAGAGCTGGGGCGGAAGGGCTGGGCCAGGGGATCGGTGTGTTCCTATGCTTGTTGGACGTATCTGTGGATTTAAATGACATCTCGAGGGACGGGATCAAACTTCCAGATTCAATTCATCCATCCGATGAGAGAACAAGACCTGGCTTTCAGTCAGAGAGGAGCTGAAGGCTTCTATTGGAGACCACACAGATAAACACCGTCTTCTATTCCATTTGAAAACATTTCAGGGGAGAATCATCTGTCACTCGGCTCCAGGCCAGAGGCCTTTCAGTTCTGATTAAAGTAGAGAGTTCAGCACAACACTGGTGCTTTTGAAATCCTCTCTCCAATCCTTCTCTCCATCTTCACTTCACAGCTTCCCAGAATTTGAAGCAAACCGCTTGGCATTCATATATTACTGATAGCATTCTCATTCCCAAGAAAGGGTAGACCGTGCTGAGCAAGCTTTAGCTGTAATATGGTATTTTCTTTACCTACCAGTTGTTTAGTGTGTGTGTTTTACACTGGAGATCAAATATTCAAAAAATAAGGGTAAAGTCTCCTAAAGGTATTTTATGTCCTTAAGCATCTTGAAAGAATACAGCTGGAAAAAATGGGAGGGGGGAATCTGAAACATATTCTACTGATACTCATTTGCTTGCAAAAATCTGAATTTCTCTACTCTGTATTCATTTTCTCTCAATATTACCTGTAAAGGACTGGGGCCGGGGGCCGGTCCTTTGCGCGGGTTTGGGACAGAAAGGGTTAACCGGAGTGGAGAAAACACCTCTTACGCAGCTTCCCAGCACTTAAAAGGGAACCGCGACCAAAGTTGACGGTGGAACAGCGAATGAATGAACCTACTACGTTGTTTATAGGTAAACAGGTTTAATGAAGCATATCAAAACAAACAAGATGTGTTAACAAGGTACACGCACCTTCATTCAACTTTGTCTGACTGAACAGAGACAGTATAGCGTAAGCGTTACCATGGATGACCTCAGTTCCTCGAAAGCCGCGGCTGTCAGCGATCGAGAGCGTTTAGGTTTCTTTCACCGGGAGCTTCCCGGGGTTGGATCCTGAGTCCGGACCGAAGCCCTGGCCGTCCATGCAGCCTTGTGCCCGCTGACCAACAACCAACTCGACCAGGCTGCCCTTCTTTTCCTTCCTCTCTTGCTCCCCCCTCCCTTCACGCTCCCCCTCCCTTCACATTCCTGGGAAAAAACCGGTTCTTCCTTGGAGCTCTCCCGGGTGCTTGACAACACTTAGCAGCTCTTTGAGACTGCTGGGCAGCTGGACGCCCCTCTTGGTGTGTGGGGTGTTTCACAGCTCATTTGGCTGCCAGGGGAAGCGCTTGGGGGAGATGGGGAGATGGCCTATTGAGGGACATGTAAATGAAGGCTGATGCAGATGACGGTCCGGAACTGAGCAGCTTCTGCCCTAGGCAGAAGCCTTGATGGGTATGGCCGTGGGGGAGGGGGCTGTACCTGACTTGGCTTTTTCTCCACATTACCCATTATGGATGCTGTTGGATTTAAAGGTCTTGGGGTGGGTAGAGAAAAATGTAAACCTATGGAATTTTTGGCATGTCAACACTTAACATTATTACCTTTTAATTAATCTACAAGATGCAAGATTGAAAGCACAATATTTTGCATGTCTACTCAGAAGTCAGTTCCACTGTTTTCAGTGAGGCAACTGCCAAAACCGGTTAGCTCGCTGCAGCCAGGGTGGGAGGAAGGGAGCAGGGTTGTTTCATTTCCCTTCCCATTGACTCCAGTGGGAGGGAAATAACTATGCTAGCCCCAGGGTTAGCATAGTTTGGGGCCAATTTTGTGGATATATGTTGGGGGCACCTGTGGATCCACAGCCACCCTGACACTCCCCCATTTCTGCACCACCACCACCATTGGTAGAACATATACAGCCTGTGTGGTTAGAGTGTTGGACTGGGACTTAGGAGAGCTCGGTTCTAATCATCTGACAGCACAGGTGTCATCCTCCCTATGGACCTTCCTCCTCTCCACTCAGGGAGCAGCACTTACCTCACTTACTAAGGCCCCTCCAAGATGGCCTCCTGTTGAAGATAGGATTGCTTCCTTCATCATCATCATCATCAGGCGATCACTCGTGACCGAGTAAGATTGTCTTCTGGGATAAAAGGAGGAAATTCTAAAGAAGATTGTGTAGACTCTAGCGATGGGTCCGTAAGTGACTGTGGAGGCCAATTCTAGATCCACACAGCTTCCCACAGTGAGGACACAGGTTACCAGATAGAAGAACTTCAAAACCAAAAATGCAAAAGATTTTAAAGAATTGAATTTGAATCTTGCCAAATGTGGTGTTTGTGAACAAATCTGGATATTGGCTCACCCAACAAATGTTCTTCCCTCCATATATAAAAATGAAATCCTTCCACAGAGAAAACTAGCAGATCAGAAGGAAGAGCTCTCCCTGGCCTCCACTTTTCTATCTGTAGGGATTACAGAGACAGAGACAGAGACAGAGACAGAGAGAGAAGCATTCAGTCTTGAGGGTTCCCACTTACAGGTTGAAGAGATATAGCCTGGTCACAGGCTATACTGGGCCGGGTTCGCATGAGCAGGGAACAATCATGGTATGTTACCACGATTGCTTGCGGGATTGTGCGAAGCAACAACGATGAGCACGACAGACAATCGGGCTCATCGTTGTCGCTTTGCTCCTTCCTCCCAGCATTATCCCAGGGTTCCCGGGGGGGGGGGGGATGAGGCTCCTCTCTTTGACAGCTGCTATCGCGAGCCGATTTCAGCTCGCGGCGGCTGTCAATGTCTCCCCATTGCGCAAACAGGGCTTGTGCCCTGAAGTGCAGTGAGGAGGGGGGAGCCTCTCACCTCCTCCTTGAGAGGTCTCCTCTCGGGCAAGAGGCGGGAGTGCTGGTTCCACATTCCGGCAACTGCTCCATGAACGGAGCGGCTGTGGAGAGTGCATCACTGCCTCCCGCTGGAGAAGTTTACTCGCAGGGTAAACCATCTTCCTGCTCCAGATGGTAACGCACTCCCTGAGGCTGCTCCGTACAAGGAGCAGCTGCGGGGACTGCGTCCCGACTACAGCGGGCAAACCTCTCCAGCGGCAAAGCGGGGCTTGCTTCTGTTACTGGCGCAGCTGCGCTGGTGCCAGGAGCGGACTCCTCCCCGCTCACCATTTGGGCACTTTGGGGGCAGCTGTCAGCTGCGCTCTGTGGCCAGCAGCTTGGCAAGAGTGAGTGTGGCAATGTCCGCTCTTGCCAAGGGGCTCTCTTGTTCTAGGGATTGTGCCACGATGGGTCGTGCTGTCCAGGTTCGGATGACACAACAAGCCATTGTGGTACAAACAAACCCTGGAACAGACCATTGTGAGTTATCATTGTTCAAAACAATGATAAGTCACAATGGTGAGTCACAATGACTGGATTCGAACGAAACGCCCGACAAGCAATGGTGATTCACCACCGTTGCTTATTGTGTCGTCTGAACTCAGTCACGATCTCAGTGAGGTTAACCTTCTATAATGCAACTGCTCTGCCAATGGGCATCATACAACAAACAGCTTTTTTAAATGTATGGTTGTTCCAGGCCTTGTTGTAATGCAAAAAGCATACTTCTCCGTTGTCAACAACAGTCCAATACCCTGTCTCTGTGAGTTGTGGATCTGAATAGCTGAGGAGTTGGGGGTCTTTAGTTACCCCCTCCATTCGTTCAATTTTTTGAAGACCTGTTCTTTATTCCCTTTTTTAGCTTATTTCACGACTTGAATGCATAATTTTTATGTATGAATGATCCCTGTCATATAAGGTAATAAATTTGCATGATGTGGATCTCTAAATCTACATTTATGCATGCCATATGGACTGCTTGAACTATTTGTTTCAACTGTGGTGTGGATACTTTAGTACAGGGCTCTCCAACCTTGGGTCCCCAGATGTTGCTGGCCTACAGCTCTCAGCATACCCAGCCAGCATGGCTAATGGCAAGGGATTCTGGGAGCTGCAGTCCAGCAACATCTGGGACCCGAGGTTGGAGAGCCCTGCTTTAGTAGATAGGTCATGACAGCCACACACCCGATTCTCCCCCCACCACTAGTGCTCCAGGCAACTGCCTGGGTTACCTGCCCCTAGATCTGGTCCTGCATAACGATATTGTTTGCATCTTTCGGTTTCATAGTTCTCAAAGCATCAGGCATATGTCATTATTTCTAATGGAGGTATGTGATAATCCCCCTTTACTCAGCACTGGTTAGGCCCCATCTTGAGTACTGTGTCCAGTTCTGGGCACCACACTTTAAGAAGGACGTAGACAAACTGGAGAGGTTTCAGAGGCGGGCAACAAGGATGATAAAGGGACTGGAAACAAGGCCCTATGAGGAGAGACTGAAAGAACTGGGCATGTTTAGCCTTCAGAAGAGGAGACTGAGGGGAGATATGATCGCACTCTTCCAGTACTTGAAGGGATGTCACACAGAGGAGGGCCAGGATACCTTCTCGATCATCTCAGTTTACAGGAGACGGAATAATGGGCTCAAGTTATGGGAACCTAGATTCCACCTAAACATCAGAAGAAATTTCCTGACTGTCAGACAGAGCAATAAGACAATGGAACCAATACCTAGGGAGGTGGTGGGCTCTCTCACTCTCGAGGCATTCAAGGCGCAGCTGGACAGCCATCTGTCAGGGATGCTTTGACCTGGATTCCTGCATTGAGCAGGGGGTTGGACTCGATGGCCTTGTGGGCCCCTTCCAACTCTACTTTTCTATGATTCTATGATTCTATGTACTTTCCCCCAACCCACCCAACCCTCTCTCAACTTGGTCAGAAGGACCATGGTTTAGTGATAGAGCACAGGGTTTTTTTACACAGAAGTTCCCAGATTCAATGCCCCGGGATCTCCAGATAGGACTGGGAAAGACCCATGTCTGAAACCCTGGAGAGCCACTCCAATGGTTTGGCACAGTATTAAGCAGTTCCTATGACCTCACCATAAGCATTTGCTAAAGGTTCAAATTCATGGGTTTATCACCTTATGCATCCCAGCAAAAACATGCTTGTGTCTCATTGCAAATCATCAGCCTCCTGATTCCTACTCCTCTCACATGCACTGCACAGACAAAATTTATGCAAGATTGCCAATGACTTGCAAGTATTCAGTGTATTCCATCAAGGGTTATTCCCACGCAACTTTCCATTGAAATAAAGAGAAGTTGTACTTGATAGATTGCATCCATTGTTGCTGTTACAACTGGCCCTTGTGAGCATTAAAGAAACAAACACACACACACACACACACACACAAATCACATGCATATGCACAGAAAAAAGATGGGAAATTTCTCCCTTCCAACACTCAAAAAAGAAGTTTGATTTTAAAATCACACACATACACAAACCTTTTCAAGTCCTACAAGGACAGGTTGGTTAACTTTGTCTTCTAACTATAGGAAGATGCATTTTCATCTCGCAAGACAAGGCCCCTAGTTAGTGGTTCCTGGTCCGTTACATTAACTAATTTGAGATTGAATTATCAAATTTGCTCATTGCTGCTAGCACTAATTTGAAACCGTACAATAAAGAACAGTTTGAGAAGGCAGATGAAAGCGTGCCACCCACTGAGGCCCCAAGACCTGTCCCTAGCATATCACAGCAAGGTTTGGAAAGATTTTGGATAATTGCAGTCATGAGCTGCAGTTGATTGAAGAAAATTATACCCTTGGCTTTTTTCTGTCTTTTTTTTTTTTTAACTGCAAGGTCGTTTTCGGTGGGTTTTGTTTTGCTTTGGGTGGGGTTGCATGGGGGATGGCTTTTTGGTATTGGTGATGGACTCTATCCACATTATGCACTGACAAGTCTATAAACTAGGGCATTTTATTGAAATATATTTTTAAAATCTTCATTGCAGTCTGAATGGCAGATGAAATAACGGGTAGAAGGAATTAGCAGCATTTAATGCTCCTGGGATGCTCTGGAGACATTTGATTTGCATCTTTAACATTTCGATGACTTGCCAGTCCTAGACCAGTACAGCAGTAGAGGTCAGGGATGGGTCCTTTATTTGGTTCATTTTTTTGAGAAGAACTTAGCAAAATTTGCAAATGTCTTCATAAGTGGGACAGAAAAAACTTGAGTTTTTAAACAATATAACTGTAGGGAGAAAGCAAAGTCCAATAGGACTTACTGCTAACTAAATGTGGTGATTCTGAATCACTGCAGCTACTTGCATTAAATTTGACTGTAAGTCTTCAGTGACATTTTTCATTTGGCTGATTAATGAAATCTCTGGCTGGAGCAGAGATGGACTATCCCTATTTAGTCCATCTCTGGCCACATTTTATGCAGGGATGTTGAAGAGTCCTTGGTCTTGAGTCACAAGTCGAGTCACAAGTCTTTGGACCCGAGTCTCGAGTCCGAGTCCAAGTCCTTGGTCAAAAATGGTGACTCACGAGTCCCGAGTCACTCCCAAAGCTGACTCCACGAGTCCCTATTAAAATCAATGTGTTTTTCCCCCAACAAAATAAGGCTACTTCAGATGTGTGGCTTAAATAAATTCTAGGCACAAGTGTGCCTTTTTATCTCAAAACTCTGCCACTGATTTTGACAAGAACAAACCAGGCAGACAAACCCAAAATAACCAGAAAGGCAGAGGAGGCAGGGAACCCCAAAGCAGGCAGGCAGAGGCGTTTGTCTTGGACAATTCAAACTGTGGCACTGGTTAAGAAGAGACCAGGCAGGCAGAGCAGGCAGGGAACCCCAAACAGGCAGGCAGAGGCAGCCAAACCCATTTGGACTGGGACTCAGGGGATCCGGGTTCTAGTCCCCGCTCAGCCATGAAACTCACTGGGTGACTTTGGGCCACTCACTGACTCTCAGCCTAACCTACCTCACAGGGTTGTTGTGAGGATAAAATGGAGAGGAGGAGGAGGATTATGTAAGCTGCCTTGGGTTCCTTGCCGGAAAAAAGGTGGGGTATAAATAAAATAAATAAATAAATAAAAATAAAATATCTTCTCTGCAAGATCACCAGATAGAACCTCCATGTTCAGAGACAGTATATTTATTTATTTAATACATTTTTATACTGCCCAATAGCCGAAGCTCTCTGGGCGGTTTACAGCAGTTAAAACCATAAAATACAATATAATATAAATATAAAATTTAAAACCACAGATTAAAAACAAACAGCAAAGCTAGCAGCAGTTCAAATTACAGTAACAGAGTATACTGGTCATTGACTGTAATAAACAGAATCAAATCGATTACAGTAACAGAGTTAAAAACAACTACAAGATTAAAATGATTAAGATGATTAAAATGATTAAAATGCCTGGGAAAATAGAAACGTCTTCACCTGGCGCCGGAAAGAGTACAACGTAGGCGCCAGGAGAGCCTCTTAGGAGAGCCTCTTTGGGGAGCTCATTCCACAACGGGGGTGCCACAGCAGAAAAAGGCCCTCCTCCTGGTAGCCACCTGCCGCACTTCCTTTGGTTGTAAGAGAAAGAGATTCGAATTGAAGTCTGGAAGATTTGGAGTGTGCCAGCAAGCTGCTTCCCTCAACCACACTAATTATCATTTTAAAAAAGAAATCACTAGCTTTCTATAACTCTTTTCTATTTGTAATGGGTTTCAGGACTCTCTCCTTATAAAGGGAAGGCTCTGTTACTCACAGCCACAAAGCTCTTCCCAGTAAATCCAAGTTGAAGAGATTGAAATCACTTTGCACATGCTCAATGAAATTACAAATGTTTCATATTTTTAAATTTGTTTATTCCAATGTCCCCTGCAGTGATGTGCAAAATAGCATATAACCCTGTGTATGATCAGAGTATGGAGTAGTTCAGGAATACTTTGAACACTAAGAGCATCTGACAAAGTGGACTGTGTCTGAAAGTTTATGCCATAATACATTTGTTACTCTTTAAAGTGCGACAATATTCTGTTATTTTTTACTAAAAGTAAATGTAGCTGTGCCTGCCATAAGAAAAATGGCAAAATCCATACTTGAACAATACCTTTACTGGACCATATTTGGATTTTGGAACTCTTTCCCTTTCACATTTTTAAAATGAAAATATAATTATGCGAATGGCCAAGATCTGCAACAAACCTGTTTACTTACACATAAATCCCATTGAGTCCAATGGGACTTCCTTGCCAGTAAACGTGGTGATTCTGAATCATTGTAGCTACTTGCATTCTTCAGCCTGCAAAATAGCTTGTCCCTTTTACTGTTATGCAAAGAGAGCAGTTGCAATGAACAAAGATTAGAGAGGGAGAGAGAGGTGACCTTTTGTTGAGTTGCCTTGGCAATCAGATAAAGCTGCATTACACATTTCGTTGTTAGTCATGCATGCTCTCACGCATGGTTGTTGTTGTTTTTTGAAACAGCGAAACAACCTAGAATTCATTCATCGAAATAAAGATAGGTCTGATAAATTCTCTAAAATGTTTCTAAATTATTCTCACCCAATTTCGTGAATTTTGAGTAGAATCGTTTTCAAGCCAGCCTCCCCCCCCCGCGCCCCAATCTACCTTCTGCTCACCCGTCACCCCTATGTCAGGATAATCCAGTATTTACACTGAATTTTTATGCTGTTGTTCCAATTTGTGTTCATTTTAATTGTGATGATGGATAGATGATAGCTAGATAGATAGATAAATAGAGTGGATCTTGATAGTAGGGAGGCCATAAAATCATTTAAATAATCTGACAGTACTAGTCAGACTCAAACAACAAACTTTCCAGGACATTCTTTGTGAGCTCCTGTATGTCAAGGCTAGAATCTCTCTTCTGGACACGTTGGTTTTCTGTGCGAAGGGAGGGTATTTGGAGGTGGGGGAGTATTCAGACATATGAGCTTGGCAAGGGTGGTTGCATAGCTGTGGAATTCAAAGGCCAATACACCCCTGCAGGTATTATGAAGAAATTGTGATTTTCAAAAGCAGCTGTCAAAAGGCCATAAGGTTGTCAAAAGGCCGCCTGGATCAACCCAAAAGGCCCATCTAAATCCAGTGGCCTGTTTCCCACAGTGACCAACCAGTGGTACCAGTGAGCCCACAACAAGGGCAAGAAGGCAATAGCTCAGTCCCATTTCTGCTTCTTAGCAACTGGTATATTCAGAAGCAACCAGGGGGACATCGGTGACTGGTTGCTGGCTACAGGTTATGTCATGAATATCTGCAGGATCAAGATTCAAATTAGTGAAAGTGGACAGGCAAGCCAGCCTCCAAACAGCTATGGGGTGGGATGGGAATGTTAACCCTCCCTTACTTGCACGTGTCATCCGTGTGTGAGAGGGGGGGGCGGGAGGGGGATCCTGACCCTGGCCACCAGCCACTCCAGCTATGCCCACTGGTATGCTCCTTCCAACTGCCTACCCACCACCACCCGTGGCCCTTGAGGGTTGCATTAAAGAAAGCCAGTAGTTTGAAAGAAATATATCAGTGGTAAAAGATCTCCAGTGATGGACATAGCACACCCACGGCAACCTGTTCCAATTCTCAAGCATCTTTTACCGTGAATAAATTTTCTTTTCCTTTCCCTTTTTTGGTAAAGAAGCACATGTTTAATGAAATTAAAAGGGCTTGTTATAAAATTCATTAATCTGCTTTGGGGTGTGTGGGATATTTATGTATTATATATTTTTGTATCTATCTAGCTCAATGGAGCTCAGGGTGGCGACAAGATTCACTCCTCATTTTTGAGGTAGGTTAGGCTGACTGATGCAAAGTCACCCACCTAGGCTGTGCATGGATTTGAACCTGGATGTGGTTAGCGCACACACACACACACACACACACACACACAAACACTTATGAACTTGGGACAGTGATTGCTGAGATGAAATCCCTGAATTGCATGAAATCTCACTTGAATTAAAATAAATGTCAAAGTTGAGCATTTCCCCAACCGCCCCTGACCTTCCCTGGATAAACAGTTACAGACAATCCCCAGGTTAAGAACGAGTTCCGTTCTTAAGAATGTCTTTAAGTCAAATTTGTATGTACGTCGGAACAGCACAGCATTCTATACGTTAAAATCGGCATTTATGCAAATTGCGTAAATTACGCAAATTGTGTAGTATACTACGCTACGTACTCTACATAAACGAGATAGCACCGGTGGAACCCAGAAGTCTGTTCTTAAGTATGGCTTGTCTGTAAGTCGGACATTCCTAACTTGGGGACTGCCTGCATTGGTAAAATCTTGATATCAATATCAAAAGGTGAGAGGTCAATATATCAAGATTCTTGAAAGGTTAAAAAAGGTCTCCTTTGCTGCATCTGGCTGGTTGCAATATGTCAACCAAAAGTTGAAATGAGGGGTACTGTTGTTTTACCTTCTTCTTTTGTAACAAGAAAATTCTAAATAAGAGACTCCATTTGCAGTAGGTTTTCAATCTAAATTATGTTTAGAAAAATCTCCCCCACTAGAGAGGAAGTTTTTTGGCAGTAGGTTCAGTGCCAACAGAAAGTCCAGCAGTTTGGTTAGGACAAAGATTAAAATGTTCTCCTATTTTTCAGCCCCTTTTGGCATTCCCTCTCCTTGAGAGCAATTTTTTTAAAGCTTTTTGGATTTTGCTGGAGGAAGGGGCATGAAGACAGAAGAATTGGCCCAGCTTGTTTGTGGAGCCTAGTGAGGCAAGCAGAAGAGTGAAGCAACAGCTCACCTTTTTTTGAACTTTGGTGGAAGAGGCATCCAAAAGAACATCTATGCCCCGCCAAACTGGTATCTCACATACATAATCACACTGCTTTAGGTGTTAAAATGCAGACACATGTCATCCTTGGGCAGCTGCCAGGGACTCAGCTCCCTAGGGAAGTGTTCTCCAACCTTGGGTCCCCAGATGTTTTTGGCCTACAACTCCCAGCATGCCCCAGCCAGCTATGCCGAAGCAGAGTTTCCCCCCTTATGCGCAGCCTGGTTATTGAAACTGGTTATCATCACCACTTGGGTTGCTAAACCCTGCTAACAGGCTCTTAAAAGGAAATGGATTGCCCAAACAAGAAGGTTTAAAATTAATAAAGACATTTATTAGTTTTACTTATAATTCGTTTATTCATATATGCAGGATGCATATAGGTCAGTGATGGCGAACCTGTTTGAGCCCGAGTGCCCAAACTGCAACACAAAACCAACTTATTTATTTCAACGTGCCAACACTGCAATTAAACCTGAATACCGAGGTTTTAGTTTTAGAAAAACAACTCATACAGTTGTTTGAACTAATTAACATATTTTGTCTTAAAAGAAAAACACAATAACAGAGCTTTCAATGATACAAACAGTTTTTTGTAGAAAAAAAAACCAACTCAAAAAATTATTATAGTACTACATTGTACACATAGCCTGAAGGGAATTTATATAAACTTTTAAAATAATTAGGTACATGTATTTTTGGATAAGGGATTCTCAACTTGTAATATAATTATATGCCAGACTGAAATTGTATGGGGCAAGCTTTACCCCGGGTCATTTCCCTGCTACTACAGGTGTCGGATTAGTAAAAGTAAAAGTCAACCTGTACTAGGATGAGCAAGATAAACAAGAAAACTAAACGTGCTTAACACATTTTAAACACTTTATGTCTTAGACTGCAAACACTGCATTAGGTAAAAGTTTGCATTGGGCATGCTTTTGCACAATTAATGTGATTTTTGCTATTGCATGCATGCTGCTAATTTGTCAAACCTTGGCTCATACTCCGTTAGTTTGAGAGCAACACATGCAGCACTCAGGTCAACTGTTAGGGCTTTACATCCAAGCCATGCTCTGTGCCTCATTCTTCAAAATCTTTTAAATGTGATAACAATGAAGAAAAGAATTCTGTAACAGGAATTCTAGAATAAAATCATTCTGTTCCACACTGTGAGAAAGAACAAAATCATTAGTGTTTTGCAGAAGGGGACAGTCTTTTCGCGATCTGGTGACCAATGGCTCGAGTGCCCACAGAGAGGTCCCTGTGTGCCAGCTGTGGCACCCGTGCCATAGGTTCGCCATCATTGATATAGGTAGATTAGAGTCTTGGGTGTTAAGAGTCCGCTTCATTGAAGATCACCGGCTGGAAGCCAGCTCAGACCGTGTGTCCATCAGGTTGGAGAGGTAGAGAAAGAGAGAGAGGTAGCCACAGAGAGGCCGGAAGTAGGGAGGAGGGGTTACAAAACATGCACCCTGGGGGGGTTGTTCATTTAACCCTTTCCTCCCACTGTAACTAGTGGTTACATTACCTCGTTGATTTAAGCAGGCCATATTACAATTCCCATCAGGAACAACTTGATTCACACAACCATTTTGGATTGAGCTCAAACTCTGGTCCAGTTTAGTGCCGGCAGAAGACTGGGGGAGGTGCCTGGTTTGTCTCTATGTGAAGCATCTAGATTTTGTGCGGGTTTTTCTAGGGCCCTGCTTAGAGAAAGCCCGATCCTTAATTATCCCTGCAGCGGTGTATGTGTACGTATTTTAAAAGGCAGAGCACTGGAAGCTAATTCGAGAACTTAGTGACAGAGAGGAAACAGGGCCAGGAATAAATGGCCTGTTGATTTACTCAGGTTACATCATTTTCTTCCCCTCAAGAGCCTATAAATCTCCCGCTCCTTGTAAAAACAGAATTTAGAAACAATTGAGAGCTTCTCAGACGACCCCTTGGCTTCCAGGCACAGTGTCGCCTTTCACAGGGCCAGCCAGCAGCTTGGTTCCTATTAGATAGTCAGGGAGCCCATGCCTCCAGCCAAGCAGCCAAAACTGTTAAGATATTTTATAGTCATCCTACCAGTTGAGATAACACTCCCCGGGTACATATTGCAGGGCTTTAGCTAAATAGCTGGCTTCCTGACTTTGCTGTCAACTTGCAGAGTCATTTATTCACACATGTTCACAATGCTCTCCTTCGCACCCCACCATCACCCCTTCCCCTTCAGTAATATTTTTTTTATAAAAGACCTTTAGTAGAGGTGCTATTTATTATTTATTATTATTATTACTACCACCACCACTACTACTATTATTATTATCTCTGGCTTATTGTAAAATTTATAGCCTCTCTTGACTCCAAGGGTTTAAATTTAAAAGAAAAAGAAAACAGCTTGATTGTTCAGCAGCTTGCAGTGGTGCTCATTAATTTAATTTTAAAGTCTCCCATCTGAGAGGAATGGGGAATTAAATTTGATTTCTTTCCTCTCCTGAATTTGAATAACAGGATAACACAATGCATGACAGCAATCCCAAAGATGTTGACCTTATTAACAGTTCTTTAAATTTGCAGGGTGAGAGGCAGGGACAGAGGACAAATTTTTTCAGTTCACATTTTAATTTCGCACTTTCAAACTACTACAAGAACATTAGAAGAGCTATGCTGGATCAAACCAAGGGTCCATCTAGTCCAGCATTCTGTTCACACAGAGGCCAGCCACCTGCCTGTGGGAAACGCACAAGTAGGACATGAACGCAAAAGAAGCTCAGTTGTCCTTTGAAATTCTCAGTTTTTGAAATTTAATCAAAAAATGCATATATAAGAGAAAATAATGTTCAAATATGCATTATCTTAGGAAACTTGCTTGCATAAATGTGTGTTAGGCCAAAATTCTTACCAATATTCATGCAGACATACTTTTAACAAATTTTCCAAGTTCAAGGTAAACCAAACTGAAGATTGGAAAAATTAGAAACCGTGAAAAACCAGAATTGACAGATTCATCCATCCCTTTTGAGAGGCGGGGGGGGAGCACTGTTGGATGAACACATAGTCAAGGTGGACATATCTCATGATGACTGGTCTGTACTCTTCCATCTTTCGTCTAATGCAATGTTCTCCAACCTTGGGGCCCCAGATGTTTTTGGCCTACAACTCCCAGCATAGCTGGCTGGGGCATGCTGGGAGTTGTAGGCCAAAAACATCTGGGGCCCCAAGGTTGGAGAACACACTGCTCTAATGTGTCCAGGGATGGCCACAGCACCAAGAAGATTTAAGTGGGACTCAACCTCCTTACACCAAAGGAGGGAAGTGTGTCTTATCACTTCAGATCCTGGATTGGGCAATGTGGTAACCTAGCTCTGGGACAGACTGTGGCTGGGGAAGGGGAGTTCTGCTGCAAGCAAACCATGATCCACAGGACAGGGGCTGATACAGTGGTCAAATTTAGGCTGTTTTCAATAGGTTTGAATTCTTAAGAACATAAGAAGAACCCTGCTAGATCAGATCAAAGGCTTATCTAGTCCAGCATCCCGTTTCTCACAGTGGTCAACTTGATGTCTATGGGAAGCCCATAAGCAGGATATGACTTCAGTAGCCCTCTTCCATTATCGTTCCCCAGCAACTGGCATTCAGAAGCATGCTACCTCTGATTCTAGAGGTTCGTAGAGGTTCCATAGAACTAGTTGCCTTATCCTCCATGAATTTGCCTAATCCTCCACGAATTTGTCTAATCCCCTTTTAAAGTCATCTAAGTTGGTGGCCATCAGCACACCCTGTGATAGTAAATTCCATAGTTCAACTCTGTACTATCAGGGAAGAAAAACTCAATGGTTTTGAAATCGTGTTCTCTTTTGCTCAGTGTTTGAGATATGATTGCAATTTTCTTCTCCAGAACAAGATTAAATAGGTATACACTTCCTTTACCAAAAGCAGAATGAACTCATCAAACACCCTCCTGTTACCAGCTGTAGAGTTGTGGGAAATAGGAGGTACAACTAGCTGCCAAGATGAGGTGGATGTTCAGGGTCAAACTGAGTCCAATTCAGCTGGGGATTTTGATGTCATTCCCTTCCTCAGTCAGTGATTTTTGCATCTCCATCTATAAGTAGCCTCTAAAAAGATTGAATGTCTTTTGGAGAAAAGGTCAAGAGTTTTTAAGGGACTGGAAATGATTGGGAAGACAAAAGTGACCTAAAATACTCTTGTCTGTATCCCAGTGGTCACCACCACCACCACCACCACCACCACCAAGGTATAGTTCAATTGACTTTCATTAGTCAAGTGTGTTGTCTGCTTTTTTGGAATCTGCTGTATAAATTCGAAGATAGGGAATACATTTTAAACAGGGTAGGCCTCAAAATACTCCGAGGTTCAGCTCAAACTCAGATAAGAGGGACATGGTATATAAAAAGCATAGCCAATCAGAATAGTGGTATCAAGTCTTCAATTATGAAATAACTTTATAGAAGGGAGTTAGTGAGTGAGGCCCCTTTATTTTTCACATGGCTAAATAATATTCCAGTCAAAGAAAGGAAGAAAGGTACTCTTTGTAAGAATAGTACTACAGAGAAGAAGAATAACTGGGGTAAGCCTATCGCTTCCACAACTTAACCAGGAGGTCATGCCCTTGATATGGATAGAACAGAAACTAATAGTAAGGCAACACTTTCCCCTCTGGTAGAATCTCAATCTTTAGATCAACAAAGGAATGGTGGGAAGAAGCAGATGTGACTGGAGAAGAAGTCAACAGATGAGCTTTGTATTCTATCGTGGAATATTGCTGGTTGGGGTAATAAATTGGTGGGTGAAGATTTTTTAAAATTTCCACATGGTTACCACATGATTTATTTACAAGAAACATGGCATTTGGAGAATACCAATTCATATCTTCCAGGATTTATCATTTATGATAAACCAGCTATTAAAATGGAGAAAATGGGGAGAAAATGGAGAGAGGTGGGGTGATTTGATACTTCTGATCTCTCCCAGTTTGAAGGCTGTAGTGGAAGACCTGGCATTAATAAACAGTCAATACATCCAGACTTTGATTATTCATAACTGAAAGGGTAGAAGGATTATCTGCTTACATTCCTCCAGCAGAACTATCCTTATGGAGAAGGATTTCCTTCTCCAAACAATCTTATTACACTACCCTGGTGCAGACCTTCTTTATGTGGAGATGTTAATGCTTGTATAGGCTTAGAATTGAAATCTAAGTGAAGTCAAAATTTCTACCTATATGGAGGATATTTTTCCTCTGGGCCATTGATTTCTAGATGAGACCTTAAATTCTACTAGTGGCCATGAACCACTGAAGTTTCTCTATAAACATCAGTTAATGGACATACATAGAAGTTACCTGATAAATCGGAGTGATACTGCATATCTTTTAGTTCTAGGGCTAGAAGCGTGCTGGACTATTTTTTTTAATGTCTAGTGCATTATTGTCCCAGGTGGTAAACTCTCAAATTGAAGACCAAGCTGAGAGTGATCATTTGCCATTAATTCTGTTTATAACAAATGAACAGGGATGTTGAAAAGTCCTTGGCCTCGAGTCACGAGTCGAGTCACGAGTCTTTGGACCCGAGTCTCGAGTCGAGTCCAAGGTCCAAAATGGTGACTCGAGTGTCGAGTCCCGAGTCACTCCCAAAGCGGCGGCCCATGGAGGGAGCAGGAGGGTCTCCGCGAGAGGAAGAAGAGCTGCCCTTCCTCCCGCAGAGACCCTCCCGCTCCCTCCATGGGCCACCGCCGCCGCCACCCCCACTTACCATAGGCGGGTCCTTCCCTCGTCCCTGCTCCTGCTGCTGCCACACCAGGGACGCATTACGAGCCCTCCCTGGGTTTGTAGTTCTCCGCCGCGGCGGCGCGGCCCGATCTCGCTCTTCTGAGCGGCGTGGAGAGTGTTCTCCGTGCCGCTCGAGTTGCCGCCGCCACCGCCACCTCGCTGCCGCCGCCACCTCACCGCCGCCGCCTACCGCTCACCGCCATCTCCCTCGCCGCCACCCACTCGCAGCAGCCGCCATCGTATGCCACGCCGCCGCCATCGCACGCCATGCCGCCGCCATCGCATGCAGCCGCCCGCGCCCGCAGCGGAAGTGACGCGCCGGGACCCTGCTCTGGCGCGCTTGGCTGCCGCCGCTCTGTTTAAAGCGGCGGCGGCCAAGCGCGCCGAAGCAGGGCCCCGGCGCAGCGGAAGTGACGCGCCGGGACCCTGCTCCGGCGCGCTTGGCTGCCGCCGCTCTGTTTAAAGCAGCAGCGGCCAAGCGCGCCAGAGCAGGGTCCCGGCGCGTCACTTCCGCCGCGCCGGGACCCTGCTCCAGCGCTTGGCTGCCGCCGCTCTGTTTAAAGCGGCGGCGGCCAAGCGCGCCGGAGCAGGGTCCTGGCGCGTCACTTCCGCCGCGCTGGAAGTGATGAGAGGACCGGCGCGGGCGGCTGCGGGCGGTGGCGGCAGCGGCATGATGGCGGCATGGTGTGCGATGGCGGCAGCGGTAGCTGTGAGCGGGTGGCGGCGAGGGAGACAGCGACGGCGGTGACGTGAGTGGCGGCGGTGGCGGAGTCATTGGGCTCGAGTCCTGAGTCGAGTCTCGAGTCCCATTGAAAAAATTGGGACTCGAGTGGGACTCGAGTCAAAGGGGGGACTCAGTCGGACTCGCGAGTCGAGTCGTCGAGTCCGAGTCCCCATCCCTGCAAATGAAATGTGGAACAAATCCCGCCAAGACTTTGCACCGAGATTTGCACAAATAGAGCCAAGCCACATGTTTTTCAGGTGCCATTTTGCACAAAAAGGCCTTTTTTGTGCAAAACAGCACCGAGATTCGTGCCAACAGAGCCAAGCCGTGTGTTTTTCAGGTGCCGTTTTGCTTTCAAGCATTTCTGATTGCACTTGACCCACTATTTTCATTGATGATTAGGGCATATAGGATGGTTTTAACTTAGTATATCTTGCATTTTACTTTAGTTTATTAATATTTTATGGTTTACTTTGATTGTTATTTTTTAAAATCTCAAATTATTTCAAGCCTTGGGCCCCCTAGGGTTGGATGGAGGCTAAGTAAAAATTACTAATGAAATTCTTCTTTCTAGTTCTAGACCGTTGTCAACATGACCAGTCTTGCATGGCAGTTTCTGTACGTCCATCCCCTCAAGAAAGCGTTTGCAGCAAAGCTGCAACTTTTTTGTTGTTTCTTTGGGATCCGTACAACATGGTTTGCAGTCTCACTTAAGCCGTTTCTCTGGTCTGACCAGCTTGACACTGAAGAACGGAGTACAAATCTACTTCACATTCACACTCTGAGTGTGAGTTTACCTCCTTTTTGCACCCTTGTTCTTTCTTGGTTTAATAAAAAATAAAAGCCAAGACACGACATTGTTCGTTTCGGTATCCCTCCCGCCCCCTGTGCTGTCACCCCAGTCAATCAGCCAGCCTCCGCTCCCGCACAATGATTTCAGTAGGAAAAGCATAAATTCCATTGGTATCTACTGCCATTTTCTTTCATAAGGCTATTAAGGAATTTAAAAAAAAAAGAAGAAGAAGAAGCAAGATCTCACAGATGCCAAGCAGTGCTCGGCATCAAGCCGCAGTTTTGCTGATGTCCCAGTTCCTCTCACTGAGTAGATAGGCAGGGCTTTTCATGCTGTTTGACAGTTATCTCCTCAGCTGTGTTATTGGGTTTACATACCTCCTTTCAGCAGCTCCTGATAGGAGTGACAGGCTGGGGGTGGGGTGGGGGGTTCTGTTTTGTCTCAGGGAAGGAAGATGGAGAAAGGTGGACTTTTCAGCAGTAGCCAAGGCCACACTCGAGCACTGAGAGTTACAATGTCTCCTCTGTCTTCTGAAGAAAATAGCTCTTGACAGGAATCAGTTTTCAGTCAACCGCCATGGCTTCTCCCATTATGGGAGGCCTGGCCTCCGGGCTGTTCTGCAGATAACGTACCTGTTACCATCTAAGAGACAATTGAATTGGGTGATTCGGTTGCCTCGTGTTGTTATTGTTGCTTGCTGCTCCTGCTCCATGAGGAAACCGTCAAATAAAATAGTTCCTTGGCCAACAATATGTACAAGGAACCGACAAATCTTTAGCCTGAGAAGTATGTACAGTTGTGTTTCGCATGGCTAGACCCACCTTTCTCTTTTATTTTGGCAAGATGCATTTCATGATGAACATGACATTCAGTTCAGAAATTAACAGGGCAGAGCTGCACGAGGTGCATATGCGGTGATTCTGTGGGAGCAGAATGTGGCATTTTGTGCAGAATTCAGTGGGGGGGAAAGCCACGGCAAGCCCAAAAGGGCTCACGGCGGCGCTGGGGAGTGGGAGCTGCCAGCTGCCCCCAAGTGCTGCACTTTGGGGGTGGCTGGCACTGGCACTTGCCAGGTAGCCGCTTGGCAAGAGTGGCAAGGGGTTTTGCTCTAAGGAAGGATTTTTAGAAATTCTGTCCCTAAGGGGGTGAAAAAAGGGGGCAAAATCACCCCACTCTCATATCTCCTGTGGGCAAAACAACAGGGGAGCAGTTATGCAAATCAGCCTCACCTCATAATTGCTGCAGGAGCCAATAGGAGCAGTTATGCAAATAGCCCAAACGACACTTAGAATGTTTGTATGAATTCCTGCAGGGGCCAATAGGGATGGGTATGCAAATCTCCCCTCAGCCATTTAGAATGTTCTCTGAGGGGGTGAAGTGAAAAGGGAGGGAAACTTTTTAAATGACTGAATGACTGTTGTGGGGGGGGGGGCGTCGCATAGACTCCACTCCATCACGTTTTGATGGATCTTGGCACGGTCACTCTTCATCACCTGTAGACTCTCAGGATTAACCTGATTTTTCTTTAAGATCAGATATTTCTGTCAGAAAAGTTTTCTGCTGCCAGCACCCATCCTAAACATTACACTTTCAGTCAGAGACACTGTATCTTTTCCATTGTACCAAATCCTAAAATCCACGCGAGCCCAGCTACAGGCAACAGCTAGTGTTTTATATATATATATATATATATATATATATATATATACACATCACATTCCCCCGGTAGCTGGAGCAGAGTGAAAAACAAAGAAGGGAACAACTGTACAAAGCTCCCTCAGAAGTTCAAAGGCCCACCAAATGTGAAATGTATGCCATGCCTATCTTGTAAATGACATACCTCCCAGAACAATTTGGCTATGACCGTGCCTTGTCAGCCCATCGTGTCCTGTCCTCTTGCTCACCCACAGGTTCAGAAGGCAGGGAGGGGGAAAGCTTCCATGATGTTTCACAGCAAAGCTGAAGCAATGCCTAATTGTTTCAAAGAGGTCAATAAGAGATCCACAGCCCACTCATTGACATTAGGTTCATTCGGTGTCACAGATTTTATTGGTGACTGGTCTCGGTTCTCAAATTTGAACAGGACATTTTCCCAGAATGCTGCTAGACCTGGGGTAGTGAGGATACAAAATGGTGACCAGGCTGCCATCACAGTTGTTACTTGCAGCAGCACAACAACAAAACCCTTAGGAAAGAAGAAAGAAAGAAAGAAGCTGTCCAACAGCCATTGCTAATGGGAAGTCTGAGAAACTGTTGGAGAATTCTCCCCTTGGAGAAATTCAGTGGAATGGTCCGCCCCAATAACTCTGCATAAATTGGGTTGAGAATTTCAAGAGGCCATTTGCACACGGCTCTAGCATTTATTTAGCTGCTTCCATTGTCTGTCTTATTGTTCGTAAGATTGGATTTCTAATATCTGTATGTAATTTTGGTGGAGGGAATGAAATACACACATTTTAAATAGAATAAAATAGTGCCTTATTTATTTAGAGCATGTTTACTTCACTGTTCAGCCAAAAAAGGGTCCCAGAGTGGCTGGCAAAGGTCAATAATAAGATAGTCCCTGCCCTCTGGCTTACAGTCTAAAAGACACAACCCATAAGGAAAAAAGATTGGGAGGGAGGAGGAACACAGACCTCTGCCTGCTGAGACCCTGGACAGCCACTGTCAGTCACTGTAGACAATATTGGAGTAACCTTGGGTCCCCAGATGTTGCTGGCCTACAGCTCTCAGCATACCCAGCCAGCATGGCTAATCGCAAGGGATTCTGGGAGCTGTAGAGTACAGAAACATCTGGGGACCCAAGGTTGGGAACCACTGGGTAGATGGACAAATAGTCCAACCTTGTATACGTTACTAGAGTGTTCAAAGTGCTACAAATTTATTATCATGGCAGTTGTTACAACAACCACGAATGGTATGCCGGGGCGTGTGTATTTGCGAGTTTGGGGATTGAACCACTGGCTCAAATGAATCTATCAAACTTTGGTTCTCTGTGTGTGCGCATGCATGTATGCTCATGCAACGTCAGCCTTTAAAAGAAGATATCCAGAATTGCCCGTTTTTTCATGAAGGAGTGGCGTAGCTCATTGGCAAAGCACATGTTTTGCGTGGAAAAACGTCTCAGGTTCAATCTGTGGCAAAGGTTCTGGTACCAGATGATGGGAGAGATGGATGCCTGAGACCCAGGGCCATGGAGGGCTGCTGCCAGTTAGAACAAACAATACTGGACAATGGGCCAATGGTTCGATGTGGTATGAGGCAGCTTTTAGAAAGAGCCCATCTATAGTTCAGTAGCAGAGCACTTGCTTTGCATGCGGAAAGTCCCAGGTTCAATCCCTGTCATCTCCAAGCAGGGCTGGGCAAGGCTGCAGTCTGGAAACCTGAATAGCCACTGCTGGTCAATGTAGACAGCGCTGAACTAGATGGGCCAATGGTCTGACATGGTATAAGGCAGCTTGAGCTTCCTATGTTTTACTAGGGGAGGAGGCTCCATAGCTCCGTATGCAGAATGTCCCAGATGTCTCTTGCATCTCCAGGTAGGGCAAGGAAGGACCCCTGTCTGAAATACTGGAAAACTAGGACCAGTGAATATTGGCAATACTGAGGTAGATGGACCAAAGATCTGGCCCCACATAAGGCAGTTTCCTAAGTCCTTACTGGCCCTGCTCTTCCCGAGCCTTTTTCAGAATCCTGGCATGCAGACACGAAGCTGGTGAATCTTTTCCTGGCACAGGCAGGAAAATATTAGGAAAACTGTCGCCTTCTTAATTTCCACCTGCCGGAAACATTCTGCGTGGAAACATTCTCTGTGTGTGTGTGTGTGTGTAAAAGAGTTCTTGGAAGTGGCTGTCTCTTTAAGAGGGAAAGCTTTGGCCGGCTAGCCGCCTCATTCTGATTCCTATCACCAAGTGATGATGTGTGGGTTCAGCAGAGAGAACAACAGCTTGAATTCTCAGCCAAGAGGGGTTAAGGGTGCCTTTCAGACTTCGCTGACCACCCACTTCACCTTGTACTTGTCAAGCTCGGCAGGGTTTCTTAACCCTCTCCTCGACGGTGCACACTGGCCAGTTGGGAACACTTTGTTCAAATCAAACATTTTTTTAAAAAAAGAAGAGGAAACAAACTGACAAAAATTCCACATAATTTGCAAGCGACTACTGTTGCCCTAGGAAGTACTTTGCTTGAAAGGATGCAATTTGTTATACCCAGAGAAAGTTTTCTGGTTATTGATATTAAGGAGGTTGTGTTTTCTTTTCACCTCCTTTAAAGGAACACTGGCATGCCTCACGTGACCATTGCCTCAAGTATGTGTCAGAATCTCAACCCACCAGACATTTCTTAACTCAAGTAGCCTGGCTGTGAAACCTGATAAAAACTCTTTCAAAGTTTCGGCCAAGTTTTAAAAAAATAAAATAAAAAGAGCTGACACAGTAAACTCAACCCTGGCATAACACAGCACCATTCTTTCTCATTGACACCATTTTAATTTGTGAAATGCTTTACTGTTGTGGTTGTGTGTTTTTTTGCTGTGACCTTCAAAGCCTAACTGTGACCTTCAAAGCCTTCTTCATGACCCACCTTTCCCAATTATGTCAGTTGCTTCACTTTTTACTGGCCAGGCATCTGTACCTGGCATCCTAGGGCAGCTGTGGAGGCCTTACTGCAGTGTTCTCCAACCTTGGGTCCCCAGATGTTTTTGGCCTACAACTCCCAGCCTCCGTTTTAGTTTCACACAATGCCCCAGAGGTACACTTCATTGGGTGCTCTGGGGCATGATGGGAAATGAAAATGGCAACTCCCAGCCATCAAAAATCTAATGATAAATATGTATCCAGCCCTTCTGAAAACAATTTAATGCTTTCCTTTTCAGAAAACCTCTCTCAGTTCTTTTGCCAATACCTGTCTATTTTCTGTTTTGGCACATTATTTCTGGAATTCCCTTCCCCATGATAGCCAATCCAATCCATTTCTAGCCATCTTTATAAAAATATTTTACAATGTAATATTTTCTCTTAAACTACAAAAGAGTCTTGCAGCACCGTAGCAACTTAGGTTTTAGTCCTATACTCACTTCCTACTTGAGTTCAATGTCTGAGTAGACATATAGACATATAGACCTGGCTCACACATAATGAGAACCCAGAGTACAGGCTGAGTATGGGTTGTTGTTGAATTGTGGGTTGCTGTTGAATCATGGGTTGTTGTTATGTGCAAACCCTGCACTATGGTTTAACTGTGGCTTGTTAACCATGAACAGCCCAGAGTTCACAACCCAACAACAAACTATGGGTTCTCTTCCTGTGTTGTTCATGGTTAACAAACCGTAATTAAACCATAGTGCAGCGTTCACATGTAACAACAATCCATGATGTAATGACAACCCATACTCAACACGTACTCTGGATTGTCGTTACATGTGAACCAGACCACTGTATGGGTTGTCGTTATGTGTGAGCCCAGAACTATGGGTTAACTATGGGTTGTTAACCACGAACAACCCATGAAGAGAGTTGTGAACTCTGGGATGTTATGTGGGTTGTTCATGGGTTGTTTCACCAGGCTACAGAGGTGGCAGGCAAGAGCGGTCAAAAAACCCAGCCACTCTATATGCCAGTACTACAGTGCCGCAAAGGCATTTGGGATACAGTGAGAGAGCGGGTGAAGGGGCAGGAACCAAACAATCCAGGAATTGACCAAACAACCAGCAGTTTGCTTGATCATCTGGTAGCCAAATCTTGGGTTAACTCTGGGTAAGGCAATAACCCATTGGTTAATTAAACCATGGGTTGTCATTACGTGTGAACCATGTCATAGTACTGCACTGTCATGCAGCTATTATGGTATAAGCTTTTGTGGTCTAGACTAGAGTTCATTTAATCAGATACATAGAATGTTATCCTCAGTAGGCACATGGGGATAGAATGAGAGGAAAAGACATCACTTTTTTCATGGTAGTGCTTTGTCTCCTGTTTTTAATTTCCCTTCTCAAATTATTCTCATGTATGGCATGTCTACCTTACTTTGTAAAGCTGTGGGCAAATTTATACCATTGCTCTTTGTACATTGCTTGTCTGTTGTAGGCACCTGGATTAATTTGTTGTTGTCACCAATTTGTTGAAGAATCATTTGTGCTGAAATCGGGTTATCTTTTTTTATGAAACTGTCATTACTGTTGGTATTGATTAAGTTTATTACAGCAGCAGTTTAGGAAGGAACTGCTTAGGCAGTTTTATAATTCATGCAAGCCACCTTGAGCATATCTGATAATTTAATAAACTAATGTTGCAAGCCTATGGTCCCTTGGAGGGCATGCCAGGGGCGATAGGATATACCAGATCTCCTCCTCTGTAGGCAGAGGTAGAGATCCACCCTCAGACACCTCCCAGCAGTGCTGGAGGAAAGAGCCAATGATGGATGGGGAGGCAGAAACAACACAGTTTCTAAGTATGTTTACTCAGTAAATCCTCCTAAGATCAACGGGACTTACTCTCTTGTAAGTGTAGTTAGGGTTGCAGCCTTAAAATTAAACTTACTATTCTCTGTCAAGAATGTTAGACGTATGTAAATTCAATTATTCCTAGCTATCCTGTGAGCAACTCACACACCTCACCAAGAAAACAAAAACACCCCCTCCCCACATCCAGCTGTTCCAACTGTACATGGATTCCTAATGCAAAGGCTTTCTTTTTGTCTGTCTTCCTTTCCTTTTAATGGCATGTAAAGGCTTTTCTGGGAGGTTGGGTTCAATCCCCGCCACCCCCACCCCGCATTGCAGCCCAGGAGGACTTTGTCACCTGCTCGCTATCTGGCAAGAAATTAAGCCCTTCGCCCGCCCTTTGCAGCCATGATTCAGGGTCAAGAGGTAAGGAGATAAGGCCCCCTGGCTCTTTGTGAATGGGAGCTTGACTTTCAGTGAACAGGAAGAATGAATGAATGGCAGGAGAAAGGCAGGAATCAGAACAGAGAAACTCCAACCTGCTTTGATCTGATAAGGAAGAGACATTAAACTTAACACTGACAGGGAAACTATCGTTCAGCAGCCAAGCAGAAAAGGAAGCTCTGGGCCCACAGAGCATTGCGGAGAGCACCCGTGGGATGTATACGATTACTCTTCTCTATATAGGAATACCTGTGTCCCGAGGTGCGCCCAATAACATCTGGGGCAGATCATCCATTCTTTAGACTCCTGAGGTTGCAATCCTATACCCACTTACCGGGCAGTAAGCCCCATTGAACTCAGTTCTGTGTAGACATGTATACGGTAGCACAATGGGCCTCATACACAGACCCGCCCAAAGAGATTACTACTGGAATTTATTTAATTTAATGTATAAGATCATCTCTGGACTCACTTTCAGTCCTAACAAGAGCAGTTTACCATACATTCGATACCAATAAAATCACTAAAAACAACATTAGAAACAGAAATGTAAAAAAAACTGAAAAAGGGCGGAAAAATAAAACACTTCATTATCATCATTTAAAAAAAATATATTAAAAGCCACACAGAATAAAATGACTGTTACTGCCTACCCAAAATCCTTGTAAATAAGCCCACTCCACCAAAAGTGAATAAGCTCAAAAACTAAGCCCCGCAAACATTTATACTAGCCTGCGCCCTCCTCCTTGGCCATGATGGAAACGCAAGCTACTAGCTTAGGCTAGTAAAGAAAAAAAATGACTTCTACCCTCATCTATGGCCCTGCTGCATTTTCATGCTGGTCGTGGGGGAGAGGGTTTTCTTTACTAACATGTGGCTAACCTGGAGACCAAGCAGGCTGGCAGAAGAGAGAGCTATATCCAGCCCTCCTCTTCCTGCCCGTTTACTTGCCTGCAAGGGATTCCTAGTTGCCTGTGGCTACTAGGTGACTTGTTAAATACAAGGGTGCTTCCTGACAAGGCTTTTATCATGCCACTGCCCTGCTTCATTCACGGAGGTTTATGTGTGTGTGTGGGGCTTCCTTTTCTACTCTTTTCCCTCCCGTGTTTTCCCACCACTTCCGTCTTTTTCCTTAAGGAAGAAAATCCATTAAGGAAGAAAAGACAGAACAGCTGCAGAATGCTTTTTGATTGCTACTTCTATGAGTCCTCCATCTGGAAGCACCCCAAGGCTGATATATATATACACACACACACATTTTGATTATTTGTTTAAAAAGCAGTCAAAACGAGGCATGGAGAGAATTGAATTTGGTCTGCACTTTTTAGCAAACTGACCTAATGCACACTTCCGGATGAATATGCCAATCAAAACACAGCTATTCTTCGGATTGCAAGCATCTCTGAATTTTGCAATGTGAAAAATTGCAGGTGAAAATGTGTATGTGTATGTGTTTAAAAAAATAAATAAATAAAAAACCATCGCAGATTGATGCAGAAATTGCTTGGAACAGACTTATGACTATATGAAACGAACACATAGCAGAAATACATTGAGTCATCCATCTCTAATCAAAGCACATTATTTATTTGTTTGGGCAAATAAAACTTTCAGCTGGTGCTGGAAAGATGACAAAGTTGGAGCTGTATGAATCTCTCGGGGGTGGGGGGCAAGGGATTTCCACAAATGGAGAGCCACACTGAGAATATTCCCCATTTTCAGTTGCCACTTCACCTGCCTATACTCTAAAGGCAGGTGAAGTACCTGGAGTAGGGTTCCAGAAGTTGATCTCAGAGAATGGGAGAAGACCCAGTTCACTCATCCCAAGCCACTGAGAGTGAGAGCTTTATAGGTCAAAACAAACACTTTGAATTGTATTTGGAAACTAACTGGAATGCTTGTTAAGACTGCAAAAATGTTCAGTCTGGTAAGTCCCAATTAACATATATTTTGAATTGGGCACGTACAGAATCCCACCTGAGAAATGTCATTAAATTCATTGAAAATCTTCTTTGCTGCTCTGGAAGTTCTTCAGATATATTTCCCAATAGCTCCCAAAACGGCAGGCGGGGAAGGCGTGAATGCAGCCAGCCACTGCAGATCCCTGCAGGGAAGGGTTGTTTGGCAACCCCTCTCTCCCAGGATTGGGCTGCCAAGGGGGTGGTGGTGAGCACAGGGCCTGACCGTGCGGGGCATGAGGGGGTGGCGCACAGTGGACACCAGCAGTGCTGCTGCGCACCACCTCCTCAAGCCCCATGTGGCTTGATGAGGGCAGTGCGTGGAGGCAGGGAAGCTGATGGCAGCCCCCCAAAGTGCCGCTTGGGCACGTTGGGTGGCTGTAATTGGTGCTCGCCCAGAGCCGCTTGGCAAGAGTAGCAAGGGGGTTGTTGTGGGGCTTGCCTCCGGTGGGTTGTGTTGTCCAGGTTGTGTCGTCCGACAAACGCATCATGGTTTGTCAGTGTGGCTTCGAAACTAACCTTAAGCTACCCTGAAAAAACCATCCCGGGTTCGCACAACACACTAAGCCGAGGTGGCCTTGAAGCCACTGTGGCTTAGCATGTTGTGTGAACCCGGCACAGGTGACTTCCCACAGGGTGACTTCTTCTTTGTGGCTCGCCACTTTGTCTGAACCCGGACGACGCAACAAGCCCAGGTGTCGCCCCAAACCCTACAGCAGTGATGGCGAACCTATGGCACGCGTGCTTTTGGCTGGGTACAGCTGCGGTCAGGGGACATACCGTAGCTTCGGCCTATTCATGAGTACGCTGAAGCGATGGCCACTGTCCCATTCCCTCCCTCCCTCCCTCCCTCCCTGAGGGGGGAAGTCTCAGTGCTCCCATGGGGTCCCCTGGGATCTCCGCAGGAGGACCGAGGGGGGAGGAGGAGGCACCCTACCCCCAATGTGCCCGATCATCTGTCGGGCGCATTGGGGGTACGGTGGCTTCTAAGCCACACTGCATAGCTTGCTACGCAGCGCGGCTTAGTGTGTTGTGCAAACCCTCTCATTCTCTCTGTCTCTCTTCGCCCAAGCTACCTCAGTGGGTTGTTGTGAGGATAATGGGGCAGTGGGGGGAGAGAACCATATGCGCTGCGATGAGGTCCTTAGAAAGGGTAGGATGAAAATACTTATGTATACTGTATGTGTATTTATTTATTACATGTATATCCTGTCCTTGCTCCAAGTAGCTCAAACCAGCATACATGGTATGAATTTTATCCCCAAAACAACCATTTTATCTCCAAAACAACCCTGTGCGGTAGGTTGGGCATGTGGTAGAGAGGGTCTGGCCTAAGGTCATCCAGTGAGTGTCATGGCTGGGTGGAGAACTGAACTTGGGTCTCCCCAGTCCAAGCCTCAACACTGCATTACACTGGCTCCCAAAATAAAATAAATGTAATAAAGATAAAAGGAATAAAATATCCAATAATAATATTACATAAGAACAGAAAAGAAGAGCCCTGCTGGATAAGACCAAGGGTCCATCCCGTCCAGCATTCTCTTCACACAGAGGCCAACCGGCTGCCCACGGGAAACCCACAAGCAGGACATGACCGCGACAGCACCCTCCCACCCATGTTCCTCAGCAACTGGTGTCCATAGGCATACCGCCTCTGATACCGCCTCTTGACTCATATTAATAACATAATTATTCAGTTTATTTATATGCTGCTTTTCCATACAAAATAATGCTTGGAGGGAACAATCCTGTGGCCTCTAGACGGCGTCTGAGGGGCCATAGGATAGTTCAGATTCCCAGCTGCAAGGTCAGAGACGGCGCTCCGACCTTTGAGCTGGGACTTTGTGACCCATCCCTCACACCCCTCGGCCCCTCATAGGCAGTGCAGAAAGAACCACACCGGCTGCCCTCCGGGGTCAGGAAAACAACCTCGGAGAAGGGGGAAAGGGAGTGTTTGAGGGGTGCAGGAGGGGAGGAGACGGGAGAGGCCGGGATATGAGCTATCTTGACGCCTCCGCAGCCTCCTTCCCTCCTCACCCAAGACACTCCAGCTAGACAGGCGAAAAAAGCCCATCTAGCGGAAAAATGCAAGGGGGGGAGGACAGGGCGGTGAAGATTGCCCCCACTGCTGCTGCTTCTCTATAGGATGCCCCTAAGCTCCAAGTTTGAGGGCCCCTGGGCATCGCGCAATAGGATTGCGTCCTTAGAGACTCAAAAGGTCAGGAAGACGAAAACCATCAATAGAGCAATGGGGGCCAGTGGTGTTTACTCATTGGTGAGAAAAAAGCTTTTGGCCTATGCTTAGAAGATATTTCTTTTTTTTTTTTCTTCATTTGAAGCACAACATTTGTACTTTCGGTGTTTTTCCTGAGCCTCGATAACCATCCATGTATAGATGTGGAAAGCAGCAATGCCACTCAGTTCACAAAACCACAGAAGGATGTTTTAAAACTGGCCAAGAAATGATGCTTCTTTGGTTTCCATGAAATAGCAACATCATTCCTTCTCCTCCTCCTTGCAACTCTTTCAAAGAACCAATAAAGCACACTTGGCACAGTGGTTTCCCCCACCCCACTGGTTTCCAGAGGAGCAGCTGTGAGATCTGCACATAAAGTCTGTCTCATAACTTGCTCCAGTGTTCCATTTTTTGTTCGTATAGTTTTTGAACTACTTATTGATATAACACTAGCAGCCATGATGGGGATGTATTGCAAATCTCTCATAAAATGGTCAGCTTGGGCCAGCCTGAGATCACGGCCGGGGGGGGGGGAGTTCCACACTGCTGGGATGTGCTCAGCTTGAAGCACATGTGGGGCTGTTAAATGTAATTGGAGATGGGAGGAAATGTTTGCGCTCCTGAACTTCCTTAATTACATAGCAAGCAATAGGGCTCACTACTGGTCTATCTTCTGCACAGCTTTCTGAGCCTCTGGAGGAAGAGGAAAGAATCTTTGAAAGAGCAGTTTGCAGCTTTATTATGTTATGCCTCCTTTGAATGGAACTGCTGTGTGATGACATTCATACGGGGCCTCCTGGAACACCATCAAGAGGCAGTGTCCAAAATATTCTGAAAATCTCAGTTTTAGAAAAACACACAATTAAAGATGAATTCGGATACTAATCTGGGCTGTTTTCTATATTTACAGAAGCGACTCTGTCATAATAATAAGATTGGGATGGATCCAGACTTAGTCTTATTTAGACTAGGTCTGGATCCAACCCAGTCATTCAAATCAATGAAAGGTTAAACACGACTTGCTTAACCCCATTAATTTCATTGCATCCACTCTAAGTATGACTAAGCCTGGATCCAACCCAATAAGTATAACAAAAGCAACAGTAATGATAATAACAACATTTACATTGAGTATTTCAAATGTTCAAAATGTTCCACATGCATTATTCTATATGTATTAATTCAGGAATTCTTGGGTAAGCTGCCCTGGGAAAGAACCTGTTGAAGGGTGGAGTATCACACATCAAGTTATCTGGGTGGGGTACAGGGGGGAAAAATTAAAACCATGGAATGTAAAATAAATAAATAAATGCAAAACTCACATAACATTTAAAATGTAAGTTAAAACAGTATCAGAATCAAATCAGCAACAAGACAGCCCAAAGCTCTAAAAAGCACTACAATGTTTTGTTTGAAACCGAAAAGCCTGAGAAAATAAAAAGGGTTACCACAAAGTACGGTAGGTGCCAGGTGAGACCCTGTGGGGAAGATGTTGCAGAACCAGAGTGCCACCAACACTGACTCTGTTGACGCCTTGAAGACTAGCAAACCTGGATTAGAGTCCGGTTCATATACAAAGCGGACTCTAGGCCAAAAAAATTAATGCCATCATAAATGCACTAGCCTTTAGGGTGCTGCAATACTTTTTTTTTTCTTTTTGCTGCAACAGGCCAACACAGCTGCCCCTCTGGAACTCGTCATTTTTCGGTTATGTATCGGAATATCTACCGCTGTAGCTATTTGAATGCATCCTACATGCAATAAGCGCCAGGTCTGTGGCATTGGCTCCATATTCTGTACAAAATATAGGGATCAGTAAAATACACCTTAACAGATTTTGTTTTTTCTTATAAAAACTCTTAAAAAAAAAAAAAAAAAAAGCCTCCCTTGAAATTCCTCTGAATGCTTGTCCCAAGCAGGAACTTCCATGTTTGTCTCAGATTTCATTTTGGGCCAAATTCACCGGGAACTCTAAGTCCCAGGTCTTGCCGGTTTTGTTCATTGCATGGAGAGGTTTGTCACCTGCCCCACAGACTCACAATAGGACAGGCAGTATGGGTGAAAGGCAGACAATACCCACAGCAATACCCACTAGCAACCTGCATCAGTGTGATCTGTGTGGGGGGGGCGGTAGGGAGTGAGGTGCAGGCACATTTGAACCATTTGTTCAATGGTTTTCTTTCACTTCTTCAGAGATATTGCTGAGGCTGGAATCTCTAAATTCTCCTTGACATTTCAGTTAAGGAATTATTTGTTGGCCAGCTCTCCCAGTCTGGAGGCATTCAAGGTGCGGCTGGACAGACATCTGTCAGAGATGCTTTGACCTGGATTCCTGCATTGAGCAGGGGGTTGGACTCGATGGCCTTGTAGGCCCCTTCCAACTCTACTTTTCTATGATTCTATGATTCTAACCCTTAACACAAATCTCCAGAAAAGGCAAAACGCAAAGCTACAAAGGGGAATAAGCTAAAAGATACCACCACTACCCCCAACTCCCTCTCTGTCTCCCTCTGAATACTTGTTTTGATCATCCCTGGAAAAACCACAAAGTACTACGGTGTGTCTGGATGTATTCGTCTGCAGCCGCACGAAACGGCAAAGCCATGTCTTCCATGGCTATCCTTAGGGCATCTGCCCTTTCAACAGTACAAAATCCTAGTTGTCTTTAGACTGGTGTTCTCCAACCTTGGGTCCACAGATTTTTCTTTGCTGGGGAGTTGTAGGCATGCTGGGAGTTGTAGGCCAAAAACATCTGGGGACCCAAGGTTGGAGAACACTGCTTTAGACAGTATGCTTGCTAGAGGCTCAATCTTCCGAACCCTTCACAAGCACACCTCCCATTCGCTGGGGTGGGCTCATGTTCACATTCCATTCTTACAGCATGGAGGTATCGTTGTTCCCACAGTGTAAACATGGAGAAGAGGTGTGTGTGTGTGTGTGTGTGTTTGTAGGGTATAGTGCATTTTTGATCTTGGTCTGTATTTGTTCTTCCCCAAATAATGAGCAAACATATCTATCTATCTTATCTCTATCTATCTATCTATCACAGGCTATGATCAGCCAGTAACTGCTGCTGTTCAGCTCTCACATATACATTCCAGTTTTTTTAAAATCATAGAATCATAGAGTTGGAAGCGACCTCAGAGATCATCTAGTCCAACCCCATACTCATTGCAGGATCTGCAATGCATGATGCAACTATGGCATCCAAGGAGAGTCCACCACCTCCAAAGTCAGAGTGTCATTCAATAGGGCTAGCGCAGGCAAGGCATTCCAGAAGCTGATCTCAGAATTATAATTGTAAAAATAGGAAAGGTAAGCAGCCAAATGTAATTCATCATCACATTTGTGTCCCATCCTTCCTCTGGGGAGCCTAGGGTGGTGTACATGGAGTAATCTCATATATCTTCACTAGCTACAATCCTAAGCATTTTTACTAGGAGTAAGGCCCATTGAGTTCAGTGGGGATTTCTTCTGAGTAAACATGTATAGGATTGCACTGACAACAACCTTGTAGGGTGGGTAGGTTTTACACCCTCCTGAGAGTTGTGGAAGAGCCAGAGCTCATTGGTAGAGCATATGCTTTATGTGCAAAAGGTGCCAAGTTCATCCCCAGCATGCATCTCCGTAAAACCTCTGACCTGGGGAACTGCTGCCAGTCAGTGGAGGCAATACTGCACTAGCTGGACCAATTGTCTGGCTTGGTAGAAGGGAGCTTCACATGTTCCTATGAATTAGGGGTTTGCCCAAAGCCACCCAATGAACATGGCTGAGTAGAGATTTGAACCAGGGATGCTTAGCAGAATGGGACTCTGTGAGATTCTAAGCTGTATCTTGAGATTCTGCTGTACTGGATATGATTACTGGACTGGAGTAAAACTCAAAATGTCCATTATTCTTTTGGAGTTATGTTTCTGGAATTTTTCAGGGGGATTCATGTTCCCTTTTCTGTATTTGTAGAAAAAGCACACACAATAAATTAAAAATTAACTCCCCCCTCCTGCAAAGAAGTACCAATTTTTAATTTTTATTTGCAGAAATGCACAACAGTGGAAGGGTGTAATAGTGCAATTATGCAAATGATTATACACACACACACACACACACACACACACACTTTTAAAACCTGGGAATGCTTTTAAAAAAGTATATTGTGTGTTTTTATATCCCCTCCCCCCACCCCATTTTGGGCCTATGTGCAAAATCCATTCCAACATCCCAAAACCTTGAGATTTTGCCAGCACTGAACTTGAGAGGAACCAAAGGGATGTTCGAATCCCACAATATTCATGGAACAGAAATGTAGGAATCTGCTCATCCTAGTTTGGACCTAGGTCACCCCACTACCAGTTGTCCACTACACTGCATTGCTTGTGATCAAGTCTATTGAGGCTCAATATAGATGTTCCTCATGCTTATTGTGAAGTTTCTCCCCCCCCCCTTTGAATCTTGTTTTTTCCTTCTAAAGACATTGTAAACAAGGGGTGGGTAACATTGAAGACACATGCAGAGTCTGGCCCTTTATTCAGAAGCCCTCTGCGAGTAAGCAGTTCAGACCTCTGGCAAGAATGATCTGTCCCTCCCACCAGCAGCCTGATAGTAAGAGAGAGGGAGAAGGATTGCAGAAGAGAGAGAGAAGGTAGGGGTGGAAGAAGGAGAGAGAGCAAAGGGGTTTCTCCACCTACTTTTGGCTCTGATCCTGCCCACCACTAGCTTTGGCTCCACCCACCACCAGAATGCAGTCCCCAACAGATTACCCCGGAGGGCATGTGGATCTCAACAGAAAAAAGGTTTCCCACCTCTGTTCTGTATCATTCGGTGGCAACAAAATGGAGGCAAGCTTGTTCATTTCCCCCCTTCTTTCACTCTCTTGCATCCTTGTCATGGACCTTGTTCCCCTTTCCAAATCCCTGCATACTTTAATTTCTCAAGGGGATGCCTTTCTTCATCCTCTGTCTATGAGGCCTGGGCAATTAATCAACAGGTGTTGTTCCCTCTGAAGTTATCTGGGCTGTATCACTTCAGACTCTACTAGCAAGACCTGCACATGATTCAATGCCCTCAGTACAAAAACAAAAAGAACAAACACTACACCCCAACGCACAGAATACTAGGATGTCGGGGGAAAGATTGTATTGTATCCTCATGTGTTATTTTTTCCACATGCTGAGAATTTTTCTGTATGGAAGAGCTTTCATTTTTAAAGACCCTTCCTGCAGTGGTACAGCCTGAACAGGTTGACCATCTCGTTGAGGACTATACGAAACAGCAGGGACTCTTCGGAGGTTCCTTTCCTTCCTCACAGGAAACCCACCAAAGTTTATCTCTGGCCGCCTTCAAGCAATGTTGAAAAGTAGGCCTTTAGTGAATTTATTAAGAGCTGTTTATTGTGATTTTTTTTTTTAAAAGGAAATGCTCCCTTAGTCTTCCAGCTTGAATGTCAAAGTGATAATGTAAGCTGCTTTGAGCTTTGTAAGAAGAACCAAGGTTGTGGAGGTTTTTTCTAAATTAAGTAAATAAACCCTTTACCCCGTTGCTTTCAGTTGAGTTGACTGCTCTGTGGATCACAGCCAAAGGTTCCCTAGTATAGACCATTAATGCAGTCTCTGATTTTATACCCCATATACCTGAGGGATGTATCATAACCCAAAAATCCCTCTCTCTTTTTTTTGGTAACAGTTTATTATTATTTCTGTTTGGAGTGCAGCTATATTACATTATATCCTTGGCAGTCAGGAAGCAAAGCCAAAACTATATAAAAGACCCTTATGTTGGCCATCAAGTTCACCTTCCGTGGGTCATTTGCGTCGCTGCTGCCTCGGCTTGCCAACAAACACTGAAGACTCTCAGTTTTGCCTTGGAAACGTAATCCAAAAAGGCTTTCATGTGGCAGCCTTCTTTCCGTGTGCATAAATGAACTCTTGAATGTTCAGCGTTTTCCTCCCTGGTGAGGAGACTTGCACATCAAGATTGTCTAATTTGGCAGCCCAAACTTCCTGAGCACACCTTTCTTCACTGACCTAAGTAGGAAGAGAGTTGAAACCTCATGGCTTGGAGATAGCTCCTAGAGCGCGTTTTCTTTTTGGTCCTTTTTTTAGGTTCAGGGGACAGTTCTGAAGAAGGTCAATGTCCCTGAGGGTGTCCCCATCACTACTTTTTAGTATAGATGAGGGGAAAATGCCCTCCCCCTTCACAGCCCCATTTGCAAAAGTGGGGCTACAAAAGCAGGGGTGAGCATTTTGGCTGCTTTCAGGTGGACACAATCCTAAAAACCAACCCAGCAAGCAGTGATGTGGGTTTTCCGGAAAAAATAGAACTGGAAAAATTTTCCAGCAAGCATATATAGCACAGAAACCAAGTCCTCATTTAGGTTACTGTTCTCCAAACTCAGCTTTCACCAGAGCTTGGACTGAAAGCCAGCGCCTCACCCTTGAATAGTTAATCTTAGGGCTTAGCCTTGTGTCCATTTCCAATTTCACTGCACCATTTCCTTCCCTTAAAAAAGCAGGATGTATTTATTTAGAAGATCAATACGTGTGTTTCCACTGAAAGATCTTCAATGCAGCTTTTAAAAGATTGCAATAATAATACAAAGAAAAGCCCCACACATATATGCCAAAAAAAAAAAGGCTGATGAATTGGGCTCAGATATGTGGTCCCAGGGTTCTTAGTATAAATAAAACAAATATTTACACCTAAAGCACATCAAATGGAAACACATGTATATGTTGTTTAAACAGTACTAGAGCATTGCAGTGCTCCATCCATTTATGCTAATGAAAGCTTTTGCAAAAAAAAGTGTTGATGGGAACAAACATTTGTAAAATGGATTGCTAGTATTTTGGTATATAATTGGCTTCACAATGAAAATGTTCATGTATGTATCAGTCATAACAGCACATACACAGAAATACAAAATCTCGCTTTTGGTTCTTTAAATGCCAAATCAGTTCAAAAATCCTTCACTTGGAATGGGTGAGAGAACTATCTTCACAATGCTAGAAACTGTGGGTGTTTCCAAACAAGGCTTTTATTGTGTAATCGCCCTGCCCCTTTCACCAAATTTTACTGGAGTCCAGATGGCATCTTGGATTTGGAAAGATGGAGGAGTTGCACAGTGTCTTTTGACTGGTAGTACTATGAACCGTCCATCGGATAGTTATAATTCTAAGTGTTAGGAAATAAAATAGTTATAATCATAACTCGAAAAGAGTACAATGTAGGCGCCAGGCAAGCCTTTGGCAGGGACTCTCGGAGAAGGACCGGGACCGCTGAAGAAGATCTTAGTGTCCGGGCAGGTACATATGGGAGGAGACGATCCTTCAGATACCCTGGCCCCAAGCCGTTTAGGGCTTTGAATGTTAGTACCAGCACTTTGAATCGGGCCCGGAAACAGACTGGCAGCCAGTGCAGATGAGAAAGCACTGGCATAATATGTTCACGTCGGCCAGTCCCAGTTAATAATCTCGCTGCCCTATTTTGGACCAGCTGAAGTTTCCGGACCGTTTTCAAAGGCAGCCCCACATATAACGCATTGCAGTAATCCAAACGAGAGGTTTCTAGAGCATGGATAACTGTAGCTAGGCTATCTCTGTCCAGATAAGGATGTAGTTGGTATATCAGCCTAAGCTGATACAAGGTGCTCCGTGCCACCGAGTTCACCTGTGCCTCGAGTGACAGTTGTGGATCCAAGAGAACCCCCAAACTACGAACCTGATCCTTCAGGGGGAGTGCAACCCCATCCAGAACTGGTTGAATATCACTTAGCCGGGCAGACGAACCACCCACTAACAGTACCTCTGTCTTATCTGGATTGAGTCTCAGTTTATTAGCCCTCATCCAGTCCATTACTGTGTCCAGGCACTGATTTAGAACAGCCACTGCCTCACCTGGATTAGATGAAAAGGAGAGATAGAGCTGGGCGTGTCATCTGCATATTGATGACACCTCAGCCCACACCTCCGGATAACCTCTCCCAGTGGTTTCATGTAGATGTTGAACAGCATAAGGGATAAAATAGAGCCCTGTGGCACCCCATGGCATAACTGCCAAGGGACAGAGCAGTAATCCCCCATCACCACCTTCTGGAATCGGCCAGCCAAGTAGGATCGGAACCACTGGAGCGCAGTGCCTCCAACTCCCAGCCCAGACAACCTATCCAGAAGGATACCATGGTCAATGGTATCGAAAGCCGCTGAGAGGTCCAAGAGAATCAACAGGGTCGCACTCGCACTCCCCTGTCCCTCTCCCGGCAGAGGTCATCCCACAGGGCGACCAAGACAGTTTCAGTTCCAAAACCAGGCCTGAATCCAGATTGAAGTGGATCTAGATAGTCCGTTTCATCCAAGAGTGCCTGGAGTTGACCAGCAACCACCCGCTCAAGCACCTTGCCCAGGAATGGGATATTAGCTACCGCCGGCCTGTAGTTATTAACATCATCTGGGTCCAGGTTAGGCTTTTTGAGGAGTGGCCTCATCACCGCCTCTTTCAAAGAGGCCGGCACCACTCCCTCTCTCAAGGAGGCATTTACAACCTCCTGGACCCAGCCGGCTATCCCCTCCTTATTCGATGTAATAAGCCATGACGGTCAAGGGTCAAGCACACAGGTGGTCGACCGGACTTGGCCAAGCACCTTGTCCGCATCCTCAGGCCTCAATAACTGAAATTCATCCAATAAAACCAGACCAGACGGTGCTCTGGACACCTCTACTAAAGGAGCTGCACTAATTGTGGTGTCCAATATGATGAATTTGACTACAACACAAACTTAGCACTCTCTGTCTCCCCGCCCCCCCCTGAAATAAAATACAGGGCTTTAAAGTGCTTAACTTTGTCTGAATTGTGCCCTGCATAAATAAATACAAATGTTGCAGTGACGCTGCCCTTAATGTATTTCAGTCCGCAGGCTCAGGCAATTAAATTATTCAGAGGCTCCAATGCACCAGGAAGTGTGGCAGGGTGCTTCTTTGACTTAATGTGATCAGGTGTGTAACACAATGCCTCAATCATTAATGCAGCCGTCTAGCAAGGATCTGTGGGAATAAAGACGTCGTCATTAAAAGAATAGCAGCAAAAGGTTGTTAGGAAGTATGAGGTCTGTGGATATACTCCAGTGGGGTTTCAGAATGGATCACGTCCTTTGGCCCTTTAAGAACTTGCATGTTGTTCTTAAAGGCAAGAGAAAAAGGATGTAACAGACTGAAACTCAAGAGTGTGTCCATGCCACAATCAGAGCTAAGGATTTTTACAAAGGAAATGGGAGAAAAAGAGTGCATAGTATGATAGTGGAGAAACAAAAGACATTTTTGCAAACTTGAGTATGACTCTCAAGTAGAATGGCCAATGGATTTCACCGAAAGCAAAAACAAAACAAAACTGGTTGTCACTTTGAAAGTGCCTGCTCAGCCAATCCATCCAAGGAAGCAAATCAACAGCTTCAATAAGATGGGTGACATTCCTACCTAAGACCCACAGAAATTAATGTGAGTAACATTAATCTTACACATAAATGCATGTCTTGAAGGCAGTTTCTTCTAGAAAAATGCAGCTTTGGGAGGTGGCAAGTTGGAGCAAAGAAGCAGCAAAGGGTTCCTAACCCATTTCCCTCTCAGTGGGGCTGTTCTCACAACATACCAGCCCACCATGGGTTATTTAACACAAGGTGAGGCTGTGCTGCATGCAGGGACTGCATGTGGCTACCATTTTGAATCCTCAACCCCTGCTTGGGGGTTGTCGTGTCATGAGAACCCAGTTAGCCTGGATTATGTGAGGGTTAAACAATGGTCTGTTGTAGGATTATGTGAGGGTTGTTTAAACCTTGCATAACTCATGCTTGCTGGGTTTGCAGGACATGACACCCCCGAGCAAGGGGTGGATATGCAACTCACAACCAGCTGCAGCATGTTATCTGCTGAGTAAAACCGGAAGAGGCAGGTGCAGTGATGTGGGACAGAAAATTTTCCAATCCTATATTTTTCCGTGGAAAATTTTCCACACCATATATGTCTGCATTAATCCATAGTTGTCTGGGCTGTTGTACTGCAGTCAGTCATGTTAGATGGACTAAATATAGGATATGAACTTCTGTAAGTTATTCTTCAAATGGGAGCATTGACAAACCCTAGTGCTCAGTTGTCCACAGGGGAACTGAAAAATAGGGTATGACAACCCCTTCCTGTGCATAATGCAGTTGGCCCCTGGCTGGGTCTGGACCAGACTTATACATGGTGTAAGACAGTCAAGCTTTTTTCAAGCTTTGTGGACAAAATGTCAAAGGAAGAACAAGAAAAAGCAGATGAGACATTGGCTCGAGCTATATTTGCAAGTGGTACATCTCTTTCCATGACCAAAAACCAAGTTTGATTTCAGTTCCAATATTTTGTAGCTATTGGGAAAACTTTTGATATATTTCTACTGCACATAAAATTGACATGGATTACATTTTTAGTTCTGTTTACTAAATACAATATATTTTGTGTGCTTATTGAGGGAGAATGTGTGCTGGGCAGTAAAAATGAGTCAAACAAACATGCTAAATCAGATAACATTATTTCGAGCAATGGATAAATTTCAGAAAATTTTCAAGTTCTACTTTTTCTGGAAAACCCACATCACTGGGCGGGTGTGCTGCAGGCAGTGTGTCCACTCTCTCCCGCTCATGCACGACAACCCATCAGGTCATAAAAACACCAAAAATTACAGGATAAAAACAGCACCCAGCCCAACAGACCATTTTACCAGGGATGTAGAAAGGTGCTTGGTTTCGAGTCATGAGTCGAGTCACGAGTCTTTGGACCCGAGTCTCGAGTCTGAGTCCTTGGTCCAAAATGGTGACTCACGAGTCACGAGTCACGAGTCACTCCCAAAGCTGACTCCACGAGTCCCTATTAAAATCAATGGGATTTTTCCCCAACAAAATAAGGCTATTTCAGATGTGTGGCTTAAATTCTAGGCACAAGTGTGCCTTTTTATTTCAAAACTCTGCAACTGATTTTGGCAAGAACAGACCAGGCAGACAAACCCAAAATAACCAGACAGGCAGAGGAGGCAGGGAAGCCCAAAACAGGCAGGCAGAGGCCTTTGTCTTGGACAATTCAAACTGTGGAACTGGTTAAGAAGAGACCAGGCAGGCAGAGGAGGCTGGGAACCCCAAACAGGCAGGCAGAGGCAGCCAAACCCAAAATGTCTGAAAGGTTGCATTTTAGGGAAATGATTTTAAAAAATAAACTTGCTGTACTTCGTAAAACCTATCCATGTTGCATTTGAGGAACACAATTTTGGAACACGAGTCCTTGGTCTCGAGTCCCGAGTCGAGTCTCGAGTCCCATTAAAAATATTGGGACTCGAGTCTGACTCGAGTCAGAGGGGGGACTCAGTCCGACTCACGAGTCGAGTCCTAGAGTCCGAGTCCCCATCCCTGCATTTTATAGGCTAAAGGCCTGCTTGAACAAAAATGTCTTTGCCTGCCAGCGGAAGGACAGCAGAGGAGTTCCAAAGCCTGGGAACATCCGCTAAGAAGGCCCTCTCTCGCGTCGTTACCAGTCGTACCTCTGAAGTAGTTGGTACTGAGAGAAGGTATCCAATGCCCCCCCCCAAACCCGAAGCTTATACTGGGTTAAGCACACACAGCTGCTGCTTCTCCACTCTGAATAGCCACTTCCGAAAGGCACTTTCCCTAGAAGAACCAGCCTTTGGGGGTAGCACATGCATTTGGCCTTGATTAAAGGTGAGCTGTGGGTCTCATCCTTTGCTCCACACCAGCACTGGAAAATACTGTGGCCGTGAGAAGCACCAACTTGACAGGTAAACTGTCCACTCAGGGAGTAGAGTTGATCCTGAATTATGGCCTAAAGTGATACTTTGAGGTGAATTTGGAGTGTCCTCCCTCGGAGAAACATCCAAAGTATATGATCTTTTTTTCAAAAGACTCATGGAATTGTTCAGGTGGTTTCACACGTTGCTAGGAAGAAGGGACCCCTAAACCATCAATGCATACCAAAAGAAAAAAGAGGCTCTTCTATAACACCCCCCTTCCATTTTCTGGCTTTTGTTTATGCACTCAGGTGGGGTTTGGAATATTACCTAAAAGAGCCATCGCAGAGGGACTGCTCTAGGAACTTTGGCAACTCCTCATGTCCAATCTTCACTCAGTGGTAGGGTTGCTTGAGGAATCAGATTGTTGTAAATTCTGATGCAAACTGACCTGATCTGCACCCCCTGGACTAATCTGTGGATCAGAATTTAATTATCATTCAGATTTCGTATTTCCTTGAATTTTGCAATGCAGTTCTTGGCTCAAAAAATGTACCAAGATGCATAAATATCCATGTTTTAGGATAAAATACATGTTGAAACGCATACTTCCAGATAAAAAAAAAATTTATAAGTGCATATATTGTCATGTTCAAAAATACATAGTTAAATATCAATTTTCATGCAGAAACCTCAAACCAGTGTTCTCCAACCTTGGATCCCCAGATGTTTTTGGCTGGCTGGGGCATGCTGGGAGTTGTAGGCCAAAAACATCTGGGGACCCAAGGTTGGAGAACACTGCCTCACTGCCCCAGACTAATGTGGAAACAGGATGGGATGTACTTATGAATGAGCACATGTGATACGGACCGGAAATAGACTGATCTGTCCATCCCTTACCAGAGGGCATCAGGCCTGGGTCAGCAATGCAAGCTAACTAAGTAGCCCTTTTGAAAAGCACAATTCCAGGGCTCTTCCTCCCGTGAGGTGGGGTGAATCCCCTGCCTCAGGCGGCAGAGCAGGAGGAGTGGCAAATTGTGCACTCCACGCCCCAAGCAGAGAGCCCCGCCATCTGCTTTCCCACTGAGGCCTTTGACGCAGCGGGAGAGTGCGGCCAGTGGGGCTCTACGGAGCAGCTGCCTGGTCCTCTGTTTAGCCACAATTCAATAGCCACCCCCACTGTGTAGAATAGTTTCCCCCAACCTGGCGCCTTCCAGAAGTGTTGCACCACAACTATTATCATGGTCAAAGGTCATGCTGTCTGGGGATGATGGGAGTAGTAGTCTGACACATCTGGAGGGCACTTGTTTGGGGAAGGCTGGTGTGGAAGCAGTAGAAAAGGGTGAGTCTCTTGCTGCTTCCAAGATGGCTGACTCTTCCCACCACCACCACCCTTTCAGGGGTTTCTGGGGTTCACTGTGATTTCTTGGGGGGGTGCCCAAATCTCTCCCCCATCATCTGCAAGTAATATAGGAGCTCTCAAATGAAACAATATAATGAGTTATAAGCAATTTCCTTGCAGAGACAGCAGTATCAAAAACCCCTCAGAGGCTAGAAACAAACTATCAATAAATGCCAACTTGCTCTCCGCACTCTTCAGAAATCAGCGTTATGGGTCAGCGCATCCGATAGTGTCTTGAATGTTCCCTTAGAAAATAAAACAATTATTTTGGGCAACTTGCATTGATTGTGGTGTGTGTGTGTGTGTGTGTGTGTATGTGTGTGTGTGTATATATATATATATATATATATATATAGACTATACCTTTGCGTTCTCATCTGTGTCTTTTGGAAATAGAAAAAGCCTGAAGGAGATTCAATAAACCAATTGTTTGCCTCATCGATTGCATTTTGGGGTAGAGAAAAAAAAATCTGCAGAGAGTGCAGTGTTAAATTATTAACAAAATGTTCCCATCCTCCAGGGACATGTTTCTGTAAAGATCATCTGGAAAAACAATGATCTTCTTATGAAATTAATAGCTGGAGGGATGTCATCAGATAGAGAAACTCCCAAAGCAGCTGGAGGAACAAACGCAAGTGTGGATAGCAAACACTGTAGCCATTATTTTATTTTTCAGTTTCTGAATAAAAAAATGAAGATTCACACGTGCTCACTAGATGGAGAAAAATCTTATTTTGATCCTGAAGAATGGATGATGGAAGCCCCCGCGGTTGTTCACCCCTCTCGTGACCATGGCTGTGCTTTGGAGAGGGGTGGATGAGGATTTTGTTCAGTCCATTATTTTTATAGGAACTTACCAAAATTGTTGGGGATTGCTAAAAGAGCTGAGAGAGGATATTAAAAGTTATTATCTCTCCCCTCTTGCTTTTGCAAGTACAGCAGAGCTGACCCCAAGCTACAGCGGAAAAAACGTGAGCAGTGTGGAAACTGCTGGTTAAAGCGGCAATAGCATTTGGCAATTACACGCTGCCCTTGTGTGCAGACTGGATATCTTCACCTGGTTTTCCCCCTTTATACTGCCAATAAGACAAACAGTCTTCTGGAGGTTAAAAACAGAGTTTACTCACTCAGATCTTGCAGAAGGGATACAGGCAGGCTTAAGAAAGTATCTACAGTTGTGCAGGAATCATCTGGTAGCTGATGTGTTCTGGACTTGGGAAAAGTTCAGGACTGCTTCTCCAGCTACATCTTCATACATGCTGCACTTACAAGTTCAGGGCTCAGACTGTTTCCCGGGGCAGGAAGAGACGGCACTGGCTACGCCCACATCCTGCACCAGGGGAGGTCTGGGTAATATTCACAGAGTGTCTGCTCTAGGATGCAGAGACTCTGTGGTCCCAATTACATCATGCGCCCATATATGGCTTGAGGTTTTGACTGCTCACCCCCAACAAAAAATTTATAAGAGCTTGAGATCTAAAAAAATTTAATGTGGGAGAAAGTGGAATTGACAGATTTGCTACCACAAGAAGTAATGATAGCCACCAACGTGGGTGGCTTTAAAAGTGGCTTCGTCAAATTCATGGAAGGTAAGGCTATCAATAGCTTCTACTCACGATGGCTGTACCTTACCTCCAATATCAGAGGCAGTGTGTGTTTGAATACCAGCTGTTGAGGAACACAAGTGGGCAGCTGCTATTGCACTCATGTCCAGCTTGTGGGCTTCTGATTGAGGCATCTGGCTAGCCACTGTGGGAAACAGGATGCTGGACTAGATAGACCGTTGGTCTGATCCAGGATGGCTCTTTTTGTGCTCTGACTGCAATATCAAGAGAACTTGCATCTGTAAATGAGCCACCACAGATCGAGCACCACAGGGCCATGCTCCACAATCAAAAGCATAAAGAAGAGCCATGCTGGATCAGAGCAAGGGCCCATCTGGTCCAGCATTTTGTTCACACAGTGGCCGAACAGCTGCTCATGGGAAACCCGCAAGCAGGACATAAGCACAACAGCAGCACCCTCCTGCTTGTGTGTTCTCCAACAACTGGTATACAATAGCATGTTGCCTTTGTTACTGGAGGTAGCATATAGCCATCGGGACTAGTGGCCATTGATATAGCTTTATCCTCCATGAATTTGGAGCACCGTGGCATCACTATGATATATGTATTGACGAACTGTACCGTTTCAAACTGTGACGGGTGAATGTTTAAATGCTTCCCCATTAAAAATAAAACTAAACCTCAAAGCATCTTGCACACAGAAAACTAGTATTTCAGGAAGAATGCTAGGATACAGTTTAGTGTGAAAGAAGAAGGAAAGTTGATGCACTTAGAATAATAGAATCATAGAAAAGTAGAGTTGGAAGGGGCCTACAAGGCCATCGAGTCCAACCCCCTGCTCAACGCAGGAATCCAGGTCAAAGCATCCCTGACAGGTGGCTGTCCAGCTGCACCTTGAATGCCTCCAGAGTGGGAGAGATCACCACCTCCCTAGGTAGTTGGTTCCATTGTCTTATTGCTCTGACAGTCAGGAAATTTTTCCTGACGTTTAGGTGGAACCTGGGTTCCTGTAACTTGAGCCCATTATTCCGTGTCCTGCAAACTGGGATGATCGAGAAGATCATCTTTTGCATTTGTGTGTGTGTGTGTGATTTTCAAGGGTAGGAAATGCTCCAGAGCTCTCCCAGAGGTCTGATTAGCCAGAAGCCACCATTTTCTTTCCCCTAGAATCTTGATGAGGGCAGGAGAAATGTAAAACATACCATCGTTCAATATCTGACAAAGATTGAGAGATCACAGTGAAACATGGTATGTATATTTACAGCACAGTCCTCCAGTTGAAGTTCAAACAGCTGCTCAATTCCTAAATAAATAAATAAATGTTAGTATCCATTCTTCAGAGACTGAGATACTGACACAGAAGTTGATGTGTCTATTCAGAAATAAAATTTAAAATGCCATGATCAAACCCAACATTTTCAAGGGGGTTGGGGATGCATGAGGCCACCTCCTATACAGTACTGCTTTAATCATCTTATTTATATTCAGCACCACTTTATTCCAGTATTAGGCAAGAAAGTAACCCACAGATACCTTTCCCTCTTAGGGCTGCTTAAGGAATTTGATCTTCATGAATTCCGATATGAACTGACTGGATCCACACTTTCTGAACTAATATGCAGACTGGAATTTATTTATCCACTGGCTTTCACACTTCCTGAATATGCCAACACAGTTTTCAGCGCAGAAATGTATTATAATACATATACAAATAAGTATTTTGAGAAAAATACATTTTAAAATATATATTTAAATTAGGATTGGACCTATGTCTATTTCCAGGCTGTGTCACTTTTACATGTGTTTGTTCATACTGTCCATTCCATCTCATGTCTGCATTACTCTGAAATTTTGTTTCTTAAAAAATCTGCATGGAATTCCACATTTAAATATGTATTCAAATATTTAAACACATTTTCTTGCACAATTTCATAAATGTATTTCTAGACATACATCGCCACATTTTATCCTAAAATAAAATTTTAAAATACATTTTGATATGTGGGCTTCTGATACATTTTGATACGTGGAGAATCATGTCACAAAATTCAGAGAAGTGTGAACTCCGAAAGATAAGTATGTTCTGATCTGCACATGAGTCCGGGAGACGCAGATCAGGTCCATTCATATCGGAATGCACGAAGATTGAAGTCTCAATTGTCATGGAACAAGAGGGGGAGGTCCTCTTATGGATCAGTAACTGGTTAAAGAACAGAAAGCAGAGAGTAGGAACAAGTGGTAGATTCCCCCAATGGAGAGATGTAAACGGCTCCGGCCCAGCTTATCTCAAGGAGCGCCTCCAGCAACATCAAGTAGGCCGCTCAACAAGGTCTGCCACGGACGGCCTTATCCTTATCCCATCAGCCAGAGCAGCCAGGCTGGTGGGGACTAGGAAGAGGGCCTTCTCTGTGGCGGCCCCCACTTATGGACTCCCTCCCTAGTGACCTTCGCCATGCCCCCTCCGTGATGACTTCCGCCGTGCATTAAAAACATGGCTGTTCAGGCGGAATATGGGGGGGTTAGGTTTTTAATGAGAATTTTTTAATTTGTTTTATTATTATTTTATTGTGTTTTATTGTATTTTAATTGTACATCGCCCAGGGTGGCCGGGTGACCGGCCAGATGGGCGATTGATAAATGTAATAAATAAATAAATAAAATGTAATAAATAAACAGTGCAGCCCCACAGGCATCTGTATTGGGACCAATGCTTTTCAATTTATTCATAAGGTACTTTGTACCTAATTCGGAAACTTCAATTGGTACAAAATATGGCAGCCAGATTGGTCACCGGTACATCTAGAGATGCCCATATTACACCAGCTTTAAAAGCATTACACTGGCTGCCGATCAGTTTCCAGGCGAAGTATAAAGTGTTGGTTATCACCTTTAAAGCCCTACATGGTTTGGGTCCTGGTTACCTGCAGGATCGCCTTCTCCCGTACAATCCGGCCCGCACACTTAGGTCCTCTGGGAGGAACTTACTCCAGTCGGCTAAGACTAGGCTGGCGAGTACTACCCAGAGGACCTTTTCTTCTGCTGCTCCCAGACTGTGGAATGGCCTGTTGGAGGAGACTTGTCAACTAGACAGTATTTTGGCCTTTAAAAAGGCCATAAAGACTGATCTCTTCCGACAGGCCTACCCAGTGGAATTTTAAGCGTTTTAAAGAATTGTTAGGATACTTTTAAAGGTTTTTAAGAATATTTTAATAATGTTTGTTGTGCTTTTAACTACTTATGTATTTTATGTTTGGTTGTTCCCCGCCTCGATCCGAGTGGAGAGGCGGGTAAGAAATAAATTATTATTATTATTATTATTATTATTATTATTATTATTATTGATCTGGAATTAGGAGTGAGCAGTGAAGTGCTGATGGCATCAAATTATTTAGGGTGGTTAAAACAAAAAGGGATTGTGAGGAGCTCCAAAAGGATCTCTCCAAACTGGGAGAATAGGCATCCAGATGGCAAATGAGGTTCAATGTAAGCAAGTGTAAAATAATGCACATTGGGGCAAAATAATCCCGACTTCCAAGTATAAGGTGATGAGATCTGAGCTAGCCGTAACTGTCCAAGAAAGAGATCTTGGTGTTGTGTTGGACAGGTCGATGAAAATGTCGAGCCAGTGTGTGGCTGCTGTGAAAAAGGCAAACTCCATGTCAGGCAAAATTAGGAAAGGAATTGAGAATAAAACTGCCAAGATCAGACTGCCCTTATACAAATCTATGGTGCAACCACACTTGGAATACTGTGTACAGTTCTGGTCACCACACCTAAAATAGGATATGGTGGAGTTGGGAAAAGTGCAGAAAAGGGCAACTAAAATGATCAAGGGTGTGAAGCAACTCCCCTATGAGGAAAGGTTACAGCAGCTGGGATTGTTTAGCTTAGAAAAAGGGTGAGTAAGGGGAGACATGAAAGAGGTGTACAGAATTATGCATGGCATGTGGAGAAAGTGGACAAGGAGACATTTTTCGCCCTCTCTCATAATAGAATCCAGGGTCATCCCATGAAGCTGATTGGTGGGAGGGTCAGGACAGATAAAAGGAAATACTTCTTCACACAGCGCATAGTTAAACTATGGAATTCACTTCCACATGATGTAGTGATGGCCACTAATTTGGATGGCTATAAAAGGGGATTGGACAAATTCATGGAGGAGAAGGCTCCCAGTGGCGACTAGTTCTGACTGTCTATATGCTACCTCCAGTATCAGAGACAGTATGCTTATGTATACCAGTTGCTGGGGAACATGGGCAGGAGGGTGCTGCTTGCACTCATGCCCTGCTTGTGGGTTTCCCGTGGGCAGCTGGTTGGCCACTGTGCGAAACAGAATGCTGGACTAGATGGACCCTTCATCTTATCCAGCATGGCTGTTCTTATGTTCTCATGTCCCTAATTTAACTATGTATTTAAATGTGAATTTTCATGCTGATTTTTAGAAATCCCTTAATTTGGCTTTAAATTTACATACGTAAATGTAAACGTATGCACTGAAAGATTCTGAGTGATGAAAATGTAGGCAACTGTGAATTCCCCAGGGCAGTTCAAAAATGCGAACTTGTTCAGTAGCTGCTTTCCTGCATGCTCTTTTAGGTTATGCTGCTTCTAGTGGACACATAGAAGCAATGTACTTAACTTCAAAATAATATATGCTATGCAGAACCCATGAACTAATGTTTGTAATTAGTGTTTTCAACCAGTTAAACAGCTTTTTAGCTGGTGAATCATCTGCCTTTAAAACAATGAACAGATTGAATGTCAGTAAATTGGCATATGTACTATAACCTCAATATACACAGCCTATTGAGACATTGAGTTAAGCAATAAGATAAGGATTGTATTTTATGAATGTTGATAGCCTTTGGGGGAACTCCAACCAAAAAGCGGGACGCAAGTCTCATCAAATCAAATAAATAGCAGCACACTCATTCTCTGAGTTTCTTGCATTGAGCAGGGGGTTGGACTCGATGGCCTTGTAGGCCCCTTCCAACTCTATGATCTATGAATCCTTATATAGTCAAAGTGGCACCATCCATGCACAAGGAGGAGATATCAGCAGGCTTGGGGGAGCCCAAGGTTTGCAGAAGTACCCCCGCCCCCCAATCTTTAAGGAAAAAAGTGGGGGAACAACGCCAGTGTGGCGTAGTGGTGAGAGTGTTGGACTGGGACTCGGGAGATCCGGGTTCTAGTCCCCGCTCGGCCATGAAGCTCACTGGGTGACTTTGGGCCAGTCCCTGCCTCTCAGCCTCACCTACCTCACCGGGTTGTTGCTGTGAGGATAAAATGGAGGAGGAGGAGGAGGATTATGTAAGCCGCCTTGGGTTCCTTGCAGGGGAAAAAGGCGGGGTATAAATATAATAAAATTAAAAAATTTAAAAAAAAATTAAAAAATAAATAAAACAGGCTAACAAGGATTAAGCATGCACAGTAGCCATGGAATGCTCGCTGTCTGTTGGAGAGCAACAAACAGAAAACCAAGGGGAAAGCGGAATTGGAGCATTCTGCGAAAGGGTTTAGCTGGCTAGAACCTTGAACGCGAGCACTTTACACTGCACCCTTTTGCAGGCCCCATTTATAATAATTTAATTGTTAGTAGGCAAGTTCATCTTTGATGTTTTCTTTTTCTTCTTCTTCTTCCCTACTACAGGGGCACTAGAGAATGAAAAAGCTTAATTTTAAAAAAATCAAATGCAATGTTAACTTCCATTGATTAAAAGTGGCCTCCAGCACATAATCAACTAAATTATGTATTATTGCCTACATTTACATCCCAGTTTTCCGTTAGCCTAGACTCCCAATGCGGCTAAGCTTCCAACAATTAAAATTCATCGCAAAGTTTGTACTGTAAGAACTTAGATATACATGGGGACTGGGAATCTGGTTGAGAGAATGGTGGGGGAAGAGGGATGTTTGCTACTGTGAATCAATTAATGTACTTGATTAATCTACCAATTAACCCTTGCAATCTTTTTTTTTTTTTAATTGCTCTCTCTGACAGGTTGGAGAAGGGAAATTAAGTTGACTCTGACTTAATCCCTCCCCCCATATTTTCCATTCTTTGTGTGGGGTGTTTTAAGGAGAGGAAGTATCAACTTGGGCACTTTACAGCAAGATCCCAAATTTTCATGGCTGCTTGTGTTCCAACATGGTGTTACCCAGCAGGGGAGAAATAAAGGCAAGGTTATTTGGGTTATTGTGGTTTAATAAAAATATCAGGTTTAACATCTGAAGAAAGGGTTAGGAAAGGCTTAAAAAAAAAAAAAAAAAACCAGTGCAAACTGTTCAGGATCTTTCACTTTCTCTACTCATGAAACCATTTTCTGTAGCAGGTACAAAACTATACTTAGCTGAATGTTAAGGCCACACAAAATTTGTAGCTTTATTTGTAGCTTTACACTTGTCACATGTTGTGTGACAGAGCAGTTCATGACAGCAAGAACATGGTGTTTCCATTAAGGGGGGGGGGGAATTTGGTGCCCCTCAATTTGTGTGAAATTTTCTTTTAAAAAATAGGCATTTCCATATCACCCAGAAACTGTTTATTTACCTTTAATTTGGTTTGCTGTAGGTTTGGCTTTGCTTTAGGTTTCCCTGGGAAGTTTTCTGTCCTGGTGAGCTGAACTGCCACAGTCCAAGATACATGCTTTGCCCACAGATAATTTCTTGCACTGTCACAGCTGAGGACAATTGAGACTTGCAATCTAGCATGCTTGCATATATTCCTGTAGTTGTGAGGAATGGTGTGTGTGTGTGTGAGAAGTGAGTGAGTGAGAGTGAGGAGTGAGTGAGAGTGAGAGTGAGTGAGTGAGTGAGTGAGTGTGTGTCAGTCAGTCAGTCAGTCACCTGCATCTGGTAGATAGCTATCCCAATTTATCCATATTTGTTTTGGGGGAGAGATTTGGGATACATTATTGAGATTGAGGATTTAACTAGATGAGTGCAAGGGAAAAACGTGTCATTTCCCCATTGGTTTCTAAAGTTTAATTTGTTTCATTTTCCATTCATTGGAATTGCAGTACTGTATTTGTTTTTCTACTGATTTCAATAGAAGACCTAGCAAGTTTTCTGCTGCCGGTAAATTTGGTGTTTTCCATCCAGGGGCATGCAGTTTCCAGGCATTCTACTACCTCTTGCCTCAGGCATCAGACATACCAAATTTCAAATAGACAGGACAAAGGGATCCTGTTTTAGAGGCTATCCAAAAAGGGTACAAAAATGTGTAGCCTTCCCATAGCTTTCAATGGGAGACCCAGCTGTATTTCTCATGCTTGTAACATCTGTGATTTTGATTGTATCAGCATGACGTTTTCAGGCATTCTATTAACCCTCCAAAGGATCAGACCTGCCAATTTTCAGATAGATAGGTTAAAGGATCCTCATTTCTAGGCCGTTGAGGGTGCACTTGTCAAAGAATTCTCATTTTATAGGTAAAAGGTGCCATTATTATTATTATTAGTAGTAGTAGTAGTAGTAGTAGTAGTAGTAGTAGTATTTACATTTATTTATTGCCCATCTGGCCGGCAACCGGCCACCCTGGGCGATGTACACAGGACAAAAACAAGATAAAATACATTTAAAACAATATAATTTTTTTAAAATCTTAACCCACCCCATATTCCCGCCTGAACAGCCAGGTTTTTAATGAGCAGCAGAAGCTCAGCAGAGAGGGGGCATGGCGGAGCGGAGGTCACTCGGGAGAGAGTTCCACAGTACGGGGGCCGCCACAGAGAAGGCCCTCTTCCTCGTCCCCACCAGTCTAGCTGCTCTGGCTGAGGGGACAAGGAGAAGGCCGTCTGTGGCAGATCTTGTTGAGCGGCCTACTTGGTGTTGCTGGAGACGCTCCTTGAGATAGACTGGACCGGAGCCGTATAGGGTTTTAAAGGTCAAAACACAGCCAAACAGCTATCTAAACAAAATGAAGCTTTACACTGTCAGTTTCATTGTTTCCCCTCTTATCCACCGCCCTGTGACTGTTCTAGTGACCTCATCAATGCAAAACACAGTCTCTAAAACAATGCTAAAAATGAATGAATGTTCATTTCACTCATTCAAATTCCTATTAATTTTTATTATGAAAAGGAATGAATGAACAGGGCTTAAAATGAACGTGCACAGCCCTAGTTTTAATGCCTTTCGTGTGCCATTTGACTCTAGTGTCTATACATGTTATATAGAAATGCGTGGGCACTGAACTACAATGCAGCTCACACCCTGCTGTTTTCCACACCACCTCCATTAAGGTTCGTTTTTAACTCTTGATATTATAGGTGTCGTTGTTGCTACTATTATTTTCCTGCTGTATCTTTAACCAAAAGAAGAGGCAGCGCTGTGCGCAAATGGCCTCTAGAAATTCTATTTGTAAACGGAAATTGGAACCATTTCACACATTTCTCCCGGGGAGAGGAGAAATTCTTCCGCAGTTTCTCATGGGAGGGCTTACCTTTAAGAGTGGCAGTAGCACAGCTTCTTTCTTTTCTCCTTAGTGCAGTGCTTCCCAAACTTGGCATGCTGGGAGTTGTAGGCCAAAAACATCTGGGGACACAAGTTTGGGAAGCACTGCGGGGTATTTTTTTGGGGGGTGGGGCTGTTAATGGAAAGGGGCCTCAGCAGCGACTGTGTTGGCAGCCTGGCAGCCATTTTGTTTCCTCTACAAAGCCCCAGATCTGCTGTTGCTCTGGTGCAACGTGATCGTTGTGGGAGAATAGCAGCTGACACACAAACACTCTTACACCCTTGGAGAGTACTGCAAACCGCCCTTCTTTTTCTGGGGTTGGGGTGATAAAAAGAAGAAAGAAAAAAAAACTCAGGAAAAAACGCCTTCAGAGAAACTTCGGCTCCGCTCCAGCAGGCACCCTCTTTGCAGTGTAGGGCAGACTATTGCGGAGAAAATGAATGCCATGTAAGTAGGTGGCGGAGATCATTCAGTAAGCTATAATTGGGGGTGGTGTCTGTTTGAGAGTATGTCCTCTGCAATACACCGTAAAGATTCTGGGAGTGTGCCTCTCTGATTGCACACTAATTCACTGATACCTCTAAATATATTGCTGTCTAAACTGGTCGGTAGGGTTGCTTGTGCTGTCAGATTGGCCCCATGTCTCTTCCTGGACATTGTGTTCCATATGATTCTGAGTGATTGCATTTATGCCTTCTCACACACACACACACACACACACACACACACACACACACACACTAGCATAAAGCAGCTGAGTTGAAGTTAATATTTATGCCCAGTGCCTGTTTGTGATGGGAGAGGAGGAGGGTGGGCAGGGTTATGACTGGTGAAGGGGGCTCATTGTTCCATGTTACTCTCCGAAAAAAATATATGTGGCAGTGACATAAAGCCAGCCTTACCCCCAATACATGACTACGTTCCACGCTGAGTCTTCTTTTGTTCCTTGAGAAGAGAATGCACAGCTTCTGCCACTTAAATGGGCCATTTTTCTTGCAAAATATAGCTTTCAAAAAAAAAAAAAAAGGAGCACTTTTTGGAACAAGATCCTCACTAAGGTAAGAAGTCCTGGCACCATTTCATTCAGCACTCCAGCTGTTTGAGAGCAGGCCTTTCTTTCCCGTGTCCAACCTATAATAGGTGCAAATGAGCCATTTTATTTTTGTGTGCTCAAAAGGGACCTTTTGGGAGTGCCTTGTCATCCCGCCCCAACCCTGAGGGAATAAAGACTGTATTTTTGGTAAATTAAATGGATTCAACTTTGTTCATGTCACATTGCTGCAAAGAGAGTTAAAACAGGACGTGAGGTTTTGTTTGAAATTATAGTAACAATTCTGGAATTATAGCAGCTGTAAGTAAATGTGTTGTTAGAAGCAAAAAAAACTGGACCTGTACCTTGGCCTAACCATCCACAGTCACTTGCTGCTGGTGAACTTGTCTCATAGCCACATTCCGAGACTCAAGCTCCTGGCTCCCAGCGAGGGACGTCTCTCTGCAGGAGATAAGAAGAGACAAGTCTTCTTGGCCAAGAAGGTGTCAATAGGAAGCACCCTGACAGATGATGAGTGCTAAAGCCTCCGAAAAGGTGCTGACGTGGCTACGCTAACTTAATGAGGTCATCGTTGAAGTCACAGCCCCCCACTGATAACCTTGCAAATCCGAGTTATGTGAAGATAGCAGGAGGGTGTTCGGAATCTCCTGCCCTTCATCATTCTCCCGCTGTCAGCCCCGGCCAACAAGATTAACAGGAACTTCCCCTCACAAAATTAAAATAAAATGTTTCCATTTCATGGAATGGTTGTGTGGATTACACTCAACCCTTGCACCATTTTCAGAGATGTTTTAAGCAGAGTTGAGTTGAAATTTCTCAGAAAGTGTCGGGACCCAAGTTTAGGAACCATTAGACTAAAAAAAATCTTTCTTTTTTTGTTACCCCTGTAGAAAAAGGCCACTCTGCAGAATATTCACCACCATTCTTTTTTGCAGTGGCTGCCATTTTTCTCCCACAATAGCGAAGAATGACCCCAGGTCATTGCTGCTGCCATTTGCTAATGGTGAGCCCCACAGCTGAGAAACTATTGGAGAATTTCTCCTCCCCATGGAGAGATTCAGTGAAATGGTTCCCCTCCCCATTTTTTCTGCCCACAAACAGGAACATTTCAAGAGCCTATTTGCGCAAAGGTCTACTTTTGAGAAATGAGAAAAAACAATGGGAGATGTGGACACTTAGGGGGGGGGATTCATAACAGTCCCAGCTGTAAGGAGCCAAACATTCCATTTGGTCATTGTTGTGCCTTGGTGACCAGTAAAATGGCTGTTGAAAGGGATGGACTTATGTAGCTGGGAGTTGTTACTGAAGTTCACTGGAAGTGAAATTTTGTGTTGAATTTGGAAGTTTTAGGGATATTTGAGATGAATATTCCTAGCTTCTCAGGAAAGCAAGTCAAATTATTTAACATTCAAATACTGAGTTGGATCCAGACTTAGTCATACTTAAGAGTAAACCCACTGAAATACACGGAACTTAAGTGAGGCATTGATTTCAGTGGGCCTACTCTAAGTCTGGATCCAACCCACTGTTTTAATGATGCAAGTGTCATGGATGACCAGGCCAGGATAACTCTTCAGATGAAGAGTCTGAGATTGCAGAGCTTGAAGACCATGTGGAACTCCCTGATGCTAGTGTTACCCTAGGCCCCTCCAGCATCTGTAGGGAAGCTATACTGGGCCCTTCAACAGTGGTGGACTCTGAGGAACCCATGGACATGGGCCCTGAGGAACCTGCCTCGCCCATGGTGTCAGAGGAACAACCACCCAGCCAGAGAGAATGCCAGCACCTGAAGGTACAGGCTAGACCATGGCCAGGTGAAGGAGTGCCCACGTGCAGAAAAAGTCTCCTCAAGAGTAAAGGCACTTCTCACAAGTAGAACTTTTGCCAGAGGGCCTGTGTTGAACTGCAGCTGAGCCCTGGGTGGGGCTCTGGATGCTCTATTTTGAGGAAAATACAAGAAGAATTGTGCATTTTGAAAGAAAATACATTTAGAAATTAATATTTTGAGTATATTTCTTTTTTAAAAATACATATTTAAATATGTATTTAGATGCATATTTTCTTTTGGATTTTTTAAAGAATGCAAATTAATACCAAAATGGGATGTGTGAATGCACATGACAGTGAATCAGAACAGAAATAGACTAGTTTGTCCATCTCTATTAAGTACACACTGGCTGACTAAATGGTGACCTGTTGCTCTTGCCGGCAACATCTCAGCCTAATTTTGAGCCTATGTGTATTTTATGGCCTGCCTGTATGGTGTGAAGATTGAATTTCCCAGCATCTCCACACGATTAGGAAACAGTGCCCGAAACATGAATCTAGTGGCAGAGCTACCTCCAGCTGGGTTGAGCCTTTCGCAAGCTACCACCCCTGCTGTTTGCTAGCAGAATGGGGAACAGCTGCCCTCACTAGCTAGGAAGTGCTTCTTGACTGACAATCGGAGCAGATGCTGGTTTTGGAGGGATATCTTTTCCCCACCCACAACATAGTGTAGTTCTAGTAGTTCCCTGATGAGGGTGTGACAAAAAAAATTGCACAAATCTGAATTCAGCCATATATCAGTATTTTAAAAATAATAGTATTTTACTTATAAAATTTGACTTGGAAGGACTTTTTAAAAATAGGAAGTCTTTCATCTTTGATAGATTTTTGCAGTCATTTAGAGATGTGTCAAACCCACTACAGGAATTTCATTATTGTCATCAAAACTCTGCAGGCTGCCATCAAATTCCATACGGTAAATTGTTTATGACCAAGCAAGAACATCCCAATTCATTTTGAATTATTGGTTTAAGAAATATATATATAGTGGAAATCTTACAATATAGTTAAATTTGCCAACACTGATAATTTTCTGCAGTGGCAGGAGGTTGGACTAGATCAAAGCTCTCCAACCTTGGGTCCCCAGATGTTGCTGGACTACAGCTCCCAGAATCCCTGGCCATTAGCCATGCTGGCTGGGTATGCTGGGAGCTGTAGGCCAGCAACATCTGGGGACCCAAGGTTGGAGAGCCCCGGACTAGATGATCTTTGAGGTTGCCTCCAACTCTGTGTTCACACTTTTAAAAAACTAAAACTGTAAGAAATCAGTCTGCAAGCACCTTGAAAACAATGCAGTGATTACTAGAGGCCAGCATGGATTTGTCAAGAACAAATCCTGTCAGACTAATCTGATCTCATTTTTTGATCGGGTAACCTCCCTTGTGGACTGTGGGAATGCTGTGGACATTATATATCTGGACTTCAGCAAAGCTTTCGACAAAGTGCCTCATGATATCCTGATTAGTAAGCTAGCTAAGAGTGGGCTAGATGGAACAACTATCAGGTGGATCCACAATTGGCTACAGAATCGGACTCAAAGAGTGCTTATCAATGGTTCCTTCTCAAACTGGGGAGAGGTAACGAGCGGGGTACCACAGGGCTCGGTCCTGGGCCCGGTGCTCTTCAACATTTTTATTAATGACTTGGATGAGGAGGTACAGGGAATGCTTATCAAATTTGCAGATGACACAAAGTTGGGTGGAACAGCTAATACTCTGGAAGACAGAAACAAAATTCAAAGTGACCTCGATAGGCTGGAGCGCTGGGCCGAAAACAACAGAATGAAATTTAATAGGGATAAATGCCAAGTGCTGCACCTAGGGAGAGGAAACCAAATGCAGAGTTACAGAATTGGGGACACTTGGCTCAACAATACTACAAGTGAGAAGGATCTTGGAATTGTGGTAGATCACAAACTGAATATGAGCCAGCAATGCGATGTGGCTGCAAAGAAGGCAAATGCAATTTTGGGCTGTATTAATAGAAGTATAGCTTCCAAATCGCGGGAAGTGATAATTCCCCTTTACTCGGCACTGGTTAGGCCTCATCTTGAGTACTGCGTCCAGTTCTGGGCACCTCACTTTAAGAAGGACATAGACAAACTGGAGAGGGTTCAGAGGAGGGCAACAAGGATGATAAAGGGACTGGAAACAAGGCCCTATGAGGAGAGACTGAAAGAACTGGGCATGTTTAGCCTTCAGAAGAGAGACTGAGGGGAGATATGATCGCACTCTTCCAGTATTTGAAGGGATGTCACACAGAGGAGGGCAAAGATCTCTTCTCGTTCATCCCAGTTTGCAGGACACGGAATAATGGGCTCAAGTTACAGGAACCTAGATTCCACCTAAACATCAGGAAAAAATTCCTGACTGTCAGAGCAATAAGACAATGGAACCAACTACCTAGGGAGGTGGTGGGCTCTCCCACTCTGGAGGCATTCAAGGTTGCAGCTGGACAGACATCTGTCAGAGATGCTTTGACCTGGATTCCTGCATTGAGCAGGGGGTTGGACTCGATGGCCTTGTAGGCCCCTTCCAACTCTACTTTTCTATGATTCTATGATTCTATGGGTGTGGGAAGATAACAGGCGGCCATATGTGAAGCTGCCCTTTATCTGTTCACAGGTAACTATATCTACCAGATCACTGAAATCGAGTAGCTACATTTCTGTACATACATTCCAATGAAGAAATGGTTGCTTCCCTTGCTGCTAAATTGGTGTTCACTTGTGCTAGTGGCCAGAACATTGACTTTGTAGGGTGAGAGATGTGAGACAGCATGTGTTTTTCATGCAGGTGGGCCTGACCCATAGCACCTCAAAGTAGGACTGGGAAATAGTTTAAAACGCTAGAGAGTAGCCGTTCCATTGGTTCCCAACCATGGGTTGCCAAATGTTTTTACACTGCATCTCCCATCATCCCTAGCCAGCATGGGCAGTGGGCAGTGATGGGAGTTGTAATACAACACAATCTGGGGACCCAAGTTTAGGAACCACTGGACTGAAGATAGACAATACAGAACTAGATGGACCAATGGTCTGCCTGGGTAAAGGAACTTTTGGTGCATGCCCTTAGCTCAAGGGTGGAGTACATAGCTAGCATGCAAAAGGGCCCTGGTTCAATCTCCAGTTTAAAAGGATCAGGGAGCAGGTGATGGGAAAGACCTCTGCCTTGCACCCTGGAGAATTGCTGCCAGTCAGTCATAATAGGTTAGATGGACTCACTTGATATAAGGCAGTTTTATTATTAATATTAATATTTATTTATCGCCCATCTGGCCGGCAACCGGCCACCCTGGGCGACCGGCCACCCTGGAACACAGTTCCTTGTGTTCCTGCCATAAGAAGAGCCAGCCAGATGGTTCTTCTTCACAAGCAAATAAGGTGTGAAGATGGAGGCAAAGACTATGTCCAGTGTTTGTTATTCAAAGATGTACTGTCTTTGCATTTGGCAGCTCCAACGGTTGTTAGATGCATTTGTCCACTTTTGGTTTTTAAAAGCCAGTCGCTATCACCACCCCTTGTGGCAATGAATTGCCTGAGTCAGGACCGGTGCAAGGCAGTTTGGTGCCCTAGGCAAGATCAGATATTTAGCGCCCCCTCCCTTCCCACTTGAGTCCTCCCTCCCTCCAGCCCTATGCTCCTGGAGTCCCCTTTAGCCCAGCGCCCTAGGCAGCCGCCTAGTTGGCCTAATGGTAGCACCGGCCCTGGCCTGAGTTAATTATGCATTGTGTGAAGCAGTAAACACATAGAGTGTTCGAGGATCGGGATATTTGTAAGAAGACCAAAACACTGGTTTATGAAGCCATTGTATGACCAACTTTATTGTATGCCTGCGAAACATGGACTATCTATAAACGTCACTTCCACCTCCTTGAAAGGTTTCATCAACGTTGCCTCCGGAAAATCCTGCGAATTACTTGGGAAGATAGGCGAACAAATGTCAGTGTACTGGAAGAAGCAAAGACTACTAGCATTGAAAAAAATGATCCTTCAACGCCAACTTCAGTGGACCGGTCATGTTGTTCGAATGCCTGACTGCCGTCTCCCAAAGCAGTTACTTTACTCCCAACTCAAGGATGGAAAGCGGAATATCGGTGGTCAATATAAGAGGTTTAAAGATGTTCATAAGGCTAATCTAAAAAAATGCAATATAAACATCGAAAACTGGGAAGCTCTGGCCCATGAACGATCTAAATGGAGGTTGGCCTTTCACAAAGGTTCCATGGACTTTGAAGAAGCCCGAATGCAAGGTGAAAGGGAGAGAAACGTGCTAAGCGAAAAGCACGTCAAATGAATCCTTTACAGGACCATCTTCTATCTGGTAACCTGGTCCTCACTGTGGGAAGCTGTGTGGATCTAGAATGGCCTCACAGTCACTTACGGACCCATTGCTAGAGTCTACACAATCTTCTTTAGAATTTCCTCCTTTTATCCCGGAAGACAATCTTACTCGGTCACGAGTGATCGCCTGATGATGATGATTCCTTTCATTATGAGATCCACTCTCTGTGGCCAAAATAACTGAGAATTATGTTCTCCTTGTCTGCATGGGATGCTTCTCCCCACACCAAACCACAACAAACAACCCTGGATCCCAGATGGATTCACATACCTGATTCCTCAGCATAGAACTGCCATTCATTTCATTCCAACTCTCTGGGCAGTTCACAACATGATAAAACATAATATAAAATCTTTAACGTTCAAAAATTTAAAACAGTTTGAAAACAAGTTAAAAACAATTAACAGTAAAACTACCATGACCCAATAAAGTCACACTCCCTTATAAGCCTTCCCATTCAACATCTTAGGAGGGAGACCATCCCTCCTAAGATGTTCTGGGGATGGTCTAGGAATGAGGCTTCTATGGCAGGAATCCTGGAGCATTTTGGGGGGTGCAAAAAGTGTGGCCTGCAGGTTGCCCCCAAAGACCTGTCTGGCAGCCTCGTTCCTCGGATGTCCTAGGAAGTCATGTTCAAAGGTTGCCTGCCCTGCCTCCTAAGATGTTCTGGGGATGGTCTAGGAATGAGGCTTCTATGGCAGGAATCCTGGAGCATTTTGGGGGGTGCAAAAAGTGTGGCCTGCAGGTTGCCCCCAAAGCCCTGTCTGGCAGCCTCGTTCCTCGGATGTCCTAGGAAGTCATGTTCAAAGGTTCCTGCCTGCCTCCTAAGATGTTCTGGGGATGGTCTAGGAATGAGGCTTCCATGGCAGGAATCCTGGAGCATTTTTCTTTCTCTTTGGCAGTGGAGGGAAGAGAAAGGTTAAATCTGTGAGTGAGTAGGTTTGTGAATGGGTGAGTGAGTGGGGAAGCAGTCTGTGTGTGTCAGGGGGGCATAGAGCCCCCCAAGACAATGCAGCACAAGTTGCCCATCCCTGTCTTAAACTGAAGCGTGTTTTTTAAAAAAATATTAGGATGTATACAAGACAAGCACAGAGTGAGTGAGTGGTGTGCCTGTCGTATGTGAATATGCATACATACACATGTGTGGTCCCCGTCACTCCAGCAGACATCCAATGTGGGCCTCAGGACTGAAAAGGTTGTGACCTGATTAAGGTCATCATCACCTGAGGCTTCATCTGGATGCCTCATCCCCATCTTCAGATGTTAGGTACACAGCTCCACGATCTAACTGGAGGTTGACCTTTCTCAAAGGTTCCATGGACTTTGAAGAAGCCCGAGTGCAAGGTGAAAGGGAGAAATGTGCTAAGCGAAAAGCACGTCAAACAAATTCTTTACAGGTCCATCTTCCATCTGGTAACCTGTGTCCTCACTGTGGGAAGCTGTGTGGATCTAGAATTGGCCTCCACAGTCACTTACGGACCCATCGCTAGAGTCTACACAATTTTTTTAGAATTTCCTCCTTTTAAAATTTTATTTTTGTAAATTTTTACCCTGGAAGACAATCTTACTCGGTCATGAGTGATCGCCTACTACTACACAGCTCCTGGGGGGCAGAGCCAGAATAGAACTGAAATTTCCTCATAACACTTATTTTCTGAGAAAATTCCTGAGAATTTTCTTTTTTTATCCCATACCTGGAAAAAAAGAGGCATTTGGGCATAGCCTCTCTTTATTCACAGCAGGTCACAGAGAAGTAGAGCTGTATGTCATCAGCATACGGATGATGACACCTTGCCCTAAATCTTCTACTGACCACCTCCAGCAGTTTCATATAGATGATACATAGCATTAAATAGCTTTGGGGCAAGCTATACAACAGGCAGAGCTGGTCAGTAGGGGCTAGTAGGGCACCGAGCTGCTGCTTCCCCCATTACCAGGCATCACTGCTGCAGTCATGTGACTGATGGTGTGTGTTCTTGCTTTGCTTGGCACCATGGTGCCTGCTGCTGCACTGCTGGATGGACTAGGAAAAGACTTCTTGTCTGGTACCCTCATTTTAAGGAACTGTGCCTGTGCAAGCGAGCCTACCCCTGTGTGTACACCTGCAGTTCTCTTAGAAACAATGGCTTCCTTCCAGGAGGGCTAGCTCCTCTGAAACTGGAATGTTGTTTTAAAAAAAAGACGAAAGGCATGCAGGCTTTGTGTAAGGCAGCCAATCAGATTTGACTCTGATCCTTCCAAAATGGATGGGGTTGGAAGGGCACAACAGGGCTGCACAGCTGCTGCAGCACAGCTTAACGGGGTTGGCCCACCTAGCCTGGCCAGCAGTCAGTGGTCAATCCGAGAGCTTGAGGTCAGAGCCACGGAGAGGCAGCGAGACTCCTGAGGCTACACAACAGACGGCAGCAGCCATTTTATGCTTGTGTGTGTGTGTGTGTGTGTGAAGAGATGAACCATCATCCTAGTATGATCTTATTTTTTAAAAATATTTCTTGTTGATGGTTGCTCATATTCTTTATTCTTGGGGGGGTTGGTATGGGATCATTTGTGGGTTGGACCCTCATTTCCCCCAGCATAAATTTGTTTTTGTTTTTTTAAAAAAACCATCTCTGTGGGTTGTAGTAAAAATCATTTCCCTCTTGTAGGTGGGAAGTAGAATATAAAGGACCGTAACCATTTAAATGAATTTTTAAAAGTCGTGTCTATGCCGGGGGAAATAATTTCTACAAACTCAAATTAATCCATTTCCACCTCTGTAGTCCCCAATTAATTAATTCCTGGTGCAGTCCTTTGTGTGTCTACTCTGAAGTAACTCCCATTAAGTTCAGTGGGGCTTACTCTCGGGTAAGGATTGCAGCCTTAAAACCCCTTTCCCTCTGTCTGCTGTCTGTCTGTCTGTCTGTCTAGACTAATGTGGGTTTTGAACTTTCTTTAGGTTGGGAGTCCGGAGAAAATCATGAAAGGCTGCCTTTCTCTGTTGTGGCTCTGGGAATATCATTATCATCATAACATGCAAAGGGATGGATTTTGGATGCTCTCTCTCACAACTTCCTGCTGGATTCCAAAGACTGGTTTTCTGTGTGGCTCTGCGAATATCATTATTATCAATAATAATTATAATGATGATGATGATTTTTTTTAAAAAGTCTTTATTTTGTGTGGCTGTGGATCCTGAATGTAAAGTCACTTGATTTTCTGTGCAATGGGAGTTGTCTCTGGAACAAGATAATGTAGCTTCAAAGGAATGCTTCTGTCTGGCGCTGTGTGAGAGAGAAAAACAGAGAGAGTGCAGTTTTTGTGTGTCTCCAGAGTAATACAGCCCTTTGTAATTCTGAGTTGAGATGCATAAACTGGATTCTTGTACTGTGCCGCTTCTGAGTAGAGTTGTGTTGTTGTCATCATCTTCTTCTTCTCATCTTCATCATCATCATCATCATCTTGTGTCACACCCAATAAGGCACACTTTGTCTATGTGCATGTCTACATGTTAATCAGATAATTGCTTCAGAAGGATGGGCAACTTAGCTCAGTTTCTTCAGTGATCTGTTGAGGAGTCAGTGGGTATTTATTTATTATTTCTTTATTTGATTTGTACCTGTAGTGGGGGTAGTGGTACCTTCAGGCTTATGGTAGTATATTTTTTACTCAGCTGCAGCTCAGACTGCTGTGGCAAAAGTGTATGCTGAGCCTGAGACGGCAGGAGGAGAGGGGGCGGGGAAATTGAGTAGGAGGGATCAGGGAAATATTGAAAAAGCCAAGTCAGGATGGGGGTAGGCACAGGGAAATAACTATAAAAAATGCTGCAAAGTTTAGCCCAAAGTTGTTGCTTTTAAACTCCGGTAGGAGGAATATACTGCGGTAGCATTTGATGGTTTAAAAATGTAGTGCTCTTTATCAGTAATGACAGTTTATAACATGCTGTGTAAGCTTGTGAACAGCACTTTGAGAATGGCATTCTTTCCCTCCTCTCTTCATTGATAATGGAAATCCAAATTGGATCCTTCTGGCATGTTTTGCAATGCTTTCCTCATATGCCCGTACTAAGAGAAGTTAGGTAGCTTGGTTTCAGAAATCTGGAATGTTTGAATTTTGTGTAAAAGATTATCATGTACAAAATAAATTCGCAACTGCGACTGAACAGTTGTTGGTCATTCACTCTTCATTTCCATAAGGATGGGGTAATTCTTTAGGCAAGTATAATTGTCTGTTGGCCTCAACTGTGATCTATAAAACCGGGCTCAACAGAAATAAATATTAAGACGTGTTCCTCATAATACTCCTATGAAATGGGTGTAGGGAGGAAAACACTGACTTAGCTTAACCCTTTTTAACCCCTCTTAACCTGAGTATTACAGGATAAATAAAGGGTGTTAAAAAGGAGCGGGGCTAGATGTCAGTAGTGCAATGCACGCTTTCATACACAGTTTCATACCTGGCATACCCAGGTAGGTCTGGGAAAATTCCTGACTGAAACTGTGGAAAGATATTGCCAGCCATGTTCTGTGTCCCCCCTTTTGCAATGGGTTTGCTGCTGGATTCCAAAGCCTGCTTTTTTGTGTTGTCGCTCTAAGGGTATCGTTGTTGTTGTTGTTAATCATAATCATAATAATTTATTTTGTATGGATTCCCCCCACTATTTTGCAGTCATTAAACTCATGACTGCAGTGAAGTCACTTGATTCACTATGCAATGGGAGTTGTTCCTGGAACAGGAGAATGTAGGTCCAAAGGAGTGCTTTTGTGTAGCTGAGTGAATCCCCCTCCTTGCACTAATGATCTTAAAGTTCATGCACCTCAGTTTCCCTTTTCTGTGGTATGGGTTGCTGGCTGTTGGTCAAAAGATTGCTCCACCTCAGCTGACCCCCTCGGTTCCACCTCTGCTAACCCGTCGGCTCCACCTCTGCTAACCCACCCCTCCAACACCTCGACCTCCCCCCCCCAGTCAGATTGCCCACCAGCCTCCACTGGGGACAAGGTGGTACCCTGAAGCACCCCATAGCATAATTGACAGGGAGCCAAGGCACAGTCACCCAATGCTACTTTCTGGAACTGTCCCCACAAGTAGGAGCAGAACTCTCACTGTAGAACAGTTCCACCAGTTTCCAACTTGCAAAGACGATCCAAAAGAAGGTAAACAGTAACGAAAGCTGCTGAGAGATCAAGCAAGATCAATAGAGTCACACACTCCCTCTGTCTCTCTCTCACAAGAGATCATCCATCAGAGTGGCCAAAGCCAATTCTGTCCCAAAAGCAGGTCTGAACCCAGACTGAAATGGGTTGAGATAATCAGTGACCTCCAAGAACGTCTGCAACTGCCCATCCATTACCTCTCAAGCACCTCGCCCCCCAAAGGGGTATTAGTGCTCTGGTGGTAGTTGGTATAAACTTCTGGACCCAGGGAGGGCTACCTCTCTCCTTCAGGGGTCATTAGAACCAATTTTATTTTCTCAAGAGTTTTTGTGTGTTTTTTCAAATAAGAATGTTATTTTGTTGCTTGTTTTTTGCCTTGTTGTTTTGTTGCCTGCCTGTTTTGCTACTGGCTGGTCATTCTGTCGCTGCCATGTGTGGGTGCACTTCAAGATGTATTCTTTTCATTTACACGGATTTTGAGATGATTTTATTTTGGATTGTAAGCTACCTTCCAAGTGTTTGCAGTGGAAAGGCGGAGTATAAATGTTGTCAATGTATAAATAAATAATTTCCTATGCTTACACAAGACATTGCCTGGGAGTAGCCCCTGTTCAGGTTACTCTAGATGTAACCTTTTCATTCAATCCGTAAATTATTTCTTCTTTTTTGCCCAGAGGGCTTCACAGTTCAATTAGATGGGGGTCACAATTCCTAATTAACATTGAGAATCATACTAGAAGCCCGAAGCCAAGGAACTGGCTGGTTAATTCCAATCAATATGAGAATGCCAAGCCTCTCTTCGCATGGTTTCATGCCCCTTGATACCTGCGTAGGGTTGCCAGGTCATAATGCTTTGGTGAAAGCAGAAGCCACCCTTGGCAGAATACTTTCTAAAATATATAGGAGCCTCACAAGGGGCCTAAACTCTAAACTGGATCCATGTTAGCCGAAATCCCTAGCCTAGTTCCAATCCTTCCTTTCCTATGTACTTCCTTCCTGCCGATAGTCAACATTCCTTTCTGACCCTTCAGCCTATGTGACCCTTGAGTCTGCCCCATACGTTTTCCAGGCCCTGCTTTAGATTTGAGGAGGCCTTTTGGTGGGGGCCCACTCCTACTCCAGCAGGCTCTGGCACAGGGTGGATTCGATTTAAGTCACAATTTAAATCACTACTCAGAAAGACTCGATTTAATCATGTAATTTCCCCGCCCGCCCAAAAAAGTGCAATCTTCCTTGCTATAACCTTAATACATATTTTACACAACTCAGAGTAACCAAAGCTCACTGAAACAGATATTTGTAAAGGCACTGGAAGGTGAAGAATCTCCAGTTGAACAGGTTAATCATTAATATTTGGAGGATTTTCTTACCTTTATTAGGACAGTCCACACCAACTCCAGACAGACACTGAAACTACTTTATTTAACTAAAACAATACTGTATTGTGGATTTTTGTTTCTTCAACAGTAAAGATATAATATTAAACAAGCATGTTGTTTGTTTGTTTGTTTGTTTTTTACATCGAAAATTTAGTTAAGCATCTGATTTTCCCCCACCCCAGATAGTTTGATTAAAAAAACAACAACCCAAAATTAAATAGACTGTGTCAGGTATTCTGCTCATATAATTTCACTTTTGTTTCTATTGCCTGCCCCTCCCTTCTTGCATTTATTTCCAGGTTTCTTCTCCTTGCCCAGATTGACTCCACCTCCAATAATTCTCTATTCATTAGCACTTAGAGAGTTACAAGCTTGACTTTGTCTGCACAAAGTTGCAGAGGGACAATAGCTAGGGTTGCCACTCTAAAGGAATCAGCATTACTCAAGAAAACTATTTAAAGCAATCCTGGAGATTTTAATAGGGCTTCTAAGAATTTCCAACATTCTATCATAGCTTGGGGGGGGGGGGAAGCTCCAGGATTGGAATAACTTCAGTCAGAGTTGGAAAAAGGGGCTGATCAGATCTGTTATTTCTCATATCCATATATTGCTGTTAACAAGTATATCTCTGGAGACACAACCCCGTTTGAGAACTGCAAAATTTTCTGATGGTATCTTCTAGACTGCGTACTAGGCTGAGTACTTGGGGAGATAGAAAGATTAATCTGAATGATCTATATAGGAGCCTGTGGAACCCCATAAAATTGAGGCCCCATAAAATTGAGGCCCCAATTTATTTATTAATTACATTTATACCCCACCTTTTTTCCTGCAAGGAACCCAAGGCAGCTTACATAATCCTCCTCCTCCTCTCCATTCTATCCTCGCAACAACCCTGTGAGGCAGGTTAGGCTGAGAGTCAATGACTGGCCCAAATTCACCCAGTGGGCTTCATGGCTGAGTGGGGAACTAGAACCCGGATCTCCCGAGTCCCAGCCCAACACTATAACCACTACGCCACACTGGCTCTCCAATCCAAGACCGTACTTACAAAACTTTTCTTTAAAAGTAGGTTATATCAATATGTTGTCCCATTATATAGAATTAGAATTTATAATCCCTATTCCATAATGAGATTTTGAACTATAACACATTTAAGTTAAAACTATGATTATGTAGGGCTTTAAAAAAAAAAAAAAAAAAAAAGCTTTTCAACAATAAAAATTTTAAAAATCCAATTTAATTTTTTTTAAAATCCATTTTTTAAAATTCTTTTAAAAAATCACTGATTTTTATTCACCCTGCTCTGGTAACAGTACTCTGAAGATGTGTTCACTGAACCTGTGTACTGAATTGCTGATCTCTCTCTCTCTCTCTCTCTCTCTCACACACACACACACACACACACACCTGCCCCTTCATTTCTATGGATTGTTTTGAGGGAGTGAATGAAGCCAATCATTCAGAGAGCATTTAAAGGATGGGTGGGTAATCCGCAGCCCAGGATTACATGTGGTCCTTGGCCAAATTTCATGTGTCCCTCAGTCTAATTTCAAAAACTCCCTGAAAGCAATCAGTTCAGACTTCTGGCAAGAGAGATCTGTCCCTCCCACATCAGCCCACTGGGTGTGGAAGAAGAGAGAAAAGGGGGTGACCCCAAGAAAGAGAAAAGGCAGTGATCCAAACCACTTTGGGCTCTGGCCCTGCCCACCACCAGCATGTGGCCCCAGACACATAGTGCGGCTGAGATTCTCCCCTTAGCAGGGAGATTAAGGAGCCTTTGGCATGTACGCTGGTCTGTGCTGAAGGGTGTTTCAACTGATCTATCTGTTTTATTTATTTATTTATTATTATTTATTATATTTATTAATCGCCCATCTGGCCGGTCACCCGGCCACCCTGGGCGATGTACAATTAAAATACAGTAAAACAACACAATAAAATATAATAATTAAAACAATATAAAAAATTCTTATTAAAAACCTAACCCACCCCATATTCCCGCCTGAACAGCCATGTTTTTAATGCACGGCGGAAGCTCATCACGGAGGGGGCATGGCGAAGGTCACTAGGGAGGGAGTTCCATAATGTGGGGGCCGCCACAGAGAAGGCCCTCTTCCTAGTCCCCTCCAGCCTGGCTGCTCTGGCTGATGGGATAAGGAGAAGGCCGTCCGTGGCAGACCTTGTTGAGCGGCCTACTTGATGTTGCTGGAGGCGCTCCTTGAGATAAGCTGGGCCGGAGCCAGTGTAGGGTTTTAAAGGTCAAAACCAACACCTTGAATTCGGCTCGGCAAGCAACTGGTGGCCAGTGCAACTCATTAAGCACTGGTGTGATGTGATCACGCCGGCGGCTGCCCTTAATCAGGCGAGCCGCCGCGTTCTGTACCAGCTGAAGCTTCCGGACCATCTTCAAGGGTAACCCCACGTAGAGCGCATTACAGTAGTCTAGGCGAGAGGAGACCAAGGCATGAATCATCGTGTTTTAATTGTGTTGTTAATAGATTTGTTTTTATGTTATGTTTTTATTTTTAATCTGTATTTTACTACCGTTAGCTGCCTTGAGCACCATTTTTGGTGGAAAGGGCAAGATATACATTGAATGAATGAATGAATGAATGAGGCATGGCGTCAACTGAGGGATTTTATAGTTGGCCCTGCTCCCTCACATCTTCCTTGAGCATCAGCAGGCTCCTGATCCAGAGTATATGTACTAGTTCTGGCTCCCTCCTCTTGAGGACTCGGGGGGAAAGGGAGGCCTCACACTGCTGAATGGGTGCTGTTCCTTCCAGCCTGGGCCTCTGCTCCGATCTTTGCTCCTGGGGAACTTGGGGGTGATTTTGGAAGATCTGACACTGGTGCAAATGTGACAAGAAGTCAGAGTGTGTGTTGGTTTGCCTCCTTGAGTTAGGGCAGCCTCCTGGATGGTGATCTTGAGCAGTCTGTTTTCACAGACTCCCCTCGAGTCCCAGACATGGATACTCCTTTGAGGAAGCCACGTCTGGGCTTATGGTTCAGGAAGCTGGTGGGGCATGCATGACAGCAGTGAAGGGAACTGCATGATCCCAAGGATGGTGCTCGTGCGCAGCTCCCGTGGTTTTAATAAGGGCTTGTACAGGAGCTTCCTGATAGAAGTGTCCCATGTTAATTAGGGGGAGAAGGGAGTGACATTTGAACACCAAATGTCTTGGGCTGACCCCCATCTCTCCCCCCCTCTCTCCCCCTCTGTATGGGTGCAGCCTCTGTGATTAAGTCTGCAACTCCCCTGCTGTTTTTAATAGGCCTGTAGACCCAACCAGCTGATGAGAACTAAACTACACAGCTTGGTTTCAAATATTTTCCCTGGAATCTCCTAATACACTATATTAATCATTACTGTCAAGCCATTCAGGAGCCAAATATGTCCGACCAGAAGAGCGCAAGGGGGGTGGGTGGAGAAAGAGTGTCTGGCTCTGTATTAAAACCAGACATGGGATGGCCCTGCTGCATGCCTCTCATTTAAGACTCTAAAATTCTGGACCACAGTGCAAGCAAAAGGAAACATCAGCCAGGTGTACAGCGTCGGCTTTCCAAATTATTAATCCGTGCAAGCGATTCATTTATTTTTGTTTAGATCACTCCTATTCCTGCAGGCTCAGGATAACCCACAACCTTTCAAAATAAGTCAGCAAAAGATGAATATCATCATCATCATCATCATCTTAAAAGAACTGGACAGTATAGTTTGTCTCTCTGATCAGTGAAATTAAGGCTACAATTGAGAGCCGGTCTGGTGTAGTGGTTAGTGTGTTGGATTAGATCGAGGAGTCTTCGGGCAGTATCCAACAGTGTCATTCTGCAAACTCAAATAGCGCTAGCGGAGCTCCACCGAAACTTTCTGTTGAGCAAGCGGGTGCCCATTACACTTGCACAACCAGTTGTGCAAGTGTAATGTGCAACCAGTTGTACAATGGGTTGCACAAGCATAATGCACAGCAGTTTGGGTTTGCCTTCTGCAAACGTAGCTGTAGTTGGATTCTCCTCTTGTGCATAATTTGGAACCTAGTTTCCTCTAAGGCAGGGCTCTCCAACCTTGGTCCCCAGATGTTGCTGGACTACAGCTCCCAGAATCCCTTGCCATTAGCTGGCTGGGTATGCTGGGAGCTGTAGACCAGCAACATCTGGGGACCCAAAGTTGGAGAGCCCTGCTCTAAGGCAACATCATTTGCGCTAGCAGAATGACACAGCTGGATTCTGCCCCCATGTTCGAATTCCTGCTCAGCCATGACACTTGCTGGTTGACCCTGGGCTGGTCACTCAGACTCCCTCTAAGCCTAGCTTGCCTCACAGGGTTTCTGTGAGGGTAAAATGAGGGGCAGAAGAACAACCCACCCACCCCTCATCTCTGCCCTTAGCTCTGCAGAGGAAAGCTGGGCAAAAATATCAGAGACATAAATAAATGTAATAAATAAATAAAATTACCAGGAAGTAAGTCCCATTGAGCTCAATAGGACTTACTTCTGAATAAACATATATAGGATTGTATTGTAAGTCTGCTATCATAAGCACGTTTACTTGGGAGTAAGCTTTATTTACAGTGGACCTTAGTTCTGAGTAAAAATAGGAAGCTGCTGTATACCAGGTCAGAGTGTTTGTCCATTTATACCCAGGATTGTCTAGTCTGACTAGCAGCAGTTCTCCGGGATCTCTGGCAGAGAAGGGGGGGGGGCTTTCCTAAAATCTGCTCCCTGATCTTCTGACTGGAGACTGAACCTGGGAATTTATGCATGTCGTATATTCCTTAAGAAGTCTTTCCTTGGGTCCCAAGATGTTGGAATACATTCCCATCAGCCATTACCATTAGCAGTGCTGGCTGAGGCTGATGGGAACTGTAGTCCTGCAACATTTGGGGACCCCAGGTTGTGAAAGATTGCCTAAGGAATACTCAAAGAGCTTTCAGAAGTGGATTCAACAACTGAGGTACATTGTTTCAGGAGGTAACACCCCTCCTTCGCCTAGCCTTTCCCTTTCATAACTTTCCTTCCCTCACTCTGGCCTAGATCTTAGTGAGGTGGTACATCTTTCTGGGGGCTCTTTACATGACTGAATGCTCTTCCATATCAAAACAAATTTCCCTACACACAGAAACTAGTATGTCCGAGGGAAGGGTCCTACTTCTTGACATGGCAGTTTGGGTGCATGCATGGGAATTTTTTTTGTGAATGGAGGAGCATTCTGAAACGTAAGCTCGCACGTGCAGTCTGTACTGTTTACCACCCCAATTCATTACATTTCTAATCTGACCAAAGACCAATGTTCTCTGGGTGGATTACAAACAGTTAAAACACTAATATGCCATAGAAACAGTTAAAAATATAAAATAGAATAAAAATATTTAGAAGAATAAAATGCAAAACAACAAACAGCACACGAATCGATAAAACAGCCATACAAAAAATCTAGAACTAGGTCTCTAAAATGCCTGAGAGAAAAGAAAGGTCTTTGCCTGGCACCAAAAAGATAACAACATAGGGCCAGGGGGCCCTCTCTTTTGTAGCCCCCTGTCTAACTTCTTCAGCGGGGGCACCTGGAGGAGGGCCTCTGAAGATGACCTATGGGTCCGAGCAGGTACATCTCAGAAGAGTCATTCCTTTAGGAGACAAATAGGCCTTTGTTGCCTCCCCTTTTGTCAGTGCTTAGACCACAAACTCCTTGGGACAGATACGTGTCTATTTTGATGTTTGTCTAGGGAAAGGGTAATGTGTCGATCTGCCAGTGTAATCCTATGCATGTCTACTCAGAAGTAAGTTTCATTAGGTTCAATAGGTCTTACTCCCAGGCAAGTATGTATAGGATTGAATCATAGAATAGTAGAGTTAGAAGGAGCCTATAAGGCCATCGAGTCCAACTTCTGCTCAATGCAGGAATCCAAGTCAAAGCACCCCTGACAGATGGCTGTCCAGCTGCACCTTGAATGCCTCCAGAGTGGGAGAGCCCACCGACCTCCCTAGGTAGCTGGTTCCATTGTCGTATTGCTCTAACAGCCTAAATAGAGCCTAATTTAGATTGCAGCCTAAATAGAGTATCCTGGATCAATAGTGTATTCTTGCTCAATATCTCGGTCATACTCAATTTCATTGTGCTTCAGTATGGATACCCAAGTCCAAAATACACACATCTCTTGTCAGGCCTAAGGTGTATGTATAATGTTTGCTGTATGCTTCTTTAAGTTCTTGGAAAAGATTTGAGTGGCCAAGAAATTGACCAGAAAAGGATCATGTGCATGCACATTGCACACACACTTCTAAGTAGGATGGGTAGAATCTTATTCACTCAAAAGTGCTTGGGTCTTTTCAGATGTTTCATTACACACACACACACACACCCAAAAAAACCTGGCTGTAAATGTCTACTGCTTCTGCCTCCTTTTCTTCCTCCTTTCCCTTCTCCTAGGCCAAAAAACTTACCTCGGGGAAAGAGAAGAGGAAGGCAGGTACTTCTATCAACACATTGAGTGTGTTTTCTGGGACTGCCAAGTCCCAGAATCCTCAGCAGGAAATTGTTGCTCAGTGCTCAAATTGACTCTCCCCAGATGGATGTTGGCAGACTGAGGCTTGTAGCTGCTGCTAAAAAAATATGTTGAGCAGAAGGAAGGGACAAGATGGGGGCATGTTGAAATTCCAAGTGGAATGTTCAGAGCAGTGTTCTCCAACCTTGGGTCCCCAGATGTTTTTGGCCTACAACTCCCAGCATGCCCCAGCCAGCATAGCTGGCTGGGGCATGCTGGGAGTTGTAGGCCAAAAACATCTGGGGACCCAAGGTTGGAGAGCCCTGGTTTAGAGGGAGGGGAAGACAGCAGGGCCTCCTCCACTGGCCTGCCTGGGACCAACCATCATTCGGCTCCTCCCCTCTGAGAACAGTGTCCACCCGTAGCCATTCTATCTGGCGTCATCAAAGGGAGAGAAATCAGCAAGGCCCCTTTTGTTGGGTCCCGAGAGGAAGAGGGGAGACAGCAAGGCCTCTTCCATCAGCCCGTGACCAGCTGCCACTTGGCTATTCCCCTCCCAATCAGTGGCTGAACAAAGCAGCACAGAGCTGGATTTTATGAGATTCTTGTTCTGTAGAAATGCCTGTGCAAGCTCCCTGCCCGAAGTATTTTAAAGGAATTTTACATCTGAGCACTTGAAGAGAATGTGAAATTTCCTTTCCATTTTGCCTCTCAACTGCGGCTACTTTTAGTACCTTCCTGCAGTGCCCATGACAGTGGCATTTTCCCCTGGGGATGATGGAAATTGTAATTCACCGCCCATGATCCCAGACAGATATTTCTCATACCCTGTCACCCAGAAAAAGAAAGTCATTTTGCAGAGTTTCCCCCAAATATTCTCCGCCACTCTTTCGTGGGGGGAGGCAGCCACCATTCACCACCACCACCACCACCACAATGCTAAGTCTGGGACATTGTGGAGGGTGCAAAATGGTGACCACACTCCCAACACAGTTGCTGACGCTTCAACTTGCAGCAATGCAGGGGTAGGTGGGGAGGAGAACATCTTGGAGGAAAAAAGAGAAGCTGCCACTGCTAATAGGGAACCCCACCCCTGAGAAACCTTTGGAGAATGTCTCCTCCCCCCTCGCAAAATTTGGTGAAATATCACACACACACACACACACACACACACACCATTTCTCTGCCCACAATAGGGTGGAGAGTTTCAAGAGACCATTTGCACACGGCTCTAAAGATGGGCACTGTGCCTATTATACCTACATATGGCTGTTTCTTCTGTGCTTGCTACTTTCATGTCCCCTGGCCCTGATTTGCTGAGTCAGCCAGGTGTCGGGGCCCAGAAATCTTGGTATCTCCACCATGGCACCAGAGTGGAGCCATATCTTGGAGGCAGAGCAGGGAGCGATGAGAAAGATCTCTGCCTAAGACCTCGGAGAACTGTGGCCAGTCAGAGTTGGCAATATTTGGCTCAGGTGCACAAATATCCTCCTGATCTGGTTGGGGGAAGGACCATAGCTCAGCGGCAGAGTCCCAGGTTCAGTTCCCAGCATCTCCAAGTAGGGCTGGGGAATTCTGCCTGAAACCCTGGAGAGCCACTGCCCGTCAGTGTGTAGACCAGGGCTCTCCAACCTTGGGTCCCCAGATGTTGCCGGCCTACAGCTCCCAGAATCCCTGGCCATGAGCCATGCTGGCTGGGTATGCTGGGAGCTGTAGGCCAGCAACATCTGGGGGACCCAAGTTGGAGAGCCCTGGCCTATACTAACTGGCAGCAGCTCTCCAGGGTTTCAGACTGGGGTCTTTCCCCAGCCCAGCTGGAGTTACTGGGGACCTGAACCTGGAACCTTCTGCATGGAAAGCATGTGCTCTGCCACTGAGTTACAGCCCTTCCCCAGACTCTTTGGGGTTTGTAGGAGTCCCAATGCATCCAAGGTAAGGCCAAGATACTTATAGCTTACTGCCCCACCACCTCCAAGCTGTCCCTAAAAATTTCTTAAGATCAGCCCCAGTCCACTTGGCAATGTATTCTACCTTCTGTTCACCCCACCCCAGAACCTGTTCTACAAATGAGTATGTAGAGATCCCCCACAAACAGTTATGCACAGGTAATCTGCTGCTGTGCATAAGAATCTTCGGTAGGAATATAGGAAACGGCCTTATATTGGTCCAGGTAACTCAGCATTGTCTACACCAGGGCTCTCCAGCCTTGGGTCCCCAGATGTTGCTGGCCTACAGCTCCCAGAATCCCTGGCCATGAGCCATGCTGGCTGGGTATGCTGGGAGCTGTCGGCCAGCAACATCTGGGGACCCAAGGTGGGAGAGCCCTGGCCTAGACAATACTGAGCTACATGGACCCGTGGTCTGACTCAGTATAAGAAAGCTTCCTGTATCCCTTAGCTCTCATCATGACTCCAGCATGCCCTCCTTCATACTTCTTTCTGAATGCCAGCAAGCAAGCAGCTGGGTGGAAGGAGGCTTTAGGAATACCTCTTTGCAAGGGATACACCCTAGCTGTTGTGTGACCAGACAAAATGGACTCGCCATTAGTTGGGAGCTCAGTGGTGGTGATGGGAAGGCCGTGTGTGTGTGTGAGTGAGTGAGTGAGTGAGTGAGTGAGGGGGGGGGCTTTCTTGCCACAAACCCCTACAAGCTCTGGAGCCCACCTAATTATTTGTACCTGTTACTAATCCAGTCTTACCCCTCCTCAGAGACAAGCATACATCTAAATTGGAGGGCTTCCTTTGTATGCTTTAGTCTAACATGTTTCCATAACAATGTGATTCGCATTGTCCTGCCTATAACGACAACAATAACAGCAGATGATAATAAAAGAGGGTAAAGTGATGCTGGCTTGAGTGCCATTTTTTGGGTAGTAAGGCAGGGTACAAACCAAATAAACTAAATACTCCGGCAGGTATCATTGCGTTATGTCATATTAAAACCGTGAATAGTAAATCTTTATTTGCAGCAACTTCTAAGTTTGAATTTCAGCTTCTGTTCCACTTACCTATACTGATTCTCATAAATCTTTCTTTCTTTCTCTTTCTTTCTTTCATGCAGACTTTTCTTTTAGGAACTTTACCAACAATCCCCCCCAGCAGTCCGTTTTCTCCATCACCGCCACCTACTACTTCTCTTTTGAAGTATTGTTTTAATTAATTTGTTTTAATTATTTTTTGGGTTTGATTTGCTGTATAGTGCTTTGAATACATGCTTGTAGATAAATGGCATTAAAATGTTCATCATCTTTTAAAGCAAAAATAATGTTGTGATACACAGCACAGGGACATCTCTGTACCGGCTGCATCAGAAGTGAAATGGTGCTTCAGGGGGGGCTGCTTTCTTCTTTCTCCCTTCCCTCCTGATCATATTTTCCATCTTCAGGTGCAATTGTGTTTTCTTCCGGCCCTGAGTAGAGTGATGTAGAATCATAGAATCATAGAAAAGTAGAGTTGGAAGGGGCCTACAAGGCCATCGAGTCCAACCCCCTGCTCAATGCAGGAATCCAGCTCAAAGCATCCCTGACAGATGGCTGTTCAGCTGTACCTTGAACGCCTCCAGAGTGGGAGAGCCCACCACCTCCCTAGGTAGTTGATTCCATTGTCTTATTGCTCTGACAGTCAGGAAATTTTTCCTGATGTTTAGGTGGAATCTGGGTTCCTGTAACTTGAGCCCATTCTTCCGTGTCCTGCAAACTGGGATGATCGAGAAGAGATCTTGGCCCTCCTCTGTGTGACATCCCTTCAAGTACTGGAAGAGTGCGATCATATCTCCCCTCAGTCTCCTCTTCTGAAGGCTAAACATGCCCAGTTCTTTCTGTCTCTCCTCATAGGGCCTTGTTTCCAGTCCCTTTATCATCCTTGTTGCCCGCCTCTGAACCCTGTCCAGTTTGTCTACGTCCTTCTTAAAGTGTGGTGCCCAGAACTGGACGCAGGACTCAAGATGAGGCCTTATTGTCTTATTGTCTCCTGCCACACTGGCCACTGTACAACAAATTGTGGTCCTCCTTCTGCTCTGTCTATTGGGGCATCAATTCAAAACATTTTGGGTGCTCCATGATAAATGAGAATGGTGGCACTGTCAGGGAAGTGGACACTTTGCCAGCCAAGACCCTTTCCCTCCTCCATCTGAATAGGTCCCTGAGTTCCAGATCACTGGCTGGGCTAAGGCCTAGGTTTAAGATCATGTTCTGAAGTCCCTGAAAATAGGCTTGTGATTCGGTGAACAGAATAAGGTGTCAAATGATTAATATTTCCTGCACCATCTGGCATGCTTTCTGTTTTCTTTGCAGACAGTATTTCTCCTCACACTCATGAATGGCTACTTAGAGAGAATGTTGACAAATTAATAAAGGTTAGTCTATTAACCGCTGTTTGGCAGTCTGTTTGGCAGCGAGAGAACCAAACATTGCAGGGCTGAGAACTTTGGGTTTTCCCCCCAGCTAAGTACCATTCCCAGTTCAACTAAACAAGCGCGTCCAATTAGAAACGTTAGTGATTCGGTGGGCAATGAGGAAACTGCACCATATTTGCATGTGGAACAGAGCAATGAAAATATTTTCATCAGTCTGGATTCACAGTCCAATTTATCATGTTCCTTTCCTCTTTCATCTCAGAGAGTGTAATAATGAGGACCACATGTGGGAGTTTGCCTCTGCTTTCAAGAAATATGCTGTTAATCCAATTACACTGCAGATATCGTTTTATTTTGTACCTACGGTGGTTGCAAATTCTTTGCGGGCCTGTATTTGCTTATGTGTGTCTCTAAAGGGCCATATTCATTGATGGCTCCATATGAACACATTGCATTATTATTTTTATTTTTGTTGTTGTTATTTATTATTTTATTTTATTATTTTATTATATTTATACCTCGCCTTTTTTCCTTCAAGGAACCCAAGGCGGCTTACATAATCCTCCTTCAAAGCTCCTTATCTCTCCTCCCTCATATCCTGAAACATCCCTGTGTGAAACCTGTACTGCCCACTTCCCCGACTGTGGAAAATCCTGCTTTCTTAAACATCTCCTCTTCCTTGCTGCCCATTATTATTATTATTATTGTTGTTGTTGTTGTTGTTATTATTATTATTATTATTTCCAGGGATGTTGAAGAGTCCTTGGTCTCGAGTCACGAGTCGAGTCACGAGTCGAGTCACGAGTCTTTGGACCCGAGTCTCGAGTCCGAGTCCTTGGTCCAAAATGGTGACTCATGAGTCACGAGTCACTCCCAAAGCTGACTCCACGAGTCCCTATTAAAATCAATGGGGGAGGGGGGATTCCCAACAAAATAAGACTACTTCAGATGTGTGGCTTAAATAAATTCTAGGCACAAGTGTGCCTTTTTATTTCAAAACTCTGCCACTGATTTTGACAAGAACAGACCAGGCAGCCAAACCCAAAATAACCAGGCAGGCAGAGGAGGCAGGGAACCCCAAAACAGGCAGGCAGAAGGCCTTTGTCTTGGACAATTCAAATTGTGGGACTGGTTAAGAAGAGACCAGGCAGGCAGAGGAGGCTGGGAACCCCAAACAGGCAGCCTGAAACCCAAAATGTCTGAAAGGTTGCATTTCAGGAAAACGATTTTTAAAAATAAAATATTCACCGGCGATCGCACTTCTTTCCACTCCTTCTGGCACAGCCCAGGGATGTTGACGAGTCCTTGGTCTCGAGTCTCGAGTCGAGTCTCGAGTCCCATTAAAAATATTGGGACTCGAGTGGGACTCGAGTCAGAGGGGGGACTCAGTCCGGCTCACGAGTCGAGTCCTCGAGTCCGAGTCCCCATCCCTGGTTATTTCCATTCCCCCTTATGCCTAGAACTCCCTTTCTAGACACACCTGCATTATGAACATAGAACACTGCCTTTTACTGAGTCAGAGCACTGGTCCATCTTAGCTCAGTAATGCCTACACTGACTAGCAGAAACTCTCCTGGTCTTTTACAGCCCTACCTGGAGATACCGGGGATTGAACCCAGGACTTTCTGCATGCAGAGCAGGTACTCTACCACGGAGTTATGGTCCTTCCCCCAACCAGATCAGGTTATTTATCCATCTGGGCCAAATATTCCTGAACGCCAGCAGCTCTCCAAGTTTTTAGGCAGAGGTCTTTCTCATCATCACCTGATCTTTTTTTAACTGGACATGTTAGGGATTGGATTTGGGACCATCTGTGTGAAAAGTAGGTGCTCTGCCACTCAGCTATGGGTCCTTCCTGAGCCTTTCTCTCATTCCCTAACCATTTCTCAAAACCTTCATTTTCCTGCGATCCCTTTGGACCAGACTCTTAGCCCTCATCCCTTACTGAAATTTTATTTATTTATTTATTTATTATATTTTTGAATCGCCCATCTGGCCAGTCATCCGGCCACTCTGAGCGATGTACAGTCCAATATATGGGTTGCCAGCCACCATTCCCTCTATTTCTGATGTTCAAGCTGTGAGTGCTGTTGCTTACGTAGCTAAATCAGCGCCACCCGTGCGCAAGATGGTGGTATCGGCACCAAAGATTTGCAGAGAGACACACACCCAAAACAGCCTAAGGAAGACTGGGCATGGTCAGTGGCCGCAGAATGTTCTTTGACTGTCGAGCGGGAAGGAGAGGCACTGGAAAACCACATGGGAATGGAGTGGAGGGGCGGGACTCCTAACAACATTTGGTTTTTGGTCCCCATTTGGCGTACCTAATTTTTAACATTAGGTGGTACTGTAATGAGGCAGTGGCCAGGGATGGGGACTCGGACTCGAGGACTCGACTCGTGAGTCGGACTGAGTCCCCCCTCTGACTCGACTCGGACTCGAGTCCCAATATTTTTAATGGGACTCGAGACTCGACTCGGGACTCGAGACCAAGGACTCTTCAACATCCCTGGGCTGTGCCAGAAGGAGTGGAGAGGAGCGTGATTGCCGGTGAAGAGCGCATGGAAGCGAGGTGTGCCGCTGCTTGGCCACTATGGACTGCTACCAGGAGTGCAGCCCCAACTGTGTGTCAAGATTATTTTGATTAAGGTTGCGTACTTGGGAGAGGCAGAAGAAGGACCTGAGATTACTCTGGTGGTGCTCTGAGTGGTTTCTGGTTCCAGCAAGTCATCACCAGTGGAGGGGTGTTCAGTGAGGGTGGAATTGTGATGAGACCTCACCGTTCCAGAATGGGGGCCAAACATTTAGAAAAAATCATGTTCCTCAAATGCAACATGGATAAGTTTTAGGAAGTACAGCAAGTTTATTTTTTAAAATCATTTTTCTAAAATGCAACCTTTCAGACATTTTGGGTTTGGCTGCCTCTGCCTGCCTGTCTGGCGTCCCCAGCCTCCTCTGTCTGCCTGGTCTCTTCTTGACCAGTTCAACAGTTGAATTGTCCAAGACAAAGGCCTCTGCCTGCCTGCTTTGGGGTTCCCTGCCTCCTCTGCCTGCCTGGTTATTTTGGGTTTTTCTGCCTGGTCTGTTCTTGCCAAAATCAGTTGCAGAGTTTTGAAATAAAAAGGCACACTTGTGCCTAGAATTTATTTAAACCACACATCTGAAGTAGCCTTATTTTGTTGGGAAACCCCCCCATTGATTTTAATAGGGACTCGTGGAGTCAGCTTTGGGAGTGACTCGTGACTTGTGACTCGTGAGTCACCATTTTGGACCAAGGACTCGGACTCGAGACTCGGGTCCAAAGACTCGTGACTCGACTCGTGACTCGAGACCAAGGACTCTTCAACATCCATGGCAGTGGCTCATAGAATTGGGCGCTAGGCATCAGCACAACTACAGTCATGCCTTGGATTGAGAGCGTAATTCGTTCCGGAAACGTGCTTGTAATCCAAAACACTCTTATATCAAAATGAAATCCCCCCCAAAAAAAAATTGTACAGAGATTTTTAATTTAAGCCATCCTACAGTACTTGTATTGCAAGACGTCGCTTGTATATCAAGTCAAAAAATAATAATAATAAATATTTGAAAATTTGCTTGTCTTGCAAAACACTCTCAAACCAAGTTACTTGCAATCCAAGGTATTACTGTACATCACAACAAGCTCCTTTATACCTGAAGCAACTGTGGACATGCCAGCTCCAGGCTTTCTTTCCACCTCCACCCTTGCTATGTCACAAGCATTGCCAAGGTCAGGGCTAGATGCAGTGGTGCCCTGGCATGGAGGGTCTCCTGCCTCAATTTGTTCAACTTTTAAATACCTTGTATCTTTTCAATTGTATTTACAGTACTTCCCATTTTATAACTTCTTTGCAAAATTTCCAACAAGAGCTGGAAGAGGGAGCAGCCTGCAATTCACCATCTAGGTCTGGGTGAGAAAAGGCCTGCCCCCCCCCCCGGGACACTGTAACATCTGGCCCTGGAGGGCTTTTAAAGGATGGGTGGGCTATTTTCCTCCTGGCCTGATGCAGGGCCCAGAGCAGCCGCAGACTAAAGCTGTTGATCTGCTGTTGCCAAAATGAGGAGCAGTATTTGCAGCCTTTTTGCTCTGCTCTATTATTGACAGTTTGTTATATGCTTGGGGGATTCATTATTTAACCTGGAGAGGGATGAGGATGCCCCTGTTAATGTGGTCATGCGTAGGGGGAGGTATGGCATTGGGAGGTTACAGGCCAGTTACGGAGAAGAGCCATTTGGGCATCTTATGTCTGATACCTCTTCTGGTTTCCCCTCAACTGGAAGGTTCCTGGTTGCCTTACCAGCTTGCTCTCTGGTCTCTTGTTGGTACTGCTGCTGAATGCCAAGCTGGTCCAGAATAAAATCTCTCTCATCCCCAGTTTGATTGTAGATGAAGACGACCTGGTATGAATAACTGAGACTTGGGTGGGCAGGGGAATGGGGAGGGGTTAGCCTCTCCTAATTGTGTCCACCTGAGCAGCGCCAACACAGACTTGAGAGGGAGTCACTGTAGTCTATAGAGATTCCCTCTCCAGGCTTCCTGTCCATCCGAGTGCCAATCTGGAGTGTTTTTGCCTTGTGTTGGGCACTCACGACAGATGTGGGATTCTGCCAGTGTACTGCCCCACCCCACTGCCCGTCAGTCTCCCTGGCTGAACTGATGCAGATTGTCTCAGTTTTGGTGTGGAGGACTCCCAGGATGATAGTTCTGGGGGACCTTAACATACATGCTGAAGCCATTGGATCCAGGGCAGCTCAGGATTTCATGGCTGCCATGTCAACCACGGGCCTGTCCCAACATGTCATCAGCCCAACTTTTGATATGGTTTTCTCAGTCTGGCAGGAGGATGGTGACCGTGATCTGAAGGTGGGGGATTTAACATCTATTCTATTGCCATATTTGAGATTGTTCCCTGTTGAGGTTTAGACTTTCAGTGGCTTTTCCTATCTGCAAGGGTGTGGGGGCTATTAAAATGATCTGAACCTGGAGGCTAATGGATTCTGATCGATTCCAGAGGACTCTGGGGGATTTTCTTGCTGGTATGGCTGGTGCTCCTGTTGATGCCATGGTCATTCTGTAGATATGTCCCAGGTGCTTGACATGATCGCAGCTAAGTGCCCTCTCCTTCTATAGCGCTGGCAGTGCCTTGGTATACAACTGAGCTGAGGGCAATTAGGCAAATAGGGCAACAGCTGAATGTGATCAAACACAACTTAGAGCCTATTCTTGAGCCTATTCTGTAGGGGTGAGGGTGGCAAAGAAGTATTGAAACAGCTAGGAGAGGTTATCCAGGGATATTGGCTTGGTGTCACCAATATGTGTATGACACCCAGCTCTACCTCTTCCTTTCATCTAATACAGGTATGTTCTGAACCAGTGCTTGGGCAGAATAATGGAATGGATGAGGACCAATAAACTGAGACGCAATACAGACAAAATGGAGATATTTCTTGTGGGTGGACTATCTGTTTGGTTAAGTGGCATTCAACCTGTTCTGGAGGGAGTTGAACTCCCCTAAAGGAGCAGGTTTGTGTAGTTGAAAGGGTGTGCTCTTAGATCCATCGTTGTCACTAGAGGCAGAAGTGGCCTTGGTGGCTCAGAACACCTGTTATCAGCTTAGGCTGATATGCCAACTATGATCCTACCTGACCAGAGATAGCCTTGTGACAGTTATTCATGCTCTGGTAACCTCCTGCTTGAATTATTTCAATGTGTTATACCTGGGGCTGCCTTTGAAGACGGTCCAGAAACTCCAGTAAATCCAAAATAGGGCAGCTACACTGCTAACTGGGACTGGCCGATGTGATTGTATTATGCCAGAACTTCTCCATCTGCACTGGCTGCCAGATCATTTCTGGGCCCAATCCAATGTGCTGGTTTTAACCTTTAAAGCCCTAAATGGCTTGCAGCCAGGTTACTTGAAAGAATGTCTCCTCCCATATTTATCTACCGGCACATTAAGATCACCTTCAGAGGCCCTCCTCCAGCTGCCCCCACCAATGAAGCAAGGCAGGTGGCTACAAGAGAGAGGGCCTTTTCGGAGATGGCACCCCAGCTGTGGAATGTCCTTCCCAGAGACATTTGCATGGCACCTGCATTATGGTCTTTCTGGTGCCAGGTGAACACCTTTTTATTCTCTCAGGCATTTTAAGAACTGTTTGTGTTCTTTTAGCAGTTTATTCTGCTGCTGGTTTTAATTTGGTTTTATGTGCTGGAATGATTTTATTCTTTGCTGCTGGCTTTATCTTAGCTTTATTCTGTGCTGTTTTTATTTTTTGTTTTAATGTTTGCATTTTATGTTTTTAATGTATTATGCACTACCCAGAGAACTTCGGTTATTGTGTGGTTTAAAAGTACAGTAAATATCATGATCATATAAGACAGTGAATTTTCAATTATGGATCTGATCACAACCATACCGTGTGTTGAATGGGAACTGATGTTGTAAATTTCCCCAATAATAACAACAATAACAACAACAACAACCATTAATAGTACAGTAGTTGTATTAACTCAGCACTGGCCACACAAGTCAGTGTCACCAGCTTTACAAGTGAACAGTTTGTATTATTTATTTCAGCTATTGAATCATAGAATCATCGAGTTGGAAGGGACCTTAAAAAGTCATCTAGTCCCACAGGCTATCGCTCAGTGGTAAAGCACATGCTTTGCATGCAGACGGTCCCAGGTTTGAGTCCCGACATCTCCAGGTAGGGCAGGAAAATCTGCCTAAACCCCTGGCGTAGTAGTCAGTGATAGCCTTGCCATCCATGAATTTATGGATGCCCCTTTTAAAGCCATCTTATCTTGGTGGCCATCGCAACTTCTTGTGGTAGTGAAATTCTACAGTTTAACTCTGCACTGTTTGAACCTAAGTTAATGGCCATCACCGCATCTTGCAGTAGCCAATCCCAAACGTTAATTATGCATTGTGGGAAGACGTAGAATGGAGTGTGCGAGGGACGGGATGGCATGCTGTGTGCGCGTATCTTTTCCCCCCTTCAGAAGCGCACTCTGGTCGCATCCGGAGATGGGCGCTTGCAGCCACTGAACTGTTATTTTTTAACTTCTATACAGAAGCTCTCAGTTCTCTGTTTTCCATCCATCCCCGAGGTGTTCCTGCCTTTTCCAAAGTGGAACATCTTCTGAAACTCTTAAAAGGATACCAGATGTGCCGATGATGTTCCCATTAGGATTTTTTTTTTAAAAAAAAAAATGTGCCATCCGTTTGGGAGTTTCCATATGCTCATTTCCCCCCACTCCACAAAACCCACCCTTTTCTGTTTGACTTGTAGTGAAGACACTGCTTCAACAATCCCAACAGTGTCTCGATACACAGTGTACCATTCAGAAGCACAGATAGCCTTTTATGATGTGAGATAGCTGCGTGGGACAATGAGGCAAGCATTGTGTTGTACAATCTGGTTTTGTAGTCAGCAGTAGACCATATGGGTGGGATTTTTCCCCCCCAAAGCCATCAAGTTGACCTTATAGAAAGAAGCACAAGGAAACCCCGGCGTGCACCACTGCAGTGTTTTAACTTTGCATTTGACCTGCTGCTTTATTTGAATGCATTTCTCCTTAAAAGGGGCCTGAAAATAATTTAAAATAAAATTAAATCAATAACTTTAATGCTACTTCTATTCCCCCACCCCACTCCTAATCCCAAGCTCCCAGTAAACTAGGAGTTTCTGCAACGTGCAGCCATGCCATCACCACCACTCAATTCTGAAATTCGGACAAGACACAAAGAGTGTGCAAATGGTCATCAGTTGGCATAACCTCTTTTCACAGTGTCATTTTTGCTTTTATATTTCCTAAATAAATTATTTAGCTTCACACACAGGCACGCACACAGAGGCTGACCAGAACAAGGGCTAGGACTTGTTGATTCATCTACAGGGAAAACCAATGCGTAGCATTAAGCCCCAATCCTGAGCAGCTATTCGGACCGTGCATGGGTGGCCCCAGAGACAAGTCTGCGAGGCAAAGCAATGTGGCAGAAGCCGATCAGCCTGTTCACCATGACAATGGAGGTGTGGTACTGCTCTGTCACTGGGGATTGTGAAATGTTCCCTAGTCTTGCATGATATAGATTTCATAGATCATAGGGTTGGAAGGAGCCTACAAGGCCATCGAGTCCAACCCCCTGCTCAGTGCAGGAAACTAGAGGAGGGGTCTCCCATCCAAGTCATAACCAGGCCTGGCCCTGCTTAGCTTTCCACGCCCAGACAAGCTGAGCCAGCGTGAGCCACAGCCCTGTATGGTAGTCTCAAGAGAACTAGAAAGGGAAGAGGAAGTGGGAGCCAGCTAGGGAGGAAGCAGGAAGTACATTTTGGCTGGGAGGCAGTATTTAAGGCAGGGGTGTTGAAACGCTTTCAGCCCAAGAGCCGAATTCCATTTCAAAGAAGCTTTCAGAGGTCGCATTACAGTGGTGGGCAGGGCCCAAGCCAGCCTATTTTAGCTTAAAGCCCCCGCTGCCAATAATTAAGCCTTAGGAGAGGCATTTCAACCTTCTGTAATGGGGAAGGGGAAAACTACAGAAAAGCTGGGAAGCCACCAGAGGATTGGTAGTTGGGAGAAAGTGGGTGGGGCCAGAAGGAATGGCCTTCTGGGGAACCCAAGAGGGCTAGATTTGGCCCCTAGGCTTGAGGTTCTGCACCCTGATTTAAAGGCTAGAGTGGGCCATGCCTCTCTACCCACTTGTGCGTGACAAGTTGGGGGGGGGCCCTGCTGGAGATCCGTATTCCCCGCAGATACCAAAAGTCACATCCATCTAGTCCAGTGTGGCCCATATAATCCATAAGTACCGTATATGGATTGGAGCGAATATGCATTCTCATTAGCATCAGCTACTTACTCCTACTTGTACTTCATCTAGATTGGTTTGGGGCCTGTTTACTTCTGCAAGTTTCCTTTTAAAAGAAGGAAAATGATTCCTGTATTCTTTGACTGATTGATCAATAGACTGATTGATTTTTCTCCATCTCATTGTTTTATTATATTTATATCTTGCCTTTGTTTCCTGCAAGGAAGCCGGGGGGGGGGGCGCTTACATAATCGTCCGCCTCCTCTCCATTGCAACCTCACAACAACCCTGTGAGGTAGTTTAGGCTGAGAGTCGGAGACTGGCCCCAAGTCACCCAGTGAGCTTCATGGTTGAATGGGGACTAGAACCCAGATCTCACGAGTCCCAGTCCAACACTCTCACCACTACGCCACACTGGCTGTTTAATAATTATGTTGGAAATTATACTGTTTGCACATGAAGTGAATAGGAAACAAGTCTTGCCTTTTATAACTTTTAGGATCATATTATAGATGCTTTATAAATTCCCTTGATCTTCTAAAGTAGAGATGTCATCAGATGATGAACAAGCTCCTTAATGGGAGGGTATCTTTACCACTTCATGTGCCCTGAACGTTAATATCACACCTCTTAAGTTCTTATACAAAAGCATACCTTTTAGCAAACACTTTCAAACAGTCTTTTCATAATTATCCTTTTCTTGCAGACTGGTGTCTAACCTCTGCATTGACATAGCACATTGGTGTCAAGCATTTCAACCAAATATTTATTTATTTATTTTTTAATACATATATACTACTTAATATTTAAAGTCTCCAAGTAGTTCACATACCAGTATGATTTTTAATATTTAAATACCATATTAAATATTAAAACTATTAAAAACCATTTCAACTGCAACAACAAAACAAATACATTTAAAAATACGCTATTAAAAACAATTTAAAAACTACAATGACACTACAGAAACACAAAAATACAAAAAGCAGAAAAATGGATCAGCATATGATCAGTTGCAATTATTTTCAAGCCTGAGAAGGCTGTTTTCCGGAGGTGTTTGAAACATACTACGTTTTCTGCACAGGAGACGGTTTTCCAGAGTGTGGCACTGCCTTTGAGATATTACATGGCATTCTGTTGGTTGCAGAATGACCAGCAAGGCCTCTTCTGAAGATCTTAGCGGTCAGCTGGGTATATATAGAGGAAGGTAGTCTTGTAGGTGTCCTGGGCCCAAGTTGTTTTAGGCTTTGTATGTCAACAACATAACCTTGAACATGGCTCGGTAGCTAATAGGCAGCCAGTGCAGTTCTTTTAACACAGGTGTTATGTGAACATAGCTGGGTGTCCCACTAGCTGCACCTTCCACACAAGGTACAAGGGCAGCCCCATATAGAGTGCGTTAAAGTAGTCTAATCGTGAAGTTCTGTGAATGGATCACTGTGGCTAGGCTGTCCCTCCAGTAACGAGTGTAGTTTGTGCACCAATCAAAGTTAGTAATGGGCACTCTGGGCCACTGAGGTCATCTGGACCTCCAGTGACAAAGATGGATCTAGGAACCACCCCCAAACTATTCAGCTACTGTTTCAGAGGGAGTGCAACCCCATCCAGAACAAAATCTCTGTCGTACCAGGATTCAGCTTCAGTGTATTAGCCCTCATTCGAGCTATAACTGCATCCAGGCACCAGTTCAGAACGTACACAGCCTCTCCTGATTCAGATGCAACAGAAATAGGGTGTCATCAGCATACTGGTGTCAACATGCCCCAGATCTCCTAATGACTGCTCCCAACAGCTTCATATAGATATTAAATAACCTTGGGGACAAGATAGTGCCCTATGGCACCCCACAGTTCAACTGCTAAGGTGCCGAGGCACAGTCCCCCAATGTTATTCTCTAGAACTGACCACACAAGTAAGAGCCAAACCACACTAAGACAGTGCCTCCAACTCACAGAGATAGTCCAGCAGGTTACCGTGTTCAATGGTATTAAAAGTCGCTGAGTGATCAAGAAGAAGTAACAGGGATGAACTCCCCCGATTCTCCCCCCCCCCGAAGAAGTGACCAAAGCTGATTCTGTCCCAACACCAGGCATGAACCCACACTAGGTTTCATCCAAGAGCACCTCCAGCTGAGACGGCACCAATCTCTCAAGCACCTAGGTAGGAGGTATACGATAGTTGGCATAGATCTCTGGGTCAAGGGAGGGATTTTTCAGGAGTGGTTGCACCACTGCCTCCTTCAAGGAAGTAGGGATCATCACACCATCATGCAGTGATGCGTTTAACACTCCCCTGATCCAGCTGGTCAATCCCCCATGGCTAGCTTGAAGAAGCCATGTAGGGCAAGGGTCAAGAAGAGAGCATGTAGTGGGTTGTACAGATGCAAGCGTCTTGTCCACATCCTCAGGCTCCAGAAACTGAATCTGATCCCATAAAATAGGATAAAACGATGCACTGGATACCTCAACATAGTGCTTCAATAGTGGCATCCAAATCAGCATGAAGGTGAGCAGTGGGCAGGGCAGGAGCCCCAAAAGCTCTGTACTTCTCCTCCCACCATAGCTTCCCAAGCAACATCCATTAATTATATTCTCTGTTAAGAACCTGCCATGGAAAGGACTGTCATACTTTTCATAGACTATGCATTCTTGTAGGCTATGGATTATGTGTCTTTGGCATCGAGAAGCCCAGAGCCCGGCTGGCTTAGGGCTATCCTGTCTCCTGGACTTCTCTGTGCCTGGACCTGTGTGGCCTAGAGATTTCAAAGACGCGGGCTTTGGACATCGAAATCTCTGCATGTGGGGAATTACTTTGGACTTGCTTTTAATCTTGTTTTGGACTCTTTGAGTGATAGGCTTGGACTCACTTCACACAGAGGTTCCAACACAGTTTGCAAAGTTGGCACTGATCTCTGTGGAAGTGTGCAGGGTGGCTTCGGTCTGTCTCCTAGAAACCCTTGTCTGTGAATGCTGGGGACGCTTTCCCCAGGATGCATTCGATCGAGTCCCTTCCCTTGTATCCTGAGCTGCAGAGACCACAGCATGGGAAATCAAGTTGTATGAATCTCTTAATACGGTAAGGTTGTTGATGTTGGAATATTCTGGAATTACGTATGGAGCCTATAGCAAAATGTCAGCAGCTATATGATTTCTGAAGAGTGTAACGGTTAAGCTCATGCCTTGGGATTTGCTGCAATAAAAGAGTCTCACTGATTTGGAGTCTCCTGTGTCAGAATGCTAGAATGGTGTGTCTGCAGGAGTGGGGCTACAGCGTCCTGCCCCCTCTATGTACCCTCCCCCCCCAGATGCATGGACAAAATGAAAACACAGCAAATGAGAAAATGGTTATTTGCTGCCTTCACAATTACATTTGCTTCGTCTCTGAAAGCCAGATGGGGGACATAATAGAAACCAGACCCTTGCCACAGTTTTAATTATCAGGGCCTTGACAGAAATGGCTGCAATTCTGAATGACTGGCCACCAAACAGACCAAAAACCTTACACATGGATTTCTTCCTCCATAAAATTTTATAGCTTCTTAAAGAAACACCATTCATATATTTTACGAGGACTAATCATTCACTAATGCTTATATGGAGTGCACCTGTGGCATTCGGTCCCATGGATATTCTTGCACCATTCCCAGCAGCTCATGCTTTTGACCAACCCTGACAGGCAGTACACATACGGGAGAAGAGGACAGGCTTGTTGCAGTTACCTAGCAACCATTCTAATTAGGCGAAGGCAAGGAGATGTATGGGTATTTTCTTATTTTTTTTATTTATTACATTTCTATACCGTCCAATAGCTGAAGCTCTCTGGGCAGTTCACAACAATTAAAACCATAAAATACAATATAAAAGTTTAAAACTACAATATAAAATTAAAAATACAAACCAAAATACAACCTAGCAGCAATGCAAAGTTTTAAAATACAGTAACCGATTTAAAATAACAGAAATTGAAAGACTAAAATGCCTGAAAAATAATTTATTTATTTAACACATTTTTATACCGTCCAATAGCCGAAGCTCTCTGGGCGGTTTACAACAGTTAAAACCATAAAATACAATATAAAATAAATATAAAATTTTAAACCACAGATTAAAAACAAACAGCAGAGCTAGCAGCAGAGTAAAAACTACAAGATTAAAATAATTAAGATGATTAAAATGATTAAAATGCCTGGGAGAATAGAAAGGTCTTCACCTGGCGCCGGAAAGAGTACAAAGTAGGCGCCAGGCGAGCCTCTTTAGGGAGCTCATTCCACAACCGGGGTGCCACAGCAGAAAAGGTCCTCCTCCTGGTAGCCACCTGCCTCACTTCAATAAGGTCTTCTTCACCTGGCACCGAAAATATCATAATGTAGGCATCAGTTCAGCCCCTCTGGGAAGCTCATTTTGTGGGTATTCATCTGCTGATGCATGCGTTTGATGTTGTGAATCAAGTTCATTTCTTAAAAGAAAAAGAATGAAACAGGCTGTTCTCCATATTTTAAGGCAGGCCTGAATGTGTTACTCAGCATATGTTTCTTAGGTCTCACGCCTGACAAGCCGTAAGCCAGCAGGGTCAATCTGGAGGCTTCTGCTTGAGAGAAATATTTGAAGAATCCTGAGAGGAACAAACAAAAAAAGCATTTTGATCAGACTAGCAAACATTCTTATAGAGGTTTTATGCAGGCCCACAGACAGAATAAATGCTTGTTCTCAGTCAAACTGCTCTGTGGGTGTCTTCACTGGCCTCTCACCAGCATGGCATGTCCTATTGGGGGTGGGTTCTGAGGCTGGTGAAGAGAGTCTCCATGTTTGGGGCAAGATCTGGGAAGATCTTGAGTTGCTGCTGAATTTTCCATAAAGCAAAATGTTCAAGGTTCCTTCTCGGGAGAAATAGCTGAAGAGTTTCTAGGGAAGCAAAGAGTTTCAAGAAGACTAGTGCTGTTTCTCAGCACAAATAAAAGTGCATCGTAGATCACAATGGAGTGTCATTCCAGAGCATTTAAGGCAAACAAAAATGGCATCTGCCAACCAAATAGAGGCTGGAGAAGCCGTACATCTCTGCTTTGTTTGTTTGTGCCAACTTCCACTCTGCCCCCTTTGACATCATCATCATATGGCTGAGACACGTTTCCTTTTCCCTTGCTGTCCTTTGCTGGTCTGTCTTGCAATTTTTAAAGATACAAAGTGTCCTTTTATTGAGTTGATCAATTCAGAAAGGGGCTAGTAGTAAGCCGAGAATATTTGGATAAACTTGTCAGCCCGTGAAGACAAGAAAAGATCTTTTGTCCGTAAAGGAAGGAGGGAAAAGAGAGACCCATTACACTACCATAGGATCACTGGATTTGATCCAATAAAAACTTAGCCTTGGCATAGGGTTGGGGGGGGGAGCCAATTGGGGTGTCTAATGAAGGATCTTTTACTTCAGATCTTAAGTGTGTTTGATTTATTTATTAGAATGTACGCCTGACATATTAGTGCATATTCGGATTCTGTGTGGCAGAGGCGTTCTTAAGAATATTGTCCATCAACAAAGGGGACTTTGTATTAAGTGAGTGGAGAATTACTGGAATTGGGGAATGGACTACCTGATTTGCAAAAGAAGTAAGCGCACAATACAAATTTGCTTTTCCTGACCTAACAGGGCCTTCTGCTTTTGTTTTCACTAGTTTGCGTATCCTCCGGCCACTTAACTTTAAGTGACAGGGGCCTCACTGGCCAGTGTCCAATATCTGAGACCTAGTGTAGACCAGGGTTGGGAAATATGGGGCCCTCTAGATATGTTCCCTATTAGAGGAGATACAGAAACTGGTGCTCTCTAGTTGTTCATAGATTTCATAGATCATAGAGTTGGAAGGAGCCTACAAGGCTATCGAGTCCAACCCCCTGCTCAATGCAGGAAACTAGAGGAGGGGTCTCCCATCCAAGTAATAACCAGGCTTGACCCTGCTTAGCTTTCCATGCTCAGACAAGCTGAGCCAGCGTGAGCCACACTGTGGAACCTAAGTGTGGTTCCTAAGAACTGTGGAACCTAAGATTTGAACAATAACAACAAAAAACACCTTGAGCTGAGTCGCCACCTTTCATTTAGATGATCTAATATTTTGAGAGAGAATGGCAGACAAACATTTCTTTTCAGTTACTTCACATGAATCATCATTTTATAAACCCTGTTAGATCTTTCCCACCGCCACAACTTAGTCATAATTTCTTCCTTAGCTATAAAGCTCCAATTCTGACTCTTTCCTCATGAGATAGAAACATTCTATTTGCATGTCCTGTATACTAATACAGAGCTCATTTTCATAAGAACATAAGAGCCCTGCTGGATCAGACCGAGGGTCCATCCAGTCCAGCATTCTGTTCACACAGTGGCCAACCAGCTGCCCACGGGAAGAAACCCACAAGCAGGACAGGAGTGCACAGCACCCTCCCACCCATGTTCCACAGCAATTGGTGTACATAGGCATATTGCCTCTGATACTGGAGGTAGCATACAGCCATCAGGACGAATAGCCATTGATAGCCTTATTCCCCATGAATTTGAACTTTTAAAGCCAGCCAAATTGGTGGCCATCGCTACATCTTGTGGAAGTGAATGCCATAGTTTAACTATGCGCTGTGTGAAGAAGTCTTTCCTTTTATCTGTCCTCCTGCATCTCTCACCCAGTCAGCTTCATGGGGTGACCCCGTTGGGTTCTAGTATGATGAGAGGGTTCTAGTCAGCCCAGCTCTCCCGCTGCAGCAGAACAGCTGGCAGGGCACTCTGGAGTACTTGGTGACTGTAGTGCCACCTTGCTGGAGTGAGGTGGTAGTGGAGGTGTGTGTCTCCTGGTGCAATGGGGGGGGAGTGCACAATTTGCACAATTCATCCTGCCTCATGGGAGGGCCAGTCCTGCTTACAACTCCCACAGAATTCTGTAGTTGTTCAGAATTCCACTAGAGATGGATGAATCCATCTGTTTCCAATCCATGTTACTTTTTCATGTGTTCACCCTTAAGCCCATTCCTGCATTGACCTGCACATTTGTTTTAAAGTCACACCAAAAATGCATTAAGTGCCTACTTAAATACATACTATATTAAATGTTATTTTCTCTCAAAATATGCATTTCTAAACCTATTTTCTGTCAAAATACATGTTTTTGAGGGGTTTTGATAATACAGTATTTTTCCATGTATAAGACTATACTTTTTCCTAAAATTGTTAGACTAAAAATTGAGGGTCGTCTTATACACGGAAGTAAGCCGAGGAGAGAACCGCACGGTTGTGAAACTGCCCAGTGGGGGGGGCGTCTTATACATGGGGGCGTCTTATAGACGGAAAAATACGGTATATTTTTCAGCACGGCACTGGAAAATCTCGAACTACACCAGCAGGCAGATAACTAAGTGATCCACACATTCGTTTGGGAGGTACGGAGCAAGTCAGAATTTGCAAAGTTCCAATTTCTCAGGCATCCCTAAGAACCACTGATGTAGATGACAAAAGGCCTCATTCCCCAGCCTTGGAAAGATAAGGAAACTCTCCGTGGAATAGTAGCAAGAGTGTTGGACTTAATAAAAAGGGAGACCTGCTTAGCCAGGTGACAATGCTCAGGGCTCAGGAAGTCCTGCAACTGCATAAACAAAGACCTGGAAAGCTGTCTTCCCCCCCCCCCCCCCGGTCATGGGACTGTCAGTGCATGGAGAGCTTACACAAGATATATGAAGTGAGGTTTGTTCACAACAACCATGTGAAGTAGGTTAGGCTGAAAGATAGTTACTGACCCAAGGTCACCCAGTTAACTTCACAGCTGAATGGGGATTTGAACCTGGATCTCTTCAGTCCTAGTCCACCGCTCAGACCGCAACACCACGCTTGCTTTTTATATAGATTTACATTGTGCTCACAAGCTTTCCTTGTTTGCACCTTCTAAAACATAAAATATATGAGTGTAAACACACACACAGAGAGAGAGAGAGAGAGAGAGAGAGAGAGAGAGAGAGAGAGTAACCATCTAATGGGTGATGACTGAAAAGAGGGGAAAAAATAAATGAAAAGGTTATGAGGACAGGGCTTCTTCCCACAATTGTGGCTCCTCCTCCTCCTCCTCCTCCTCCTCCTCCTCCTCCTCCTCCTTCTTCTTCTTCTTCTTCTCAGCCTTGCTTCCTGCCTTACCAAAACTTCACTCTCCCTGCCACTAAAAGCAGCAGCTCTGGGAGGGGGTGCAATTTTTTCCCCTTCCACTGGCAATTTCAAAACACAAAACTCTCTGCTTCAAATGTGTAAGTTTGTGGTCAGCTCTGCGGTGCTTTGCAACCCTTTGCCCTGTGAACTCCTGCAGTTTAATGGCAGCACATTGAAAAATGGAGAACCCACAACGGCTTTCACATGAATGTTTTCTCATCTTGACTGCCTCAGCACTGTGATGTTTGCTGACATGAGACTGTGAACCAGTTGTGAAGACAGCGTCTTTTTCGGGCGGGCTGACTGCTCCACCATCACTTTGTGCTGCCTCTCAAATCCACAGCTGTTTCCAGGGCTAACCCTAGATCACATGGCACCCTAGGTGAGGGACATCTTCTGCATCCCCCCCTCAATTTTATTCTGTTTTTTAATACTTTACTTTTTAATTGCACTGTTAAGACTGTTTTGTGACTTTGATGCACAATATACACATGTGATTTAACCTTGTCATAACAGACAATACATTTTGCATGGTAGGAGCCGTAGACGTGTATTTACTTATGCTGTATGAATAATTTGTGTTATTTGTTACAGCAGTTGAGTGGATAGTTGAGTAGATAGCCATGTGGCAGCACCCTCCCTCTGAGTCCGATGCTTCAGGAAGTTGACTGAATTGCCTTCCCCTAAATGTGACCCTAGACATTTCTTTCAGTGGGAGTTCCATCACAGAGATTCGATTGGGCCAAATCTCAGCTACTCTATTTGAAGCCAAATTAGTTTGATGTGAAGTCTGTCAATTTGAGAATCTCTCTCTCTCTCTCACTCACTCTCTGCATTGAGTGGAGGGCCATCCCAAGACATTCAGCTGCTTGAGTCAGCGTAGCAAGTGGCGCCCCCTGCATTGTTCCCAAGACAAGACAAGTTATTTTGGCATCTGAGACAGAAATTCCCAAAAGCACCTCTTCCCCTCCCTAGCAGTAAAAGTACAATAATAATACATTAAATCATATATACTAATAGTGATCTCAATTCTGTAGCCAGAACAGCACCATTTGCATGCAAGAAGAAAGTATCTGTGGGTGCATTGAAACCACAAAGTTTGCAGAAGTTCAAAAAAAAATATTGGGGGGTGAGAACCCTCAGGAGGAGATAGCCTCCCCCCCGCAAAAAAAACCCCAGCATGCACAGTGGTCCTGGAATGCTGACTGTCTGTTAGGGCAGGAATTGGACAAATGGGTGCTGGTAGAACGGGGCCTCTGGAATCCCGAACAGGAGCACTCCAGACTCCACACTTCAACGTTTTGTTGACGTTCCCATTTGTAACTAAGAATTTGCTGCCCTTTCATGATGCCCAAAATCCACTTCCTGAGGCAGCCACCTCACTGTTTAACATGAGGGCTGGCCCTGATTGAATGCCTAACAAGAGATTAGGTCACTCCTTACCAAGATTTCAAATGAACAGTCTTAAAATCTACAAGATGCAATGCATCCAGAAAGGGACGGAGAAATGGAAGGGGTAGATCAGCCTTTCCCAACCTCTGAGCCCCAGATGTTGGACTACAACTCCCATTATCCCAAGTCAGCAGACCCAATGGCTAGGGTGGTGGGAGTTGCCATCCAACCACATTTGGGGAGTCAAGGTTGGGAAAAGCTGGGGTAGAAGATGAAAAGTCTCAATAAAAACCAAAGTTTTGGGGGGGGAGTCCTTAAATGCTTATTGATGATGGACAGCTGGCAAAGAGTGGGGGGAAAGAAAGATTACTTTGAAAAGTGCCATCTAAGAAAATGCATGTAAGCAAGAAATAGAGGTGGTGGTAATCTTGGTTTTGAGCAGATGTGCAAAGTGGGAAGTGAAAAAGAAAGTAGAGCAGATATATAGGAAGAAGCGAGATAACGGTGACCTTTAAAGGCAAGTAGGTTGAAGTAAGGACACAGGAAGAGCCCTGCAGGGTCAAACCAAGGGTCCATCCTGTTTCCCACCATGGTCAAGCAGTTCCATCGGGGAAGCCAACAAGCAGGACAGGAAGGCAACAGCCCCCCCCCCCATGTGCTGTTCATCCCCTCTGAACACGAACGTCCCATTTAGCTGTCATGTCTAAGGACTATCCTCTACAAATTTGTCCAATCCCCCCTTCCAAGCCTTTTAGAATGTGGCGGCTATCTCTACATCTTGTGGCAGTGAATTCCAGAAGTCAATCTCAGCAGTGAACTGAATGTGAAAGATCAGAAGCAGCCAATGCATAGAGTGGAGTGATCAAAGCAGCGTACAGAAAAGGAGGGGCGAGGCAGGGGGAGCAGAGCTGAGCACAGAAAAAACTGACGAGGGAAGATCTGTAGATCCCTACCAGCAAGGCATCCTATCACCTCCTTTTTCACAGAGTGGATTCCCATGCCTTGCCCAGCTCCACATGCATACATAACCAAAACATTTTTTTTTAACAGTGACATTTTTTTAAAGGTTCATAAGAGCAATGTATTTCTTGCTCTCAATTCATGCATGCATTAATAAGAAATTGTTTTGTTTTGTTTTTAATGCTTTCTAACTTCTGCCAACAAAATTAACACACCAGCCAAGGTGACAAAGTCAGTCTACAGGCTAGGAACATGTACAGAGTGATGTAGTAACTAGGCGTTTGGGCATCAATGGCAGGCACATGCCGATGCCAGGTACGTTTCTTCATGCACCCAACCCAACGATTCCATTAGCTGAAGTGATGACAGATTCTCCTGCCATCCTGGCTGACTCAGAACAAACTCCCAAATCAGAGAAGCAGGAAACCTCGAGCGTTCAAAATAAACTGCAAATGCTAACAAACCCCACCCTATAACTTTTGTTTTTGTTAATTTGGTGTTTCTGATATTACAGAATTATAAGCAGAATCTTTGGATAAGCAGAGCAGATGTGTGTGACCCAAAGCTGTGATCAGAACGCTGGAACTGAATATAGTGTTCCATGGTTCTGCGATGGGCCGATCCAAATGCCTCAGTCATATTGCAACAGGAACTGGAGAAAGTGGGATTTTAAACAAAATGTTGCCGTGTAAAGTGCTCTTTCATGGTGTTTTAGTCAATCTCTTCCCTATCCCCCTTTTTTATTTAGTTCTAAAGATTTTTTAAAATACTTATGCAAAAGTACAGAAGGATACCATGGCCTTGGTGCGTGGGTGGTGGTGTATTGGCTACAGAAGCAACTGCACTCACAGCTTGAAGATCGGAAATAGATGGAATGATACATTTTAGGTTAATGGAAATTAAGGGGGAGGATGAGATAGTTTGAGGCTTTGGATAGCTCAGAATTTGAGTGGTCCATCCAACATTTCATAATTCTTTTTTCTTCATAATTCTGAAATGGGCCAAAGTTCTCTGAAGTAGTTGCAGTTGATCCTGCCGAAGGACAGCTTTTAGACTGGTGAAACAAGAGATCTTTTAGGTGTGTTGGGGGAGGCAAAGGGCTGAAAAAGTAACATGGGCAAACATGCTTAGGAACACATTAAATGTATACATTAAATACATATGATAGAAGTATAGCTTCCAAATCGCGTCAAGTGATCATTCCCCTTTACTCGGCACTGGTTAGGCCTCATCTTGAGTACTGCGTCCAGTTCTGGGCACCTCACTTTAAGAAGGACATGGACAAACTGGAGAGGGTTCAGAGGCGGGCAACAAGGATGATAAAGGGACTGGAAACAAGGCCCTATGAGGAGAGACTGAAAGAACTGGGCATGTTTAGCCTTCAGAAGAGGAGACTGAGGGGAGATATGATCGCACTCTTCCAGTACTTGAAGGGATGTCACACAGAGGAGGGCCAGGATCTCTTCTCGATCATCCCAGTTTTCAGGACACGAAATAATGGGCTCAAGTTACAGTAACCTAGATTCCACCTAAACATCAGGAAAAATTTCCTGACTGCCAGAGCATTGCGAACGTAAGGGGGGAAATGACGAGCCGAGACACCTGTTTGGTATTTAACTGGGCCACATTTATTTGCATACAATGAACTGCAAAGGGATGGAGTGCGGGTTATTCTAATCTGGCCTCCTAGGCCACTCAATTGTCCAATTGGGCGGAGCATCCAAAACCGGGAGGTGGCGTTGGATCCGCCGCCGCCCCATTTTCCACTTTCCAGTGTTGGGAGCCTTTGTTGCGTCGCCCCCTCTCGGAGTCTCACGACAACAAGCTTGGCGAGCACAAAGGCATCACAGGCGTTCCTGATCCTCAGCTGACTGAGCCTACTGGCCCATCAATCTGAGGCGTCCTGAAACCGCCTGTCACCTGAATGGTGCCAAGGATGCTCACCTCACCCTATCAATATCCTAACCCGCACTTACCTGCCTACTATCCAAATGTGACCAAATTTGACTCGCTATGCATTGATTACAAACACCCCCCAACCCTGCTGCAGTATGGAGTAGGCGAAACGCACTCATCCCTCTAAAAGGGATGAGCCAAAATTCCTACTCGGCCCCTTAACGGCGACCAGAGGAGCCCATACTGTATACAGGGCGGGAGGGAGGGAGCTGCAAAGAACAAAGAGGGTGTGGGTTGGGGCTGCCGGGCCTAATATTGGCTCCTGCAGCCCCGCCCCCATGCTAGCTAATTACCTGCGTAAACAGGTAAGCCTCGACTCTCCTCCCCCATGTCCGCAAAGTTTCTCCCCGCCCACAGCTGCGCGTGCTCGGGGGAAGGTCCATAAGACAATGGAACCAACTACCTAGGGAGGTGGTGAACTCTCCCACTCTGGAAGCATTCAAGGTGCAGCTCGACAGCCATCTTTTAGGGATGCTTTGACCTGGATTCCTGCATTGAGCAGGGTGTTGGACTCGATGGCCTTGTAGGCCCCTTCCAACTCTACTTTTCTATGATTCTATGATTCTATGTGTGAGTTACTTCATAATGTAAAACTTGGTGCCCAAACTGGTGCTCTCCATGTGCTGTTGTACTGCAACTCCCGTCATGGCCGACTATTGGCCATGCTGGCTGGGGATGATGGGACTTGTAGTCAAATACATCTGGAGGCACCAGGTTGGGGCAGGCTGATCAAAATGTATATATTTTCATTTCTCTTAACTCATTGTACAAGTGACGGTCTTAGAAGCAGTTCTGTGACAGGAGGAGTGGTTTTCATTTTCTATAAGTCTGCAACACCAGAATCTAACACTGCACCACCAGCAGTTCTCTTTTGTTATTTTAAAGAAGCAGTAAGTGCGCGGCGCACAGCGCACACACACACACACACACACACACAGAGGATGTGTGAAATCTATCTCTTTCTTTCCCTACCTTCTCACACACTGGCTTTCATGTTTTGGGGACACTTGTCTGCAAAATTGGTGAGATGGTTTTCTCAGTGCTGCAGATCCAAATCGTTATTGTATGTTGCATGTATAGAGTTATCCACAGTTGGCTCGACTGCACATCATATTCTCCACTCGTAACCGTGGACCTGGGAGATTAACACCAGCACCTTGAATTGAGCTCTGAACAAACTAGCAACTTAGAGGAGTTCCTTCAGTACTGATGTAATAAGTTCCCTGCAGCCAACCCCATCGAGTAGCAAGGCACCCGTATTCCGTACCTGCTGCAGCAATCCAAACTGTGTTCGCAGTTGTATATTCTGTAGCACATTACAGTAATCAAGCTGGGAAAGTACCAAAGCACTTGAGAATCCTCACTTGCCTCTGCAAAAAAAAAAATGTTTGGTGTGAAAATCTTTGCTACCTGCCTGTAGATACTCTCACATAGCTTGTTAACCTTTCCTGTGTGAAGAAAGTAGAAACTGTGTATCTCTTGTTTTGAGAAGAGAAATAATAAAAAGCATGACTTTTTCAAAGGTCACTTTATTTCCCACACCGCACATTTGAGTCTTTAAGTATTTGTGAGAATGTCTGCAATTAGAGTTACTGTTCATCGCAGTTGGACTTCGGTTCTTGGGTTGAAGCCAAGATACTTCTCCTTAAGTATGGTGTCTCTTAAATTAATCATACCCAGGTTCCTGTTCAAGGTAGTTTATTTTTTTTATTTAAAAAAGAGGAATCTGGATACATCCCTGCCTAAGGGCCATACCCTTGACCTCGGATCCCTTTCCCCATAATCCCAAATATGTGTTGGCTGACTGTAATCAGAGACTAGTTGAAGGCATTCTGTGTGTGCTCACAAATATAATGTTCTTGGGGCCAGTTTTCTTAAGCGGCCTGGTTGCTCATTTTTCTTCACGCAATCTCTGCCATGTGCTGAGTTGCACTATAGACTGATGCAGCCTGTGCAGCATCTATTGGTGTGATTGTGGGTGTATTCCCCCACTCCATGGACATCACAGATTGATGCTAGGCACAGTGGGGTGTATCTCTGTACAGCCCTGGATTCTACGAAGGACGGAAGGCCAGGGATGAAAGGATGCAGCGAGACAAAATATGTGGCTAAATTTTCCATACTGATTTGAACTGACCAATAAATCTCAGGCTGTAGATGACGCACGTGCCTGAGATTGCTTTCTCTCTCTGACCAGGTTCTCAGGACACAACAACCCATCATGGGTTGTTACCCGCAATAGGTTGTCATGTCATGCAAATCTGGACCGATTCCCACAGGGTGGTGGCTTGTCCACGGGCAGCAAGCCACGACAACTCATGGCTTGTTGTAGGGGTTTTTGTACCCACAATGGGTTGTCGTGTAGTGTTGTCCGAACCCGGGCAGCTGACCCCAGCGTGGGTATTGGTAATCGGCTAGCAAGCAGCTTGGCAAGAGTGGCAAAAACCCCTTGCCCCTCTTGCCAAGCTTGTCCAGGCACCAGTGCCAGCTGCACCACAAGTGCCCAAACAGCACTTGGGGGTGGCTGGCACTGATTTGTTGCCCCCCACACTGCGATCGCGAAGCCATTTCTGACATATGTCCAAGTCAGAAACTACCCATTACCCTGTCAAAAAAAGTCCTTTTAAAGGGGACCCAGAGTTTTGACCCAGAAAAAGGGGTGGGATGCACTTTTGCACTTTCCCCAGAAAAAGGGGCGGGATGCACTTTTGCATTTTCCCAAGACTCTCGGGGGGGAAAGTGCAAAATGTGCATCACCTTGAGGACTATAAGGGCAAAAAAAGGGGGGGAAAGCTGAGGATCTCACCACAAAGGGGGTGTAAATCACACCACCCCCTTTTCACGAGCAAAGATCACTCACACCTCTGCTTTCCCTCGACAGCTTGCCTTTTGACAGCTCTCAAGAGAAAGCAAAGGGAAGAAAAAACCTATTTGGAGCCTCTTTGGGTACACTTTAGCACCATGTACCCCCCCCCAGGATATTGACCCACCCAAGACTTCAAATTTCCACACTGACAGAACTACAGACCTCCTCAGTTGTGCAAGTGCAGCTTAAAAAAAAGAAAAATGAATATTTGCGCAGACTGTGTGCAATTTTTAAAAAAAATGGTTTACCAACCACTGACAACCCCTCCAAGGTGCCACTCGAGCACTTTTAAGGGACTGTCAGTGGCTGTCAAAATGGGGACCATGAAAGCCGGCTGTCAAGCTGAGTTTCACGATCCCCCCCCCAAAAAAGGGGGGAAATGGGGGTAAAAGGCTGTGGCAATACCAAAATGGCTCACGATCACAGCAGGGAGGGGAGAGACAAGTTGGTCCTGCCCCGAGATCCCCTAAGGTACCCACGGAAGGGCCAAGGCGGGGGGAACAACTCGCAGTGAGCCCAATTGCCTGTCAGGGGCACCGTGGGTTGTTCGCACAACAACCAACCCACCATGGCCAGGGTGGGTTGTTGTGACATGCGAACGTGCCCTCTGTGTGTGTGTGTGTGTGTGTGTGTGTGTGTGTGCGCGTGCACTTCTTGTTGGTCTTAAACAGTTACTGTCTTCCACCTTAATTACTCTTGTTCAGTTTAAACAAACGCTCTTGCCTTTTCTTTCAGATTGGTGATGACCTGGGCACAGATAAATTCTGTGTTGATGCCAACCAGACAGGAAACGGGAACTGGCTGAAGTACATCCGAGTTGCCTGCTCTAGTGAAGAACAAAACCTAGCAGTGTGTCCCATTAATGACCAGGTATGATCTGGCTCCATTGAACCCCACCCTTCCCCATCTCCCTCTGTTTCTCTACCAGTGTGTGTTGAATCTTGTGACTCATCCTGATGCTAAATGGGTCAGTTAAAACAAATGGGAAGGGGGAGGGTTCAGTTAGGTAGCAAGAATGGAGTGAGCATATATCAGAGTTGATTTATCATTTGGGTGGGGTTGAGTTAAAAAAAAAATACCCAAATGGGAGATGCTGGGCCTGCAAGTTATCTATGCGCAGTCAGTCAGTCAGTGGTAAGGGGGGAAACACTTTACAGCAACTCAGAAGTGCAGAGCTGGGGGGCAGCATACAACCTGAATCCCTGTCTGATTTCCCTAAGTCACCAGTTCAAAATGCGCTGCAGGCACAAGTCGAGTCCTAACTGTATGTGAAGGGCTTTGAATATGTAAAATGGTAAACGCAGCATAAAGTGCTAAGTGTTATGATGATTGGCACATTAGGGAGGAACCATAGCTTGGTGGAAGTGTCAAGGTTCCACCTGTACCAGGACACCTTGATCAGCTCCTTAAAGATATTTTTGCCTCTTTAAGAGCCCCCCCCCCCGTATCAGGAAGGATGCCAATTCTCTGCCTTTTACCTTCTCTTCCCAGTAACGTGGGATTAGGCTTTAGGCGTGGTGCAAAAGACACTCCAAACAACTGAATGGTAACAATAACTGTTTACTTTAGTAAATTTTGGTATAGCAGATTCACAATAACTTAAGGTAATTACACAAATAGAGCAGTATACAGTAATACCTTGGATTGCAAATAACTTGGTTTGAGAGCGTTTTGCAAGACAAGCAAATTTTTAAATATTTATTTATTTATTACTTGATATACAAGCGACGTCTTGCAATACAAGTACTGTAGTCCGGCTTAAATTAAAAATCTCTGTACACATTTTTTTGGGGGGATTCCATTTTGATATAAGAGTGTTTTGGATTACAAGCATGTTTCCGGAACGAATTATGCTCTCAATCCAAGGCATGACTGTACTTTCAAAAAGCAGGTATAATAGAAATAAAAGAAATAATAACGCAGTTCTCTCTAACCTAGCTACTCTTTCAGCTATAACCTTAATAGAGATTCCTTCTCAGCCTAGCCCTGGCTGTTCTGCATTTTTCAGTGATATTCAGTCTCTGCTTCTCTACCTGTCTCTGTTTCTTGGTGCCTGCAGTTTCTCTGCTCTCTGTGTCAGTGCCTGCAGCTCCTCTCCTCCACACAGCTTCTCTCTTTCTCTCCTCTGCTCCCCTTTATATACACTCTCACAACTTTAGGAGGCTACTACAATCAGGTGACCTCAAACTGGGGAAATGAAACTTAACTCCGTTAAGGGGGAAAGGAGACTTCTCTCAATGAGGGGGAAAAGGAAACGTTAACTCCATGAGGGGAAAAGGAAACTCACGAATGCCCCCCTCCCATCAGGAGATGTTTGGGCCTACAGGCTTCAACCTAACTCAAGCCTGTGTAGGCCTCAATCCTTCACAGGAAGAGCGTGCACTTTCCATGCAGAAGGTTCAGATTTGGTCTCTCCTTCAAAGAAACTTGGGCAGCAGGGCTGTGAAAGACCCTAGTGAGCCACTGCCAGCTGCAGTAGATAAGAATGGGCCAGTCACTCTGACTTGCTATAACAGAAGCTTAGGCCTGCGGGCCAAATCTGGCCCACCTGGGCTACCAATCCAGCCTTCAGGTGTTCCGCAAATGGCCTCATTCCCATTCCCTGGTGGTTTTGTGTATTTTTCCCATTCTAAAATGTTGAAATACCTCTCCCAAGGCTTAACTACTGGCAGTAAGAGCTTTAAGCTAAAATACACTGGTATTTTTGGAATTTTGGCACCACCATTTTTGCCTTTGCTGCTCTTTTGCCTTCAACCCCACCCATCACTGAAATGCAGCCCCCAAGAGCTTCTCTGAAATTGAATTCAGCCCTGAGGCTGAAAGAGGTTCAGCACCCCTGCTCTATAAAGAGGGGCCGTAGCAAAGTGCTAGAGCACACACGGATCGATTCCGTGGGATCGATTCCCTGGGATCGATTCCCGGTTGAAAGTATCAGCCAGGGTTGATAATGTTCTTATTCAGAATTAGGGACGAGAGGAACAGAGTAATTTCATTCTGTATTTGTTCCAGCACCTGATCAGTTCCACTCTGCTTTCATTCTGCTTGGAAATTCCTGTTCTGGAATGTAGCTAGCTGGCAGAATTCTGCATGTGTGCCATTTACATGAAATCAGAATATATAGCTAGATAGATAGATGATGTTGGACTCCAACTCCAATCCCTGACCATTGGCCATGCTGGCTGGGGATAATGGGTGTTGGAATCCAACAGCGTTTGGAAGGCCATGGGTGCCCCATCCATAGCCTCCATCAGTTCTTATTGTCAAAAACTGTATTTGCACTAAGCGTGGGTGGGTTCTTTTTTTAACACTTATATTTTCAGTTACATTAGTGTCAGACACAATATACACATCACATGCATCTAAAATCAAGAATACCTTTATAAATATATATATAGGTTGTGTGTGTGTTTTTTTAATGGCAATCTACTATTACTTTCAAAATAATGTTTCCAAGACTCGTAGGGGTGGCAGGACCAGGGTTGCTCAAGCTCGCTGAAATTCTCCAAACTTTACTTCAAAGCTCAGTTCAACTTCTCCCGCTGTCGTTCACAACCTGTTTTGGGGTTCGTTTGAACTGGGATTGTTGTGCAATTTGAGAAAGGTGTGCATTTTTTCAAATGTACATTTTGTAAATGCGATTGCAAGTTTGGGAATTTGCAAACATTTTCGGAGAACATGCGCTCCCTTTCGTGTTCGTGTTCGGGATCGCAAATGGGGCATTTTCAAGTGATTTGCAAACTGAAACAAAATTCTCAGCTATCCCTGCCAAGAGCACATTCTGATCAAATCACCCATTCCAGTGAATTACAAACATTCCAATGAACCTGACAATGGGTTGAATCCAGACTTAGTTGAACTCAGGTCCCATTTAAATTAATGAAACAAATTAGTAATGATTGCACTTCAGTTCCATTGATTTCAATGGGTACTAAGTTAAATTAACTTGCAGCACAATCCTGTACATGTTTACTCAGAAGTAAGTCCCATTGAGTGCAGTGGTCTTACTCTCAAGTAAGTGGGTATAGAATTGCAGCCTTATAGTGCAAGCCTACAAATGTCATTAGAGACTTCGTTCCAGGTAAATGTGTACAAATTGCAGCATTAGTTAAGATCAACCCAATGTTGATCTTAATAATAATTAACAATGTATTTCATAGAACTGATATTATGTATTAATAATATATATATTTATGACCTTCCCAAGTTAATAAAATGTCATCATAAGCAAGGCATACCACAATTCTATTTAGCCCACCTCCCAAACTTTGGCCTCCAATCATCCTTCATTACAGGCCTATTTATTTATTTATTTGTGTGTGTGCGTGCTGTAATTATCATATGCATGATGATTTCCTGGTCTTCTCACAATACTCTAAGACCTTTTACATATCCAAATAAAAATCATTTTTGGGAGACACAGGTATTAGATATGTTACATTTCTAATAACTCCTCCTAGAATTTCTGAATTTTCATACTTGCCCACCAGATAGGCACATGCATCAAATAGGCATGCCTCTGACATGCATATTTCAACTGCCGAAAGGGGGAGTTCAAAACTAATGCATTGCTAGGGATGGACAAATCTGTCAATTTTGATTTCCTGCAGCTTCGCATTCTTCCAGTCTAAAATTTAATTTGTCCCAAATTTTGAGAATTTTTCCAACCTTCAGTTTAGTTTTTCCCAAACACTGAGATTTTAAAAAAAAAATTGCATGAAAATGTTTGTGCATTTCTGTGCCTTTTCCCTGATACATGGATATATGCAATTTTCCTAATATAATAGGAATTCAAAAATGCATGTTATTTTCACAAATACACACATTTTTGTGTGCACTTCCCCTAATTTTTGTACTAATATTTTGATTGGAGAACTCAGTTGTAAAATTTGGAGAAGTGCGGATTTCAAAGGATAAGTGCATTTCAGTCAACATATTGGTTCAAAAGTGCAAAATAAGGTAAGTTCACATTAAAATGTGAATCAGATACATTTCTCCCCCATCCCTGCGCATACCCTGTTGTTCGTAAATAGTTTTTTGAAACCTGACAATGTCTGGCAAGATGAATGAGACAAGTCATTCATTTATTTTTGTGTATTTATTTCTGTTCATCTTTGAATTTTCTTTGAGTTAGCTGCATCTGAGAGCAATTTTTTGATAGTCATTGGTAGCTCTTATTCAGTGAGCAATAGTCAAACCTCCCATTTTTACTTTGCTTTTAGTCATTTTGGTGATGAACTGACAGTCATATTTCTTCTGTTAATTATTTTCTGGATATTCCCCAGGCAAAGCTTTAGAATACTTGTTTTCAGTTCTTTCTTTTAGTCACGCTGGCTACAATAATTCATTTCTGAGGTTTCAGGAGGCTGAAATTTTGATCAGATTTGACCACTGCCTGGGATGTTCCAAAGTAATTTTAGAACTGTATACCTGGTTTTTGCAGAGTTCAAATATGTGGATTAATCCTCTTTCAGATCTTGGGATGAATAGTCATTCTACTGAAGCATTTGGATTCTGAACATTGTAATGAGTGAACAGGTTAGCTTGTCATACTTCTGAAATGTTACTCTTATATCTAGGACAAGAATAAAAAAGTGGTATCTCTTTTAATCACATAATACGTCTTCCACCTGTCTCCTTTTGTGGTCCCAGCAAATTAACCAGATCCCTAATAATAGTTTTAAATGCAAAGAGAACCTAACACATTATCATTCATAATTTCCAACGTCTTTTTGTAAGAAAAAGAAAAGGCCCTTTTACTGAAAAAAATATCGCCGCCTCTTCCAAACTGACAGAAGTCAAGCAAGCATTCTCATTGCTGCAGTGAGGTGACATTCATTTGCAAAAACAACAAAGAGACCCCAAGTGCCTTAAAAGATTCACACATTGAACATGTGCTCTCATAGGCAAAAGCCTACCTAGTTCTTCAGATGCATAAAGTAGACAGACTATTTAATCCACAAATTACTTTTACAGCACAAATGTACAGCTTACCGTACTTGGAAATAAGTCTCACTGAATTTAAGGGGACTCACTCCCAGGTAAGTGTGCCGGGATTGTGTCCTTAAAGTCATCTTTAAAATCTTTTTATGATGATGGTATTGAAAAAGCAGAAACTGAGAGAAACAAGTTAATCGTGAGCCCCGTTACCAGGCAGTTCATTTATTGTTGTTGTGTTGCTCTGCAGGATATTTATCTCAATTGGAATTATTCTAATTCCAGACATTGTAATGAAGAAGGAACTGGGGTGTGTTTGCTTGGTGTTTTGTTTTGCTTCTGTTCCCCCCCCCCTTCTTTCCCCAAATTCTAATAAAGTTTTCGGCTACTCTGGAAACTCAGGACTTCTGGCTCCAGTAACGCAAACTTCCTTTTCCTTTGAATTGCAATAGGGCTGCAATGTCTCTGACATTCTTAATGCAGAGAAGCTGGGTTGATGAGCCAGGGTGTGCGTCTGGACATGAAGTTTTTTTAGGTAATCAAGAGAGGATTAAGCAAAGGAAGGCTTTCGCAAGGGAGGGTTACTCTGAACTGAAGATGCTGTTAGGAAGATAGAAGCATCCCCCCGCCCTCGTTTCTGATGTCTATGATACCAGCCGTTTCACTCTAATTGCATACAGAATGGTTTTTGTGGTCAGCTCTCTTGATTCCGGAATAATCCAGAGAGGCTCTTTAAATTTAACCTAGGTCTCTCCATTGGGGGATCTTGCACAGGAAAAACAGGTTAGCATTTTCATTGTTTCATCCCTCTCCCTCTTATTCAGGCTTCCCCCCCCCCGTTTCTTTGTTTTTTCCGCTTTTGTCAGCTCGTATTTTACAGGTGTCGGCATTCTGTGCGGCCGTTTAACCTTTGATTTGCTATGCCAGGTGAAATGGGCTGTGCTGGGGCATGGGGGGGGGGAATGCACTGTTAGAAGCATCTTATTTTTTAGCTATTCTAGGCCACGGGTCGGTAGAACTGTGCACCAGGTATCCACATACCTGATAAAACCGTCAGTATCCCCGCTCCACACTCCAACCCAGTATCAGCCCCCTCCTCTCCTTCAGCTCACTTCCGAACTTAAGGAAGTTTTAGAAGCAGTCTGCAATGTGGTTTGTCCATCGGGGTGGAGGGAGTCCAAAATCTCACTGGGTGTGAGTAGGCCCCTGGGTGCCCATAAGGTAGCTCCCAAGTTTACTGGACCGGCTGACATTCAGTCAGCTGGAAATGAATGATGCAGAACTCTCCTTAACCATCCAAGATCTTTATAAGTTGCCCTGTCCACCACAGTCTCCTATAAACTGTTACGGTTTATGTACCTTATTAGATGCCCCTGGTATGGGATTACTTGTGTTTTGCTTATTGTACCGGCAAGCCCATTTGGAATAGAATATAATAGAATAGATGAATAGAATTTCTATTGATATGCTTTATTGCATAAAAAAGGCAAGATGTTTTTGTTCTAGTTAAGCACCTTGGCTTATTTGAGACTTGATGTCCTTTATGTGTCCTCCTAAAGGAAGTTTTTAAGAGATCGCCCTGAAAGCACTGCTAGATGAAAAGAAAAATAGGGAGGGGTGTATATAAAATGGGATGGTAATATTGTCTTCTGTATACAGTAATAATATACTGTACATCGCTTAGAAATCTTTTAATGTAAGCGATTCATAAATATTGTTAAAGGAAGATATTCAGTAGCTGTTCCTTCATGGCCAAACATAATTTTAATTGGTAAATGGTGCCCTCTAGTGGATGAAATAAGAAGACAAGAATGTAGAAGTGCCCCTTGGAAAATTTAAAATGCCTTTAAAAAGAAATGGAAAATGCACAAAGCCATTAACAATAACGATTTGCAAACAAGCAGTTCATGAGCCACACCTAAATGTGGGTGAGATATGCCAGAATGTATTCACTTTTTAAAAAGTGGGGGGGAATAGAAACAGGGAAGAAGCAATGACCGTTTTGTGCCCATGAGACAAGCAACTAGTGAACTACTGTTCCTTCTGTCTTATAGAGGATGGTATGTATTATACTTTGAATGAATCATTCTTTAAGGTTAAGCATGTGCATGGCAGTGTTCAGCATTTCCTCTGGATTCACTTAGAGCTACCACCAAATTTTGCCTAAAACCAAATTCAAGGTGAATTCAAGCAAAGCTTCTGAGGCATGTGTAGGATTTTCCAAGGGCATTCAAGGAATGGGATTGGGGAAAATTTCCAGGACCGAATTTATTTTGCCTCCAAGGTACGATTGTAATATTCAAAAGATACTACTTGCAGTGGAAAGATACTTGTATGCAGCTGATATTGTTACAGAAACTTTACTGCAGACTCGGTTAGGTTCCTATTATAAGTTTATGATTTTTGTACGCTGGCTCAGCTTGTCTGAGCGTGGAAAGCTAAGCAGGGTCAGGCCTGGTTATTACTTGGATGGGAGACCCCTCCTCTAGTTTCCTGCACTGAGCTGGGGGTTGGACTCGATGGCCTTGTAGGCCCCTTCCCAACTCTATGATCTATGAAATGTATGAAATCTATCTATTAGGGCCATCACTATGAATGACAAAAATAAAGGCAGATCCCTGTCACGGGGAGCTTATAATCAAAAGTTTAGGCAGAGGGGAGGCTAGAGCTGAGCCAAAATTTATCAGAAAACATATATCTGAGAAAATTCCTGAGATTATTCTTTTTCCCTAGAAAAAGTAGGCTACTTGGCAGATCTTTCTCCAAATGTTTGCCACCATTTTTGGTGTAGTGGCTGCCATTTTCCACCCTGTGCGATGCCGTAGAATAACACTAGCTCTGAGGCAGTGTGGAGGATTGCAAATGGTGTCCAAGTTTCTAGCACAGCTACTGCCGTTGCTGCTACTGCTGCCACTTACAGGGGCAGAAGAAAAAACCCTTAGGAAAAGAAGAAGAAAGAAGCTGCCACTGCTAAGGGTGAGCGCCATTACCAAGAAACATTTGGAGAACTTCTACCCATTTGGTGAAGTGATCCCCCCCCTAATTTCTCTGCCCACAAAAAAGGTGGAAAATTTCAAGAGGCCATTTGCTCACAACTCTAGAGCAGGCAAAGGAACCTATGCTGGTTACATGTTCTGCTTTTGTTTTTCGCTTTAAGTGCCCCCCCCCCTGAGTGTGCCTCTCTCCTTGCCACTACCACTGTTGCCAAGTCCTGCCTATTCTCTTGTCTCTTCTTCTGGATCAAATCTGCCGTAGCTTCCTGAGGGAAAGGGCAAAGCCTGTAGAGCAGGGCTCTCCGACCTTGGGTCCCCAGATGTTGCTGGTCTACAGCTCCCAGCATACCCAGCCAGCATGGCTAATGGCAAGGAATTCTGGGAGCTGTAGTTCAGCAACATCTGGGGACCCAAGGTTGGAGATCCCTGCTCTAGATGAATGTTTCTGTTTAGAAGGAGGCTCGTAAGTATCGGAAGACAAATACAGCAACTGCCGCTTGGTGCAGTAACCAAACTGTAAAATGTAATCTCTTAGTATGTGTAAAACTACATACCTGTTTCTTTCCATGGATATTTTCTACCTCTCCATATGTTGGTATTGTATACTTGGGACACTTATCCCCACGGTGGATATTTTGCAATGCGGGTCTGAACGTTTTTTATTATTATCCACCATTGGCTTAGTTCAGTGTTCTCCAACCTTGGGTCCCCAGATGTTTTTGACCTACAACTCCCAGCATGCCCCAGCCAGCGTAGCTGGCTGGGGCATGCTGGGAGTTGTAGGCCAAAAACATCTGGGGACCCAAGGTTGGAGAACACTGGCTTAGTTGTTGCTCATGTTCCCCATTCAAAGAACAGAATGTCTAGGTAACATAGTGCAGACCGGAATCATCTTTCCTCACTGTTGCGCAACTGGCTTCAGTAGGCATGATGTTGAGCATCAAGTCATTGGGTTGCTATTGCAGATCCAGTGATAACATTGTCTGGTTGCTGCTTGTTCAGGATACTGGTCTGCAACAGAAGTGTGGGTGTGGGTGTGGCGGGGTGCGGGTGTCTTTTTCATGAGGAGTGGGAAATTATGGGATTTATTTATTTATTTATTTATTACATTTCTATGCATGTATTTAGTATTCATGCTTAAGCCATAGGCCCATTCGCATACAGAATAAATAAAAACAATATACATTTCTATACCGCACATCATCCAAAGCTCTCTGGGAGGTTCACAAAGCAAAACTTTAAACCATAAAATACAATAGCATAGGCAAACATAATTTTAAAAAGCGTAAGTTTAAAAATGAATAAAACCAAAGTAGGAACCAAGATAAAAAAACCCAGCAGCAGTACAAAGATCCACAAATGCAAGCTTTTAAAAATGGAAGGGCTAAAAAGCCTGGGAAAATAAAAAGGTCTTCACCTGACACCAAAAAGACCGCAATGTAGGCACCAGGCGAGCCTCTCTAGTGAGGGTATTCCACAACTGGGGTGCCACCATTGAAAAGGCCCTCTGCTTAGTAGCCACCCATCTCACCTTAATTGGCTGGGGCACCGGGCCTCTGAGGATGATCTTAGGGTCTGGGCAGGCATATATGGAAGGAGACCATCCTTCGGATAACCTGGTCCCAAGGCGTTTAAGGCTTTGTGGGTTAATACCAGCACTTTGAATTGAGCCTGGAAGTGGACTGTCAGTCAGTGCAAATCTTAAAGCACTGGTGTAATATGTTCGTATTGGCCAGTCCCCGTTAACAATATCACTGCCCTGTTTTGGACCATTTTCAAAGGCATCCCCACATATAACACATTGCAGTAATCCAAACTGGAAGTTACCATAACATGGATAATCGTAGCTAGGCTATCGCTATCCAAATAGGAATGTAGCAGGTATATCAGCCTAAGCTGATAGAAAGGTGATCCATGCCACTGAGGCCACCTGTGCCTCCAATTGCAGTGCTGGATCCAAGAGCACCCGCAAATTATGAACCTGCTCCTTTAGGGGGGAGGGCAACCCCCTCCAGAACAGGTTGTGTATCAGTCATCCAGGCAGAAGAACCACCCACTAACAGTACCTCCATCTTATTTGGATTGAGTTTTAGTTTATTGGCCCTCATCCAGTCCATTACTGCACCCAGGCACTGATTCAGAACACCCAGTGGCTCAACTGGGTTTGCTGAAAAGGCGAGCGAGATCTGTGTCTCATCCGCATAGTGGTGACACCTCAGTCCATATCTCTTGATAACCTCCCTCAGCAGTTTCATGTAGATGTTGAACAGCATGGGGGGATACAGCCCTGTGGCACCCCATGGCATAACTGCCAAGGGACAGAGCGCAGTGATCCCCCAGCACCACCTTCTGGAATTGGCCATCCAAATAGGACCACGAGGGACGTGTGCAGAGCTTGATTGGGGGGTGGAAGTCCAGCGAACTCACCGTGCTCGGACCCCCGAGCTCCGCTCGCCCTACCTTTTCCCTGGCTTGACTCACGTTCTCGCGAGCCAAGCCAGGGAAGCAACTTCCCGGCGCTACGTTGTTTACGTAGAAAATGGCCTAATTTGCGCAAATTAGGCCGTAATTGGTTCAAATTAGGCTGTAATTTGTGCAAATTAGGCTGTTTTCTACATAAACCACGTGGCTCTGAGAACCTGGAAGTCTGGCGAGCGCCTCAGCTGGCGCTTGCGCTCAGCTCGCACGGCGCAGGTCAAGTGCTGGGCAGGCCGCCCATCCCTAAGTCTGGACCGTGCAGTACCTCCAACAGGCAGCCCAGATAGCCTATCCAGAACGATTCAGTGGTTGATGGTGTCGAAAGCCACTGAGAGGTCCAAGAGAATCAAGAGGGTCACACTCCTCCTGTCCCTGTCTTGGCAAAGATCATCCCACAGAGCGACTAATGCAATTTCCATTCCAAAACCAAGCCTGAAGCCCAACTGAAACAGATCTAGATAATCAGTGTCATTCAAGAGTGCCTGGTCTTGGCCAGCTCAAGCACCTTGCCCAGGAAGGGTATGTCAGCAACCAGCCTATAGTTGTTAACACCTTTTAGGCTTCTTCAGGAGCATTCCAGGTTCCACTATGGCTGCATAGCTCATGTGTGAACAAATGGACTTTCCTTGTTCATTTTGTGGTTGGGGTAATTCCAGACCCACAGATCACTACTGGATACGCAGAGCTCAGCTTGAAACTAAATGGAGGGGAGCCCTTGAGAGGGAGTGCCATATGCTCATCAGAGACATCCCTGCATCAGGTCTAATAAGTCTACAAGCCCACATGGAAGAAGTTGGGGGGAAATTCAGGAGAGCACTAGAAGAGCAATCAAGAGTCTAGAAGACAAATGCATACAAGAACAGCGTCTTCCCCATTAACGTCAATGTTGGTGAAAGCTCCACACATGCAATGTGTGGGGCATTCTCCATGGCTGAAGTGAATGAGCTTTGCAGAGCTCCGGTCCAGTTTATCTGAAGGAGCGCCTCCAGCAACATCAAGTAGGGCTGCTCAACAAGATCTGCTGCGGACGGCCTTCTCCCTGTTCCATCAGCCAGCGAAACCAGGCTGGTGGGGACTAGGAGGAGGGCCTTTTCTGTGGCAGCCCCCAATTTATGGAACTCTCCCCCCAGTGACCTCCGCCATGCCCCTTCCTTGATTAGCTTTCACCGTGCATTAAAAACGTGGCTTTTCAGGCGGGAATATGGGGTGGGTTAGGATTTTTAAGTTTTGTACTGTTTTTGGTTGTGTTTTATAGTGTGTGTGTGTGTGTGTGTGTGTTCCCCCCCCCTTCTTGTATTTTATTATATTGTACATCGCTCAGAGTGGCCGGTTGTCTGGCCAGATGGGCAATTCATAAATATAATATAATAAAATAAATAAATTAGATCACAATATTTTGGGGGGTGTGAAATCTCCTTTCTTGGGGTCTTTTCAAGAGAAAATCGGGCACAAATCATTCCAGGATATTTTAGGTACTGAATGGTTTGCTGTAGAACAAGGGATTTGGAATGTAATGGAGGATCCTCAATGCACCATGATCTCCACATGTGTGTGTGTAACTTCCACAAGGCCAGTCACCAACACACACACACACACACACACACCGTGTCAATGCTAGTTGTATGTTGCCACCATATCAAAGGGGATCTTTGCAAATCTGCTAAGAACAAGCTGAGCTTTGAGCTCTATGTAATTGTTTTCTGTTCACGTTAATCTGGCAAATGTGGTGCGGAAATTATGGTAAGGGGTGAAACTAAGGTGGCATTGGGCATTATCAAACGGAACAAGCAAAAGCTTGCTCCCTTTGCCCATTTTTCCAGATAACTTCTAAGTGAGACACAAGTGGTTGTGCAGATTTAATTTTCTGTCTCTCTTCTCTTTCTCTTTCTTTCTTTTTTTTTTGTTGTAAATGTCTAGATTTATTATAAAGTTATTAAAGAAATAGAGCCTGGAGAAGAACTGCTGATGTATATGAAAGAAGGCACTTATTCTGCTGGGAACATGCCACCCAGCTTGGAAGGTGAGACCAACCCCCCTTTCCATTCCCTTGAAGACATAAGCCTCCTTCTCCACCCCCAGACACATGTCTTGAAGTGCATATATAATTTATTCTGTCCAATTATATGACTGCAACATGTTGTCATCAGAGCTGGCTCTACTAAAAAGTAGTGCATCCAGGCAGTAGATGTTCAGGAGCAATTAGGGGCAACAAATAAATTGCCGGCTAATATATTTAGTAATAGTAGTAGTAGTATTACATCTTTGTTTAGGGAGTAAACTTCAGTGTGTGCTCTGCTCTCTAGTCCAGTGTTCTCCAACCTTGCCGCTGGCTGGGGCATGCTGGGAGTTGTAGGCCAAAAACATCTGGGGACCCAAGGTTGGAGAACACTGCTCTAGTCTGTAAAATAGAATGACTATGGGTTCCAAAACTGATTTGGGTTGCACTACGGTAGTTTGATTGGGAGTGCACAGAACCAATGCCCGATCATGCACTGTGTTGCAGCAGTAAAAGGAGTTGTGTGTACTATCAGCTTTTCAGTAGATGTGATGCACATGGCGGAGGAGGGGGGAAGAGATGACTTTTAGGCATCAGCTGCCAACATGTCTTAGGATGCAGTCCTATGCGTGTTTAGACAGAAAAAAAGTCCTATAATCCCCAGCATCCCCCAGCCAGGGGAATGCTGGGACTTGTAGGACTTTCCCCCCCCCATCTAAACATGCATACAATTGCAATTTTAGGCAGTTAAGGCAGTTAGGCAATGAATTAAATGACAATTAAGCCCCAAGCCCTTCATTGCAAGTATTATCTCATCGGCTGAAGATTTGCTCTTGTGACTCAGCCACTGATGTTGCTCCCGTTTCACTCCTCTCTTCTGACCACAATGTTCACACAATCTCTTTGCAGCTTAAAGGTACAAGAAGATCTCAGGGTGCGGTCCTTGACTGTGCCGCTTCAGAATGAGGGGGGTGGGTTGGGGGTGAGAAATCACATAGTTGAACTTGAAATCCTCCCCCGCCGGACAAAGAAACCTATGATGTGGCTTTATAATATGGGGAGCTCTGATAAGAACTGCTATGGGCAGTGGAGCTCTGTGTGGGGCAAGCTGTATGCATGGTTGCGCCAGGAGAAAGACTTTGTAGTGGGCGTGTGCTGTAGGTGTGCTAGATCAGTGTTCTCCAACCTTGGGTCCCCAGATGTTTTTGGCCTACAACTCCCAGCATGCCCCAGCCAGCTACGCTGGCTGGGGCATGCTGGGAGTTGTAGGCCAAAAACATCTGGGGACCCAAGGTTGGAGAACACTGTGCTAGATAGGCCCAGCTTTACCATGAGCACAGGCCTGAAGCAGTCTTGTAGGCCGTGGTGGCTTCTAATTTCCGTCTCTTTAGGACAGAGGTGCAGACCCAATGTGTGACAACTTGTGAAATGCTCATCCACAGTTAGCAGAACCTAGACTGTGGATTGAGCAACAGGCACAGGTCACAGTGGGAGCCACAGAACAGTCTTCCCAACTATGATGAGATGCGATATATTGTTCCTAAATTCGCATCTATGCGAATACGAATTAGCAGTATGCACATTTTACACACATGTGTATACTCTTTTGTCCTTTTTTTTTTTTTTTGGAAAGTGGCCATCCTAATTTAACCCTGTTTCCCCCGGTGTAATATGCCCCCCAAGAGTTCTGTTCGCAAGTAGAGGTGGGGGCTCATTTGGGGGGAGGGGAGAGTTTGCCTGATATTTAGATGCCATGTGCCAAATTTATTTGATCCAGGCCATGAGTGCTGGGAGCTGTGGTGGGATTACGGGGGCGGGATGCTGTGCTGATCGTAGCTAGTCAGCCCCGTCCTTGTGGCTTTGGGCTTCTAATGTTACTTTATTGGCACGGGAAGGAGCCATGCTGTCGTGGCTCCTATGTCACTGACTGAGGCATCCTCAGAATTGGGCTTTTCAGCCAAACTGCATGTCCAGAATCGTCGTATGGTACAGTCCTTCCTGGGCTGTAGCACTCCAGACTAGAGGTCTGTTGATATCTAGAAGAGAAATGAAGCAAAGCGGGGGTGGGTGGGTGTTAGGCAATGAATTAAATGACAAGTAAGGCAAGGTGGAGGAGCATAATTTTGGGTGATGTGTTATGCCACCGCAACGATTTCATTTTTTTAATTCCAAAATGACACATTTCTGAATCTACTCAGGAAGAAAACCAAACACCCCTACCTTTTTTTGAACAATGCTCCACTTTGCCATTCTGTGGGCATTTATCTCCCTCCTCCTAACAGTGTATCAAGTAGCAGGCAGTTGCTAACTAATTGCTTTCCAAATGTAATAGCCTATCATCATCATCATCAAACATATTACTTTTTCTTACTTTTTTCTTTCTCGTCTTTTTTTTTTATTATTATTATTCCCTTTGCCTTCAACAAGACTTTCTCTCCTCATTTTCCTTTGGAACTCTGAATTGCATAAGAAAGGAAATGTTACAATGTTCCACACAAAGATAATTATCTTTAAAAAAAAAAAAAAAAAAAAGATCTTTTCTCCAAACCACAGCCAAATGCAGCCGACCCCCTTATCACGGCAGGAATTTTGAGCAGAGCTCTTGAATTCCTTTCAGATACGGTTCTGGTAGATTAGCATGTAGATGCTACATAATGGTGTTCCCCTTGGTCTCTTTGAAAGTTATTATGGATTGGTGTATTTTTTGGGAGGGAGGAGGGGGTACTTCCTGAGTGTTCCTGATGGAACCTAAGAAAGAGGCATATATAACACAAATTTGACAGAGAGGACTGGCAGAGAAGAAATGCTGTGAGATTCCCCCCCCCCCCTTAATGCCATGAACCCTAATCCTAAACTCATCCCATCTCCGTGAGTGGATGGATGGGGAAAGGCCTTGTTTTGGGGATGAAAGCAGTGCTGGAGTCAGCACTCAACTTCCCTGGGCAGCAGCTGCCAGGGCCGATCCTTGGCTTCCTCCCCCTCCCCCCTTTTAAGGGTTTTATTCCCCACAATGCCCCCTGGCACAGCATTACTCTGAGGGCCATGAGAGAGATTAAAATGGTGGCTAAACCAGCACTGCTTAGAGTGCAGCTCCCTTCCACTGCCATCACCAATGGAGGGCACACCAATGGAAGGCGAGCCAACCAGAGAAGGCACGTTGCTCAGGGCCCCTCAAACCTGGAGTCAGCTCTCAAGTGGTCGGCGGCAGTCATAGGGATGCTGCTACAGCTTACAGATTCGGCTTCAGAATTTAAGTTTGGCCATTTTTGCTGTTTGGGCAATGATTTGTGTGCGCTGCGTGGGCTACTTCTTCATGCAGATCTGGAGGGCAGGATAAAAGGAATTGTTCCACTCCTACAAGTTGATAAAGTCTCTAGCCCTCAGCAATGGCAAAAGAGGCTTCTTCACCTTGCCACCATCGTGTCAAAAGCTGTTCCAACACACACACATCCCATCTGACAGAAAGTCTCGGAGACATGTTTTTTCAGAGACCTGACCTGAAGTTTCTCCAGCTCTGCTCAGCTGTTAATCCAAAGCGATTTCTGACACTGCTTTAAAAAGATTATAATCATTGCACCCTGAAATAGCTATATCTTTGTACACCTCTTCCAGTCCTCCAGTGATTTGAGAGCATATGTGTTTCATGTGCTCTTTAGGTATTCCAGAGTCCTTATATAGGTCCTTCCATATCAGGTGAAAAAAGTTTCAATATCACTGTCTCTTGTGAACCTGGGAGGATGTTTGGCATCCACCAACTCCATTAGGGTACCTGGAGGTTTACTCTGACAAGTTCAATTCACCGTTCGAGCATCTTTTCCTTGTGCTTTCTTCTCTCTCTCCTCTCCCTTGTTCTGGCTTCTTCCCTTTCACATTCATCACTGGATTCCACCACAGAGTTCTTCTCCTCTTCTGATTCTGGAAGTTGGACCACGATAGATCCATTCCCCACTTCTGCCTTTTCTGTTTCCTAGTCCTGACTAAAACCAACAGAAAGAAGAAAAAAACTTACTCTGTGTGTGTTTGCACTTCCAATTTCAAAACCAGTTTTTGGTATTTGCTTTAGACGGTTTTCTCACTTGGAATTTCTCAATAACTCTTCAAAACATATCCCATTTCGTCGTCAGCCATTTGTTACGGACTGAGAGGGGGGATGACTTCCCCTACTGGGGGACCCCTTCTTTATACAGATTCCCCACCAAAAAATTACTGATAGGCTGCCACCAGTCGGATGACCCTCCTGACACAATCTGTCAAGCTTCATGGGGAGTTTTTGAGTTTCTACCAAGGATATGTCCCTTCAGCCCAACTCTAGGAAAAACTAACTAGAAAGGTGTTTTGGATTTCCTTGCCCAGCATCCAGAAACACGGAACTTAACCACCTAATCACCTGCTCCCATCCGTGGTTCATGCCGTGGTCTCCTCTCGCCTAGACTACTGTAATGCGCTCTACGTGGGGTTACCCTTGAAGACGGTTCAGAAGCTACAGCTGGTACAGAACGCGGCGGCTCGCCTGGTTAAAGGCAGCCGCCGGCGGGACCACATCACACCAGTGCTGAAGGAGTTGCACTGGGTACCAGTTGCTTGCCGAGCCGAATTCAAGGTGTTGGTTTTGACCTTTAAAACCCTATACGGCTCCGGTCCAGTCTATCTCAAGGAGCGTCTCCAGCAACACCAAGTGGGCCGCTCAACAAGATCTGCCACAGACGGCCTTCTCCTTATCCCCTCAGCCAGAGCAGCTAGACTGGTGGGGACGAGGAAGAGGGCCTTTTCCGTGGCGGCCCCCGTACTGTGGAACTCTCTCCCGAGTGACCTCCGCCATGCGCCCTCTCTGCTGAGCTTCCGCCGCTCATTAAAAACCTGGCTGTTCAGGCGGGAATATAGGGTGGGTTAAGATTTTAAAATTCTTATACTGTTTTAAATGTATTTTATTGTTTTTATTCTATGTACATCGCCCAGGGTGGCCGGTTGCCGGCCAGATGGGCGATAAATAAATATAAATAAATAAATAATAATAACCAAACCTTTAAAAAATCTTAAGGACACAAATGGTAGATTTGTAACTGTGCAGTCCTTCACACGGGGAAGAGGTTTGGTGAGAAATTCCCTTTTAATACAACACGCCCAAATGATGAAATATTAAAAAGCCGTTTATTTAAGGACAGTTGCAGACAACAAAATGCAACGTTGTTATGCTGTATGCACTGGCACCAAAGCTTGGGTTGGCTCACTTCCATTTCTGGAACCATGGATGCCTAATAGGACCAAAGGAAGTGTGGTCATTTGCTTAAAGCTTAGGATCACCTGCCAGTGCCGATGCATATGGCACATTCGGTGCAAAGGTGCATTTACGCCTGTTGTGGTATGACTGGGATGCTGTGTCCTGGGTGCTGGGGGGGGCGGCGGCTTGAATCGCGATCAGCGCTCACGCACTCAAGAACATTTATTTCTGTTTCTTCAATCTCTCTGCCTCGACCTCCCTCTTCACTCAGTGCCCCCCCCCACCAGTAATCTGCATTCTTAACACAATGGTAGTTCGACATTTTGAGAAGCGGCACCTACTTCTCCACAGGTACCTGCAGGAGAATGAACGCCGAACTTGGTCTATAAACCAAGACCTGCTCACTGCAGCCCATAGGCTGCGCAGGCTGGAGAGTGTGGTTTTCAGTAGACCCCCCCCCCCAGCCTTTCCCCGCCACCTAACTTTCAATACTAACGGTACCAGCCTCCACTGCCCACCCCCACCCCTATTGGGACCAAAATAAGCAACTCAATCCAAAGTGCCGATTTCCCACGCCTTTGTCTCTGGCCCCCTCCCGTTGTTCAGCTGATTCAGCTTCTCAGCAGCTGAATCAGCACAAGAGACATGGCTGCTCCCACCTCTCCTGTACTTTGAAAGACATTATGGCAAAAGAAGCGCTTGTTTGTGCTGTGATTGACACTGCTCTAAAAGTCCTTACTGATCTCCTCGGCGACCAGCATGAGGTCCTCGAGTGCTGTCACACGCGACACCTGCACTTGATTCCCTGATGGCTCTGCGGCAGGTGGAGGTGAGGGGGCAGAGCGGGATGGCATGCCCCACCTGGAGGAGGATTCATCTGATGAAGAGCCGGTGCAACAGGCCCCAGCCAGAGCCAGGCAAGGAACTGGAGGCTTCAGCTGACAGCCCTCCCCTGGAGCCACTAGAAGAATAAACCGGCCCCTCCCGCTGCCATTCCTGAACTCTCCCAAATGCAGGAATCAAAGCCTGAGATACTGCATCCCTCTGAACAGCGTAGGATCAAACGTGAGCAGCAAAAGGACAAAAGGAAGCCACGGCTTGGGGCCTCCCTTAAAAGCAACTCGCTGACCTAATTAGCCAGCTGTGCTGATTAACGACCAGCTATAAATTAGCCCAGCTGAAGCCAGCCTGTTGCTGCAGACAACAGCGTTTAAACCTCTGTGCTTCGTCTTGCTATTCTGGGCCTCTCAGATTTCTAGACTCTTGGCCTAGACCACTCTTTTGGGCACCCCCTGACTGACCTTGACACTTGACACAACTGGCTCCTGTGAACTGAACTCTGGACCACTTTGACCTCACCTCTGCCTTCTCCTCCTAACTATACTGGAACTCTTGTGTATGACCCTGGACTGGCCTGATATCTCTCTTTCTTATTCCTGAGACTATCCGAGCCTGGACCAGAGCACTTGCCGGCCTAGGAGCAGGACACCAGGCTACATAAGGAATCTTTTTTCAGGCTGGTGCAGGAAGGTTCAGCCATCCGCAGGGGATGGAAATGCCTTGTCTCCGTGGAAGGAGACCATGACGCCAGGGTTGCTGCCACCATGGTGGAGGAGCTCTCCGCAGACCAATGTGTCGTCTGTCAGTGGTCACTTCTGCGCACCAAAGCCATGTGGACATCGATTCCAGACATGGATGCTTGGGATGGTGCCAGATTTCGTGGCACTTTCCATATGGCCTGGTCCACTTTTGAAATCATGGAATCAGAAATCAGGGCCTATAATCCATCCTCCATGCATGGTAATGCAGAAATCCATATCAGTAAGAAAGAAAAAAAAACACGGTTGGGGCTGACCTTGCACAAACTTCCTTTCAGCATTGGGTACCTCCCCATCAGCACTACCTTCGGAACAGGGAAGCCTACTGTGTGCAAAATCTTCAGAGAGACGGTGCACTTTCTGAATGAGCTCTACCGCGCTGATGTCATAAATGCGGGGGTAGTGGTGGGCGATCCGCCAGTGGCCTGACCTGCCTCCGGCTCGGCGGACACCACCACTGCGCCCACCAAGATGGGCTGAAAGCGGATGCACGCCGAGCCACTCAGTGGACTTCCGGGTTCCTGGTAGGCTGCTTTTTACGTAGAAAACGCCATAAGATATGTTAAAAGCGGCCACAGTTTGTGCAAGTTACACAAATTGTGGCCACTTTTGGCATATCTTATGGCGTTTTCTACGTAAAGAACGGCCCTCCAGGAACCCGGAAGTCATTTCCCCGGCTCAACTCGGGACAACGCAAGTCAAGCCGGGGAAGGAGGTAAGTAGGACGGAGTTTGAGGGGGTCAAGCCCGGCCAGTTCACCGGATTGCCACCCCCTGAATGAGCTAGTCCTCACACATCCCTACCGGGGGGGAGGGGGGGAAGAAAGAACATGCAGGGTTTCTGTGAGCTGGTGTTTCCTCAGGTGGTGGGAGCCCTGGATTTCTTACACACGTGCATTTTGGAACTTCTGGAACTCCTTTTCCAGACAAGCCAGTCATGTGCAGATTCCTCACCAGCCCTGCCTCCCCAACTACAGTAAACGGCCTTCCCATTCTTGGAGACCAGGCCTTTGTGCTTCAGCCGTGGCTTATAGGATAGCCAAACAGAACCACTTTGCTACCGCAGCCGTGTGCTAGACTTCCTGTAGGGCACGCGTTTGGCTGCTTAAAGGCACGGTGGCGCTCCCTCTACACCAGGGAAAGACCCTGATCTGGAGAGACATCGCCATTCAGTATAGACAGACAATATAGAGCAGGGCTCTCCAACCTTGGTTCCCCAGATGTTGCTGGCCTACAGCTCCCAGCATACCCAGCCAGCATGGCTAATGGCAAGGGATCCTGGGAGCTGCAGTCCAGCAACATCTGGGGACCCGAGGTTGGAGAGCCCTGCTCTACACACTTTGGGATGTGGAGGAAGATCTCGTACTAGATGTGATTGTTGCTTGCTGCATCCTGCACAACACCTGTGAGTCAAGCAGGGATATGCTTCTTTAGAACAACCCCGAGCTACCAGGACCAGGGGATGAAAATGACGCCGTTGCCATCGATGGGCAGGGAAATGAGCCCCCCACTACTTCCCTTGAATCCAGCATCTGAATCAGAGACTCAAGAGGAAGCTATCTCACTCTGAGTGGATCTGGACCCCTTACTCACAGGTGTACTGTTATTAAGAAGGACTTGCAACCGCAGAAGTGCCTTTCCCATCATCTTATGTTATACGCAGCATGGGCAGGTGGAGATAGCGGCGTGCTAATAAAACGCACAGAAGAGCATGAAAAGGTTTACCGTTTTAGCAGAAATACAAGCAAGGTATTGGCAGGCATGCGGTGGGAGAGGGATGAGAAAACTTTCTGACAGGAGCCGGCGAAGGCAAGACATGCCCTGAGCACGCAGTGCACCAATAGCAAAAAGGCTGCTGATTAGCAAGGGATTGTGGGAGGCGGATGCTGCCACAAAAGTGCCTGGGATATGTGCTGAAGCCGGCTGGAGGACTGAGCGGGAAGAGGAGGGCAGGACAAGTCCACGGCAAGCCCGATCGTTCTGCAAACAACCCAAACTGCGTCGCTTATTCACAGGGTGGCTTAGCATGACATTTCGAATCAGCCCTAGTTAGATCTGAACTCTCTGCTCACACACACCCCTTTGCCAACAGGAAAAAATATCAACTGTTGTTACAGGCTTTAAATTAGCAGTAAGACTTCTGGAGAAAAGTAGAACCTTTAACTACAAATCAAGCTTCTGAAATTGAGAGGGTAGATGCTGGGGAATGTAGGGAGGAGGCTACAGTAAAAAGAAAACATCCAGAGTGGGAATTGAAAAGCTTCTGTTTCCAGCAGACTGCTGGGAGGAAGAAATTCTGCCGCATCCCGACTCCAATCATTCTGCTGGAAAATGTACAGCACTAAGCTGAATGTTTGGCTTGGCACTCCAGTCAGGATGCTGTCTTGTAAACTTAATAATAGCTGCCCTCCTTTTAATTTGTTTGACCTTGACTACAATAATTTATTATGTGCATGAGACAGTTCCCCTGCCCCATGCACACGCACACGCACACACACACACACACACACACACACACACACACATATCTTTAAAACAAAGAATCTGGAGTCTTTCTCCTTACTGCACAGGACTCTGTCTTGGAATTCCGTTTTGCTTCAGTGCATGCAGTGGTGGCTCGTTAGCAATCTACGCTGAATCCAAAGTGAGGGTAGCTCCTATGAAAAGTATATTTGAGTCTCGGCAAAACTTGAGGAGGTTTTCCTCCTCGGAAATCCATGACTGTCTTGGTGCTGGCCACAGCAAACAAATAGCTCTGCTTCCGTCTGCATTCTTTGTCGCTCCCGCCACTGTCTTCCTTCTGCCCCGCAGAGCCCTCCATAAGTCTGCCTTCGTATTAAACTCCCAGGGCTAAGGTAAACGCAGAGATGGATGAATCAGTCTGTTTCCAGTCTGTGTCAGTTTTACATGTTCCATCATAAGTCTGTCCCATCCGATTTCCACGTAAGTTTATGATATATAAAGAATGTATTAAAATTCACATTTTCATACACAATTTTCCCTAACGTATGCATTTTGCATGCAACTTTCCATATGTAACATGTTTTCCACATTTTGTATGCAACTTTCCCTAATATATGCATTTTTGTATGCAATTTTTGTGCAGAGAAGTGCATCACAAAAATTGGAGAAGTATGCATCATCATCGTTTATTTGTATCTTCCTTTTCCCTCCTAAAGGGAAGCCCAAAACAGCTAACAACAACATCATACAGAAACAAATGCAATGGTATCAATTAAAATATCAAAGAACAATATGAAAAATTATCTAGCAAAAATAGTACAATAGACCTACAAACACACTTTCAATTCAAGACTTAAACATCAAGTCAGTTAATATATAAAAATTTCAAAAATATATCAAACAAAGGGATAATAAATTACAATCCGTATTTTAACCAAAACTACAGACATATTCCACTCCAGCAGCCAATATATAAAACGATTTGGACATACTATTAAAAGAGACAAATCCACCCAGGGTCCAGCAGATGCTAAGAAAAAAACTGGACACAACCAATTAATAGAATAACCATACAGAATACAAGGAGTTACCATGCCCCGGACCTCTTCGTGTCAAGCCTGCCCTCTCATCACAGGTTAATACAGAGGGAGAAAAAAGAGAGGCAGCTAACGCTACTCTCATGCCAAACAGAGATGGTTGTGACTTCATAGCCCAGCCTCGAGTGCGTTCACAAGGCGCAGACGACACACTTCCTCCAGGTTGGGAGGCAGGTACAATCGTCTCAGCCATTCACCGCACAGTCCAAAGGATAACTGTGTTCTCATCCACATACTAGTCTGGGAAATGTAAATCCCTAGGTACATGTGACATTAATTGTGCATAAGCATTTAATATCCACGCTTAAAAAAAAAAAAAAAGAAGTTAAATAGACTATAGTGGGGTGGGTGAGCCAGTCCGGGACCCATGTGGAGGAGTTTTCCACCCGGTCTTTTCCTCCTGATGAAAATTGCCCCCACTCAGACACTTACTAATCACATTACACTGGGAGATGGGAGTGGGGAGAAAGGCTACTGAGAAACTAGAAGAATGTATTGGCATGCTTGGGGAACATCATAGTTTGCAGAAATATAAGATACTTAGGAAGGATTCTTAAGGGGCAAACTAGGGATGTGTGAGGAATTTGATGGTGGGGGTGAAGATCTGATGGATTTTCTTGACTTGACCCCATGCATTCCATTCCGTCAACCCCATGCTGGCGCGCCAACTTCTGTTTTTAAAATGGGCCATGGTTTGCGTAATTTTTTTTTTAAAAAAAAAGCTGGGGAGATTTGTGCAAAATCTGGGCCTCCGTTCTGCAATTTGCACAAATTTATGCAAATTGCACAAATTTATGCAAATTTATGCAATTTTTTGCAAATTGCAGAGCAGAGGGCCAAATTTTGCACAAATCCAAAATTCCCTGTCAGAAAATTCAAGGTGACCAAGGTGGCATGCGTGCATATGCAGTGAGCGTGCGTGCATATGCAGCGAGAGGAGGATTCTTCCATACTTCTCACATTAAATGCTACAAGAACAACGACGACTCAAATCTAACAAATTGGCCCCGAACTGCACAAATTGCACTTGAGATACACAGATACACAAAATATTTTGAGCAACTTTGCAGAAGCCGACCCCCGCCCCAACTCCGCCTGCTTTTGGCCGTTGGGTTGGAAATGTGTTGAAAGTCCGTTGAGCTCAAATGGAACAAGTTTTCCAGTGTCGCACATCCCTAAGTTCTCCAGTGTCGCACATCTGGCAAACACCACCCCCACCCCCACACACAAAAGAACACTCAATGAGGAGTGAGCATCCTCAGTGGACACAGAATACTGGAGTATCTGTTGAAGGGGAAATGGAAAATGAGTGGGAGGGGAAGGGATGGCTGACTGACTAAATACTGCACAGGGCACTCCATACTGTTGCAAGTCTCATTTGTTCATTTAAATCAGGGCTCTCCAACCTTGGGTCCCCAGATGTTGCTGGCCTACAGCTCCCAGCATACCCAGCCAGCATGGCTAATGGCAAGGGATTCTGGGAGCTATAGCCCAGCAACATCTGGGGACCCAAGGTTGGAGAGCCCTGATTTAAATGCTCAAGAGTTCATTTTGAAACTTATATGGGTACAGTGGCATGTAAGCATGAAGCTGTGTATTCTGGTTTTGAGGGGTGATGCATATATTTTTGGAATTAATCATTCATGCACAGGATCTATTTGACAGTTGGGCTGCTCCTTTGGTTGGCTTGCTACCATGCTAAGAAATGCAAAACTCTTGGTGTCAGTGTTTGAAGGCATGGCGGCCCCATGCCCCTACTTCAGTATTCCTTTCTGAGGTGGCAAACTAGCATCTGCACTGTACCACATCAGGGAGGAAGTGAGGGCTCACATTACTGAATCTTCTCCATATATAAAAAATGGGTGCCATAATAAAAAGTTGCCCTATACCTCATCAGACTAGCTCTCTCCGGGTGTTCAAAAAATGGTAGCTTGGAGGGGCGACAGTGTTGTGCACTTCGACCACTCCCCCTCCACGCCGATCTCCCCGTGTTGATGGGGATGATCAACAGTGAAACTCTAAACACATTTAGCTGAATGTGCTTACAATACTTCGTGTGATTCGGTAGGAACCCCAGTTGGGTCCCCATCTCCCCTCCAGTCCACACCAGTTTCTTTGAATGCCTGAAGAGGGATCCCATTGGTCCATACCAGTGTTCTCCAACCTTGGGTCCCCAGATGTTTTTGGCCTACAGTGTAGCTGGCTGGGGCATGCTGGGAGTTGTAGGCCAAAAACATTTGGGGACCCAAGGTTGGAGAACACTGGTCCATACAAAGCACGTCCTCTACTACTGACCTATAGCCTTTCAACCAATTGATGCATTTCCCATACAGAAAACTAACATATTAGGGTGACGGGTTAGAATCTGGCTTTCTCCCTTACATGGTAGCTCACCGTGTGTGAAATGTAGCCCAAATGCATCCCCATCCCCCTTCAAAAAAATCAGCAAGGAAGGAAAGCTGAATTCTATAATCTGTATACCGTAGGAAAATTAAGCACATTTACATTGGTTTGCTTATTTTGCCTAATTTTTCTCCTACTATTTATGCATAGGGACCATAGCTCAGTGATTGAGCACCTGCTTTGCATGCAGGAGGTCCCTGGCATATCCACATAAAAAAAAATAAATGGATCAGGTAGTAGGTGGTGAGTAAGTCCCTCCTCTGCCTGAGATCCTGGTTTGATGCTGCCACACAGAGAAGACAATACTGGGCTATATGGACCAATAGTCTAACCTGGTATAAGGCAGTTTCCTACATTTCTGTTGGGACTTGAAAAAGATGTTAGGAGAGGATATATTGTTGAGTATTATCCTTCCTATCTCACGTTAGTGAGATCAGCAGAGTAGAGTCCCTTTCCAGCTTAAAAGAAGCTTAGATTTGGCTAGTGTTAGCCAGTTAGCATTTGGTAATTCCAGGATGCTTTAAGGCAGACTGGATTTCCCTGGTTTTGCCCCCTTTTCTCTCCCGCAAAACAATAATCAGAGACACAGTCTTGTAAAAGTTAAAAGTAACATTTACTCACTCAGATTATGCAGTTTCATTCAGGCAGGCTTAAAAGCGTTCCTTACAGTTGGTAAAAGTACATTTGGAAATACTTGGGGTCTGAACTTACTGGAGTTCAGACCAGAAACTCTGGTTACATGCTGCTGTTAGAACAACGTGGAGGCAACTCCCTTACTACCACATTCAGAGTCTCAGTAGGAAGGAAAAAGAGCTGAGAGCTACGCCCACTTCCTGCTGAGGCTCAGCTAAACACACACTGAGTATCTTCTAGGGATTCCACCTTAGAACATACCAGTGGCCTTAACCATTTCATCCAACTAACTGGTGAAACATGAGCCATTGGTTTTGACTGCACTTTAAATATCCCACAATTTCTATGTTCAGAATTCCTTTTCAGTAAAGAAAAGTAGGCTAGCCTAGGTCCTTCTCCAACAAATGTACTCATTCGGTCAAGGTCCATGGTTCCCCCCAGCACAGCAACTTTGGTGATGACCAGATTTTCTCCCTTGCTTTACAGAAGTGCACACGTTCCGCTGCGAGGACTGTGATGAACTCTTCCAGTCAAAGATGGACATGAGGCGGCACAAGAAGTACTCCTGCAATGCTGTCAGCTCACTCTATGAGACCCTGAGCGAGGAGATTAAGCAGGAGGGCGTTGCAGACGGGCAGGTCCATGAGTGCAAAGACTGCGAGAGGATGTTCCCAAACAAATACAGGTAAATCAAATTACTGGTTTTTATTTATTTGAGGATTTATAGGCCACTTTTCAAAATGAAATTTTCTCAAAGCAGCTTACACTTAAATATCCTGAAACAAATTGTGTGTGTCTGTGACTGGGTTCGCACGACACGCTACGCCACAGTGGCACGGACTGCTCTCACCAACCAGAACAGCGGCTGGGATCTTACTGACTGCTGACAGTGCTGGTCCAACTTTCCAAATGGGCTGTAAAACCCCATTGGCTATTACCGGAGCTCCAAAACAGTGAATTGTATTTGTCTGGTTCTCTCTGACAGTTTGGAGCAACACATGATCATCCACACCGAAGAAAGGGAATACAAATGTGACCAGTGCCCCAAGGCCTTCAACTGGAAATCGAACCTGATTCGTCACCAGATGTCACATGACAGCGGCAAGCGATTTGAATGTGAAAACTGTGTGAAGGTATGGCCATGGGTGTTGCTGGGCAGAGTGTGGGCCATTGACTCAGAGGCACAAGCCTTTGGGGGAACCCTCCCTCAAAATATAATAATAAAGGAGTTTTGCAGAAGCATAAAAACCCCTAATTCTAAATACATGAGAGAGGAGAGGGCTAAAGCTGTTGCACCCTCTAAAACAGGTTGGTATGTCAGCATGTGGTAATGTGCTTGAAGTAATACATGGGTGAGGAAACTTTTTTTTTCTGCCGAGGGTCACATTCCCTTTGGACAGTCTGTTGGAATCAGCATGCTGTAGTGGGCAAGGTGAACAGAGAAGAGTTGATCCCAACCCGGCAGCAAATGGAGCCAGAGCCAAAAGTGGCCTTTTCTCTCTCTCTCTCTCTCTCCCCACCCAGCATGCTGCTGGGAGAGGGACAGAGTGCTCTTGCCAGAGGTCTGAATGGATTGCTTGCAGAGTTAAGAGCCTAAATGCAGCCCGAGGGCCACAGTTTGGGCACCTCTGACATAATGACCTGGTTCACATCATCAACTTAAGCAAGCCATGGCGAGTGCTGGGCGCTTTTTTAATAATCACTGCCTGAGCGCGGCTTGTTATGCCATCCGAACTCAGGTGGCATGGCTTGTTGGAGGGTTAAACAACCCTCAAATAACTCTACAACGGCCCATGAATTATTTGAGGAATGTTTAGCCCTCCAACAAACCACACAGCCTGGGTTCGGATGACACCGCAAGCTGCGCCCAGGGGGTGATTATTCAATTCATGCCCAGCATGTGCTGCAATTTAAACAAGCTGCTGCGGTGATCATGCAAATTGGCCCAATATGTAATACGTATTCACATTACTGTTACCTCAGTTTCATTAAACCCTTAAGGTGCTTTAACTCCTCTCTGTTCATTAAAGCATTAATCATTAAGCATGTAATTTGCATTTAACTCCTCTACTTAGGCTGAGAGATAGTGAAATACACCCTAACATACCTCACAGGGCTGTTATGAAGGTTAAATGGGTGAGAGAACTGTGTATGATGCTCTGAGCTCCTTAGAGGAAAGGCAGGATAAAAATTAAAGATTAGAGATTGGGCAGTTGGTATCTGACCGTGTTCGGTTGACAGGTAATACCAGATAGTATTGAACAGTATTTACCAGTTTACATGCAATGGTGTTAGTACTGGAGAGCATTTATATGCATTGTTTTTCATTCTACAATCCTATATGCATTTAGCTGGAAGTAAGTCGTATTGAACTCAAAGGGACTTACTTCTGAGTAGACATATATAGGATTGCTCCTTAGTACCTTATTTAGTATGACAAGTGACCGCTGTCGTGAATGGTCACTGCTTAGTTTGCATACATCTAAGTCAGGGTTCTCCAACCTTGGGTCCCCAGATGTTGCTGGCCTACAGCTCCCAGCATGCCCCAGCCAGCATGGCTAATGGCCAGGGATTCTGGGAGCTGTAGTCCAGCAACATCTGGGGACCCAAGGTTGGAGAGCCCTGATCTAAGCTTTGATTGAATTGTGACAGATGCTACTCTTTGCATTTTGTTGCCATTTGACTCCATCCTCACCCAACCCCACGTGTTTCTTCTTCGTGGTCTCTGTGCATCACACATGTGGGCACATGTGGGCTGTGCGCCTGCGCGAGGCCTCGTTTCGGAAACTTCTATCACTGAGGAATTTTGGCAGGAACGCCTCCCCGACCGTCCTAGTATACTTCTCCCTAGCGGGTTCTCGCCCATTCCCTCAGTTCTCTGAGACCACCGTTACGGTGACCTCATAGGAGACCTCTTAGTCCGTTGGACTACGTTTTTTATTACCTGCTGAGGTTTTATTTTTCTTATCATTCTTTTTTTATTTTACTGTGTAAATTATTCTTTCTCCATGACTTTACTGTCATTTATTTCCTTAAGGCCATTGGGTCTGAGGGAGCTGTTTACACAGTGAGTGAGATTTTTTTGTTTTTGCTATACCTGCCATAGTGCCATAATAAAATGATTAGCTGTTAAGGTGCTACTACACACATTACTGTTTTTGCTGCAACTGACTTAACACAGAGATACCCCTCTAGAGGCATTTGAAAGATAACTAACATGTGTCATTAGTTAGTATTTCATTGTATTTGATAGCAGTATGTAATACAATAGTATTAATTATCTAATAGTTTGCATGTTATGGCCTTTTGTATCTGACGTCATAGATGATATGCAGTGATACTTAGTGTTTGACAACTGACAACATAGGACCTCTAACGATCCAGAGGTGCCAAGTTTAAGAAACTTTGAATTTTATTAACATTCTGTTTGTTTAAAATTACAGTCATAATGCGAATTTGAATTCAGAATCTTACATTGCGAATTTGACTGGCGAATTTGGAAAAGTCACCAAATCTCAGATGTTTGCAAATATGTAGCTGTTTCACATCTAATTAAAAAGATACAAAAATAAAAAGAGCCGAGGAGGCCTTTGGGAGATTGTCACATGAACAGATTCCTATGTAGAAGAAAATGTTGGCTGGGAATGATGAGAGTTGTAGTCCAACACATCAGGAAGGGACCAGGTTGGGGAAGGCTGCCTTAGAATAATACATAGGTGCTTGCTGTTGTAGGTGTTGACCTTGGCTACAGTCGCACAAACAACAAGATAAAATGCGGCCCTTCTTGACTTTGTTGTTCAAGAACATTCTTTCCCCCCTTCTTCCAGGTGTTTACTGATCCCAGCAACCTCCAACGGCACATCCGTTCTCAGCACGTCGGCGCACGGGCACATGCCTGCCCGGACTGTGGGAAAACCTTTGCCACTTCGTCTGGCCTAAAGCAGCACAAGCACATTCACAGCACGGTCAAACCTTTCATATGTAAGTTGTCCTGGCCATCTCCAACTAGCTGGCCACGGTCCTCGCACCTATTCTGAGCTGGAACCAGGGCCCCAGGGCCAGCTTTGCCCGCATGAGCAGCTGCTGTAATTTTATGGTTCACAAGATGAAATTCCACCACCCTTTTTTTTCCTTTATAGACGGCTCCTGTTTTTTTCAGTAAATACTCGTGGCAGTTTTTGACAGGTTAAAAGCTGAACTCCACAGTAAGTCCGGACAATTTTCCCTGTGCTTTTGCAGTGTATCACCACACATACATACACACACAAAGAGAGAAAAAGAGTGGCTGTGGTACAGTAGCAACAAGAGTGGACCGTTGCTCCTCCTGCCCTGCTTTGTAGTCTTTACAAAGGCATGTATTTTTGGCCACTGTGGCCAACTGCTTGACTAGATACGTTTCTGGTCCGATCCAGCAGGACTCTTCTGATGTTCACACACATACCAGTTCCTCACTTCATTCATTAGTGTTCCTTTATTATTGGGCATAAATATACAACTGACACGAGCTGTCGGAAAGGTGCTTCTGGGGTTTCTAAAGAAATCCTGCTGCTACCAGACAAGATTTGGAAAGGCAAAGAGAAGATTGTTGAAAATACATTTCTTCAATTTAGTCTTTGGTCAGTTCTGCAGATTGCTCTACATTTCAGTGTCCAGATTAGTTGCACGTAGGGAGGCTATCAGCCAGTAGATAATAGGGTGGCCACGTCCCCCACTTTACAGAGGGCAGTCCTCTGTCTGAAGGGCTGTCCAGTCCAAGCCCAGTATAAACATAAAGAACAATAAGAATGGTGAGGAGGAGCCTTGGGGTTGCCCTTCAAGAGCACCATTTGATGAGATATATTTGTATTCCTATTTAAATTCCAGAAATTATTTCTAAATTTGCATCTATTAATATAAATTAGCACATGCAATTTTATGCAAATCTGTGTTGTCTTTTGTCCCCTCTTTGGATGATGATGATGCATTTCCTCTTTTTTTCCTCATGTGGTATGAGAATTCTGTTAAAAAGGGGGGTATCTATACATTCTACAATTCTAGAAGAGATCCATGTGCGTGTGTGCATGTGGGAGAGGTCCACTTGAGCCCCCTCACACATTCCATAACTCCCTTCCCTGTTGCGTGCATGTGCAACACCTCCCACATGTTCAAAAGGAGCATGAAGGGGCCCTATGCATATACTAACATACACACACAGCTTTCCACGCAAGGGGGGATCCTAGAGGAGCTCTATAGGTATACGTCAGTATACTTGTAGGGCCCTTCACAAAGCCACTGAACGCACAGCTGGCAGGGCTCTGTTCCACATCAGAATGTATCCCCTTTTCATTTTTCACTGAATTCCCTCTGCTGTGGTGGGCTGCATCTGTTTATTCTGCAAACAATACTTGCCGCTAACATTTACGATGAATATTTCTATACTGCTCTTTGCCAAAGAGCCACCAAGCTGGTTGCACAACAAATCTAAAACAATAAAACCATATATATAGATAGATAGATAGATAGATAGATAGATACAGTCATGCCATGGATTGAGAGCATAATTCGTTCCGGAAACGTGCTTGTAATCCAAAACACTCTTATATCAAAACGAAATCCCCCCCCCAAAAAAAATCTGTACAGAGATTTTTAATTTAAGCCGTTACTACAGTACTTGTATTGCAAGACGTCGCTTGTATATCAAGTCAAAAAATATTAAATAAATATTTAAAGATTTGCTTGTCTTGCAAAACGCTCTCAAACCAAGTTACTTGCAATCCAAGGTGTTACTGTATATATAAGTTCAAAGTGAATCTCACTGCTAAGTGAGGAAATGAGAGGTGGCGTGTGGACTGCAGAGTAACTTGTTTTCATCTGTGTGCAGTTAGATGCATGTATACTAGGAACAAGAGACTGAGATGTGAACCAGGATGTTCCAGGTTCAAATTCCACCTCTGCCATTAACTCACTATAGGTGGTCTTAGGCAAGTGACTTGCTCTCAGCCTTAGCCCCCTCCTCCTATTGGTGTTGGAACCTAGCAGAATTATTATTTATTTATTTATTTAGATGCCTTTCTCAAGAAGGACTCAAGGCAACTTACAACAGAATTAAAACGTACAACATTTAAAATGGCTAGAAACGATTATCCACTAAAATACCACCGCCCCATAAAACAACTGTATGCGGAGCTCATATTAGTGACAACCATTTGTAGAGCTCATTGGTTTTCCAGCTCTTACAAGTTTACCAGACAACTTTAGTAGTTAGCACTGAGTGCCTTATAGCCCTCTCCCCAAGGTTTAGCAATTGCCACATCACAATTTTCAGGTCTGGCGCCAGTGGGTGGCACAGTTAGGCATTTGCCAGGGCCCACAAATCTGGAGTGGAGAGGTCACCACTCTAGCAGTGCTACCATTTGCACTTTGCACAGAATATCTAAGATCAGATACAGACGAAGAGAATTCTCATTTTGCACATCCCACTTCTTCCAGGTTGGGGGAGCGCAACTGAGGGTGCCATGCCAGAGGGACCCCCAAATCCTGGAGCTGCCACTGCTCCCTTTGTTCTTGTACTGAAACAGAACCCTGAGTCGAGGAATGTTTATAGAGCCTCCAGTAGAGCAGTAGCTTGCCGGTAATGGCTTAAAAATAATAATTTAAGTGATAAATAAAAATAATGGTAGTTATGATAAATATGAAGCAACAGTTTGTCTCTCTGCAAGAGGGGTGGGCAACACATGCCCCGTGTGTGGCCCCCGCCATCCCCGGTTGCCCCCCCCCGTCGATAAAGAAACATAGGGGGCAGTTTGGTGGCAGTTTGCCACCAAATTGGGAACAAGCTTAATTTGTCAATTCTAAGCCTCTGTAGCAGCTACAGAGGCTCAGAACAGACAAATTTAGCTTGTTTTCAAACTAAATTTGTCTGCTCCAGGCTTCCATAGTAGTGTGAAGGCAAAGTGCTATGGGTTGTGCTCCCCATAGACAGAGGGCTCCGAGTTCAGGACCCCGCTGCCTATCCTAGGAGGCAAGGAGATTATAACGTTCAACGGAAGGTCAGAGGAAGAGGAAAAAGTTTTAAACTCAGGAAATAGGAGTTTAATTTGCAGAAATTAACAAGATTGGTTGGAGTTGGGGAGGAAACAATTACTTCAAGATATAAAAGCCTAGGCAGAGGGGCAGAGAAGGGGAGAGAGAGAGAGAAGGAGGGAATAAGAAAGGAAGAAAGAAAGAAAGAAAGAAAGAGGTGAACTGGAGAACAGAACCTATGGAAGAACTGGAGCTGGACCTATGACAGTAAGCTACTGCTTGGATAAGGGACCTAGATTAAATAGGGACAATCTTGTGAGGTTAGCTGGATGCATCTATCCTGATGATTTTATTACCCTATTGCTCATGTGTGTGTGCATGTGTGCGCATGCGTGTAGCCATTCACATTTTCAGACTTTTTCCTGTTGACATGTTTCTTCAGTAAAATGTAAACTTTGCTATTTGAAATGTTGCATTCTCTATTTGGGGGGATGGGGGGGTTACCCACTCCACACCTAATAGCCAACCCCCAACCCCTATACTACCTAAAATAGATATCTGAGACCCAGAGAGAGTTTTAAGGCTGGTTTGGCAGAGGAAGCCAGAGAAAAAGATTTCCACCTGGTGGCAGCAGAAATGGCAACAGGCAGGGAAAGGCAAAGAGAAATGTTGGCACACTGTTTTGCCTATTTTGCCTTCCACTCAAAGAACAGGGTGCTGATCGTCCATGACCGTTACATTTGGGGCTTTTTAATTTAGAATAAAGGCGACTAAGTGGGGAGGACATGATAGAGGTGAATACAATTATGGATGGAGGTGGATATGGAGTTATTTCTCTCCCTCTCTTATAACCCTAGAATCCGGGGCCATCCAATAAAGTTGAGTGGTGGAAGATTCAGGACAGACAGTGACAACCACAGCATGTCGTAACAGATGGTTTTAAAGGGGGATTGGTCAAATTCATGGAGGATAAAGCTACCAATGGCCACTAATGATGGCTATATGCTGCTACCTCCAAGATCAGAGTCAGCATCTCTCTCAATACCTGTCATAGGGGAACAACAGCTAGAGAAGGCCATTGCCTTCATATCCTGCTTGTCGTCTTCCTGTAGTTATCTGATTGGCCGCTATGGGAAACAGGATGCTGGAGAAGATCAGGCTTTGGTCTAATCCAGCAAGTCTCTTCTTATTTTCTTAAAACTGAAAGAATGAGGACTAAACGAAAAAGACAGAAGGCACATTCATACAGTTACATGCTCATTTCTAAGTCAACCACTTTTCCTTTGGATTAAAGTACGTGTTTAGACTTTTGCTAAGGCAAGTGAGTGTTTTTGTGGTGGTGGTGGTGGTGGTGGTGGTGGTGTTTTCTGGCTTGTTTTAAATGTCACAAATGTACTACTTTGGCATTATATTTCTATACCACTAATAATAATAATAACGATAATTATTTTTTTTAAAAGCAAGTACTTATTTCAGTTACCTGTTCTTTCATATTAATTTCATATTGGGTTTTGGTGTTTTGGTTTCTGTTGATGCTTTAGGTGAGGTCTGCCACAAGTCCTACACGCAGTTCTCCAACCTCTGCCGACACAAGCGCATGCACGCTGACTGCCGGACCCAGATCAAATGCAAGGACTGTGGCCAGATGTTCAGCACCACGTCCTCGCTCAACAAGCACCGGCGCTTCTGTGAGGGCAAGAACCATTATAACCCTGGGGGCATTTTTGGACCAGGCTTGCCCCTGACTCCCAGCTCAGTGATGGACAAATCCAAGCCATCCCCCTCTCTGAACCATGCCAGCCTTGGGTTTAACGATTACTTCCCATCCCGGCCACACCCAGGAGGACTTCCATTTTCTCCTGCTCCCCCAGCATTTCCAGCCCTTGCTCCTGGGTTCCCGGGTATTTTCCCTCCCTCGCTATACCCCAGGCCCCCTTTATTACCCCCTACACCGCTGCTGAAGAATCCCATCAACCATGCCCAAGATGCCAAGCTCCCAAGCCCTCTGGGCAACCCAGCCCTCCCTCTGATTTCTGCCGTGAGCAACAGCGGCCACCCCACCTCAGGGGAGGAGAGATTTAACAGCAGTAGCCTAGGGAACTCTTACCTGGAGAAGCTCAAAGCCAGGACCAGTGACATGTCTGATGTGAGTGACTTTGAGGATGTCAACACAACCACGGGCACAGATCTGGACACCACCACTGGGACAGGGTCTGACCTGGAGAGCGACGCAGAGAGCGACCGGGACAAAATGAAAGAGAAAAGCAAGCAGGCTGAGAGCAAGCGAGATTTCGGCAGCAGCTCAGTGCCCACTAGCTCCGCCAACAACATGAGTGATCTTCCTCTATTCTACTCCCAGCATTCCTTCTTCCCTCCCCCAGAAGAGCAGCTGCTCCCCATGGCAGGAGCAGCCAATGACTCTATCAAGGCGATTGCCTCCATCGCAGAGAAGTACTTTGGGCCGGGCTTCATGGGCATGCAGGAGAAGAAAATGGGCTCCCTCCCTTACCATTCTATGTTTCCGTTCCAGTTCCTTCCCAACTTCCCCCATTCACTGTACCCTTTTACGGACCGGACCCTCAACCACAGCTTGCTGGTCAAGGCTGAACCAAAGTCGCCCAGGGACTTCCACAAAATAGGCAGCACCAGCTCCGAGTCACCCTTTGACCTTACCACAAAACCAAAAGAAATCAAGCCAGCCTTGCTGCCCCCCAAAGTCCTGCCGGTTCATCTTTCTGGAGAGGAACAGCCACTAGATCTGAGCATCGGCAACCGCATCCGGGCCAGTCAGAATGGGAGCCGGGACTCCCGGAAGAACCACGTGTACGGAGAAAGGAAACTTATGGCTAGTGACATATTACCCAAGATTTCTCAGGCTCAGATGCCGCCGCAGCCATCATTGCATTATGCTAAGCCATCTCCTTTTTTCATGGACCCCATATACAGGTATTAACATACCCTGCCTTAATCACTGCCCCTTATAGGCTGCCCCACACATGCATTTGGTGAGCCGTGCCTGCTATATTTGGGGGGACCCTCCTGCTCATTCTACTGAGTGGCGGTTGGACTTCTGTCCCAAAGTCCTGCCCTGATGGCACCACAGCTGATGACGATGGTGGCAAATGCCGTGACTAGTATCAGCGATGCTACTGAGGTATCCCAACCTTAATGAGTGATCACCCACTTCAACCCTACTTGCCAGGCAAAGTCTTCTGTTAGGCATGGCTGGCACATGGTTACACTGCATTTCCTGGAAGTATCGGGGCCCAAAGAACCTTTAGGATGAGGGTTTATTCATCTCATCCCCAACAGTGCAGTGCAAGTACACTACGTCAAGCTTCTACATCAGCCTTCCCCAACCCAGTGCCCTTCAAACGTGTTGTACTACAACTCCTAGCTTGCTGGGGATGATGGGAGTTGTAGACCAACACTTCTGGACTGTACCAGGCAGGTTGTGGAAGGCTGCTCTACATCATCCGACTCGCCCAGCTTAAAGCAGCTGCCAGGATCAGGATTGTTCCATTTTTCTTGCCTTCTTGGGACTGCAAATTCATGTTTGTATTTGGGGGAGAGGGGGGGGCGGGTTGCCAGGCACTTGACAGGCCACCGTAGATGGTTAGTGGGCTGTTTGTCTCAAATTGTACAGACCTGCCTTACATAGGATCCAGATTTGGGGGGGGGGTAGATGACAGCTGCCCTGGTAGGAGTGACATGTTGGCACAGTGCCGCAATATGAACCCATGTTGGGAACCAAAGCCCTGTTTGGCTGTTCAGCCTCACAGCATTCCTGTCACATGAGGGAGAGAACAGGGCCATGCCCACGGGCTCTGCAACCTATGTTGTGTCCCCCTTGCTACAGCAGGTTCCCCACTTCAGACTTTTCCCCCTCCAGTGTGTGGAAGATGGCAGGGCCGGTCTACCCGTGTTCAAAGAACATGTGCGGAGGGAGCAGGGCCACATGCATCCCCATCCATGTCCCCTTCTCTCCTGGCCTTCTCATTTGGAGTGCGAGCGAGGGTCTGAAGGCAGATTCGTCACATATTCAGCTAGACATTGTTAGAATCCTCCCTGCAATTGGGAACCCTGATTGCGCTTAAAAATCTCAGTTCGTACCTTCGTGCTCAACGTGCGACAGGCAGTGGAGCGGGCTGGGCCGGGGATGTTGGAGACAGGGCTGGCACATGTGGTCTCCTCTGCCTCCATATCGTCTTAGAACACAAGTAGAGCCAATGCTCAAATACAGCTGTAGATGGCTTTGGAAGGGGATTAAACATGGAGGAAAAGGCTATCGGTGTCTTACTAGTCATGATGGCTATATGATATCTTGAGGTATCTGTAAATATCAATTGCTGGGAGCCAAACAGTGGAAGAGGGTTATTTCGCTTGTGTCCTGCATGTGAACTTCCCATTGGGGCACCTGGGTGGCCAATGTGGGGAATGGGATGCTAGACTAGATAAGTATTTGGTCTGATCCAGCAGATCTCCTTACATTTTTATGTTCTTAAATCAGTGTTCTCCAACCTTGGGTCCCCAGATGTTTTTGGCCTATAACTCTCAGCATGCTGGGAGTTGTAGGTCAAAAACATCTGGGGACCCAAGGTTGGAGAACACTGTCTTAAATACAGATAACTGTGTATATTCTTGGACTTGAGGGAAACAACACCTGCAGTCTGCAGGCATGGTAGATAATTGTGGGAAAGCATGACACCAATATGGAAGGAGGCCAAGGAACCATCAGCTTAGATTAAAGCTACTTTGCCCTGTTGAGAGAGACAAAGAGGGAGGGGATGAAAAAGGAAGTTCAGTTTTCCCAGAACTGCTTTTGAGATTGGTATCCCATTATGTGGTCTTACCTACATGCATCTACTATGAGTTTCTAAGAAGTTTGGCCAAAGCATTAAATTTCCCTTTTATTCATGCTCCTCTAGGAATGCCATTATACCAGGAGTGGGAAAACTGTGGCCCTCCAGATATTATTGGACTGCAAATCCCATCATTCCTGGCCATTGGCCATGCTGGCTGTAGCTGATGGGAGTTGGAATCCAACAATGTTTTGTCAATTGTAGCTCCCTTCCTTGGAAATTAAAGAGGATACAGTAGAGATGAAGTTATTCCTGTGGGTTTTCCAGCGCCTCTGCATATGGGCTGGAAGTCATGGCTAGAATAACAAAGGTTGGAGAAAGCTTTGCCGGTAAAAATAGAAGATGTTGGGAAACTGCAAAGGCCCAGAAGACAGATGTCAGAGTAGGATTTGCTGGGGCGGGGCGGCGGGAGTTGCTGTCAGAGCTTTTAAAATCCAAGTGATGATGTAATGAGTTAACTCAGCAGCCTTCCTAGCTTTGAAAAAATAGGGAAACAAGTGGGACCTGTGACAAAACGTTGTAATGTATCCTCAGCCCCTAACAGGATTGCTCCTGTTCAGAGTTCCAGCCAGCTATTCCCTCCAGGCAGGGTGTTTTACTCTCCAGAAATCTTTTCTGATTTCCTTTTCTAACTGCCACTCGGCATTCAGCTACTGAGCATGTGTGGAGTCATCCATGAATGATCACCATGTGGCAGTGGCGTCTTGGCGCACACACTACCACCTCGCAACCCATGACTGCTGGGTCCATAGCCAGCAAGGCATTTAAACATTACAGCAGGTTTTCACGCGTATCACCCCAGTTTTCCTACTTCCTAAATCAACATCCTAAAACACAGAAAAGGGAGAGCCATTTAATTTAACCGCTGCAGATAAAAATAACATCTTACCATATATAAAACCTGAAATTGCCTTATACTATCAGTCCATGCAACCCAGTAATGTCTGCTCCGACTGGCAATGGCTCTTCAGGTATCAGACAGAGGATTTCCCAGCTGTACCACCTGAGATAGAATCCTGTGTTCTCTACCCCTCTTCTGCCAACAAAGGTCCATTGGAGCTGATCCATGCAACTCAGTTCTACTTGCCTTTCCTAGCTGTTATGATATTTTCCTGCTGCAACCTTTAGGCAACCCTTGAGAGAGACTAATAATCCTTCGGAGAAACTACTAGAGGTCAGTGGCCAACTCAGCTCCTATTTTCTGATGTAATACACACACACACACACACAAATATATCTTCACTGACCCACACACTCTGATGCCTGGGAATCCTCCCCCACTTTTTTTTTTTAACGACACACATTTCCCAAAGGCAGCTTATGTGTTTTCTTCTGTCCTTTGAGGCCCCTGTAAGGTATGTAACCCTCTGTGTTGCTGTCCAGCAGGGTGGAGAAGCGGAAGGTGGTGGACTCAGTGGGAGCACTAAAGGAGAAGTACCTGAGGCCTTCACCGCTGCTTTTTCATCCCCAGGTAAGACCAAGGAACACTTGAGTATTGAATGTCCTGGTAGCCGCCTTGGTTGTTCTGTCCTGACCTTGAGCAGGAGCACATGGGGAACACCAGGTCACCTGGGGGTGCTGCCGCCTAGCAGGTGGGCAGATGAAGCCAGATTTGCAGGGCCTCTTGGAGGGCTCTGGTGATGAGTGGTGGAGGCCGTGACAATCAAGCCTGGCATCAGCACCTGGGTTGGCCTGGGCATCACCGCAGCATCCTTTCTTCTTATTGTAAATAATATTTTATAGTTAGGGGGCAGCCAGGCAAGCATGTCAAAGATTACAGCTCTAGGAATTGCTGTCTAAAGGGGGAAACCCCCCCCCCAGGATCATTAAGTCCATTTTCTAGAATTACCCACTTGCACCACTAGGATAGTTCAATGTTCAAATTATATAGGGAGCGAGCAAAGGGTTCCCTTACCTTTTGTGGTGGCTTCCAACATGAGGACTCCGTCCTAAGAGCAATGAGTCAGGTGTGGGGATGCTAAGTCGGTCCATCTTGCCGCTGCATCTTCTCTATTCTAGCTGATGGCAAAAGCAGTCCAGGATCTTACCCTGCCATCCATTTCAAATAGATGGGGATTGAATCTGGACCTTCTTCGTCCAAAGCATGTGCTCTGTCATGGAGCTATGCAGCTCTCCCAGCTGACATCAACTTTCTGAGGTAGAGTTTTCCTAAAACAGCTACCTCAGATCCTTAATCTAGAGATGCCCGGGCTTGAACCTGGGACTGTCTGCATGCATGCAAAGCATGGCAGCCTCATATATACCGCTCATGAAAAAAAACACTGCAATCCTGTGCATATTTTCCTGGGAGTAATCCCCATTGAACATCGTGGGATTTACTTTTGAGTACATCTGCATAGGCTTGGGCTATGTGCATTCCTATACATGTCTACTTGGAAAACAGTCCCAATGAGTTCAGTGGGGCTTAATCCCCAATAAGGATTGCAGCCTAAGTCTTGATTTCTGAGGTGTCTCACATGTTTGCACTACTTTCTCTGTAAGACCAAAGACTAGAAATGTTTTTTTTTTTTGCCAAAAGAGCTGAGTGAGGGGTCCCTAATATTGTAGGGCTACCTTGGTGATTGGAGATCAAGCCTAAACCATTAACATCCATTTCAGTCTCCCATCTGTCAGAAATAGCAAATGTCGACCCTCTGGTTTCATTTACAGGGCTCACTCATGCATTGTTTTCCTTGCTGAGAGGCATTTCCCACCTTGGATAAGAGGCATGGACATCTTTGTGAAAGGCCGATGCTTTCACAGCTAAACTTAGTTCCTTCATTGTTTTGTCTCAGCCGGAGAGTTTGGTTAATAACTTCCCTTGATTTTGCTTTTGAGCGAGCCCTACAATGGTGGCAGGCCAGCCAGGAACATCCGGTGTTTGTGTAGGTCAGAACACTGGGGAGAGCTGCCTTGAAAGGATCTGATAGCTATCCCAGAAAATCTGGGGTGAGAAAGATACACGGTCTGACCGAGAGCACACACTGGGGACTCAGAAGGGATAAAAACCAAGCTAATAAATTTGAGCCCCAGGGAAATATCTCTCAAGCAATCTGTACATTTTTAAATTATTATTATTATTATTATTATTATTATTATTATTAATAATAATAATAATAATAATAATAATAATAATAATAATAATAATAAATCATATATACTATATAATATTTGGGTGGGGGCCTGACAAATACACTCTTGCAGTCTGAACAGTGGTCCAGTCCAAAATTCTAGTACCTCATTCTGTGGAATGTGTAGAACAACTCCAAGGCTTTGCTGAATAGTGTAATTTGAGCTAAATTTCACAGGGTAGGTAGGATGCAATTACTGTATTATTATTGTTATTGTTATTGTTATTGTTATTGTTATTTTCATTTCTATACCACCCAATAGTCGAAGCTCTCTGGGAGGTTTACGACAATTATAAAATACAATAAAATACAGTAATACCTTGGATTGCAAGTAACTTGGTTTGAGAGCATTTTGCAAGACAAGCAAATTTTTAAATATTTATTATAATTTTTTTGACTTGATATACAAGTGACGTCTTGCATTACAAGTACTGTAGTACGGCTTAAATTCAAAATCTCTGTACAATTTTTTTGGGGGGAATTTCGTTTTGATATAAGAGTGTTTTGGATTACAAGCACATTTCCGGAACGAATTATGCTCTCAATCCAAGGCATGACTGTACAATATAAAATACAAACAATAAAAACATCGTAAAAATTTCACTAGACATTTAAAACAATTTAAAAATTACTTAAATAGCTAAGAACAAGGTTATAAAAACTAGACTGGCTAAAAAGGTGACATAACCACCACCCCATGTACTATTTGGAGCTGTTAAATGCCTCAGCATAGAGGGCAGTCTTAACCTGGCGCCGAAAGGATAGTAAAGTTGGTGCCAGACGGGCCTCAGTGCGGAGCTTGTTCCACAGTTGGGGGGCTACCACAGAAAAGGCCCTCCCCCTTGTTGCCGCCTTTTGAGCCTCCCTCGGAGGTGGCAGTCGGAGGAGGGCCCCAGAATCCCCAATCTGTCCCGCTGGCTCAACACAGGGTGCAAACACTCCAGACCGGTAGTCAGACAGACAGAGAGCCTGGAGAGAGAGAGAGAATTCCTATAGACCACGGCAACCCCCTCCCTGGCCCTCAAGTCTACCCTGATGCTGTACCAAGTATCCTGGTGCGCATAACTGGGAGAGACTAACTCCTCCTCCCTGTTCGCCCACCCCAGCTCTCGGTAATGCATGCCAGTTCGGCCGCCTCATCCACTATTAGATCATGGATGAGGGAGGTCTGCACCGATCTGGCATTTAGAAGCAGCATCCGGAGACCCGAGGGCAGGCTGATAGGGCAACCACCAAACCTGCGGGTGCGAGGAGGGCCGGAACACGGCACAGCCATTAACTGTCTGGGCCACGTTCCCCTTACCTGGCTAGCCCTCCTCCCAATGCCATATCTCCCTCTCCGCATCACTTCACTGATGCCCCCCACTTGGCCCAATATCTGCCCTCCAAGGCACATCCTCAAGCCCTAGTAGGAAAGGAGGGGTGGAAACAATCTCACACATCAAGGGCTCTGAGAAGCCCAAATAGACAAGAGAATGTTAGGGGGGTGGCCCTTGCCCTTGCGTCCCCCCCAAATGGGCGACCCCCTTTGGTGTCATCCCCTTTGGGGTCATCGCCGCCAAGGTGTCACCGCCTCACTGCTCATGCTGGCAGATAAGGCCTTGGCAGAGAGAGCACAGCTGGCTCTTGCTGTAATCAGGCCTGGAGGAGGGTCCCTATCCTGCCGGCAGTGTGGTGGCCTCTTCCAGAAGCAGAGGCAAACAGTCCAGTCCAGCCGACAGCCAGCAGCAACCCAGGGGTAAGGGGCTGGCTGGTAAATGGTAAGATCCCAGCTCACCTTCCCTGGAGATGTCCCGGTTGCTAGACTGTTAGGCCAGACTCACTTATGTCCACCTGAAAAGAAGTTGGATGGTTTTAGGTCTGTCCAGTAGGCTGTACATCACCACCATCATCACAACTTTGAGTTGACCACTACTGGTGAAAAATCTTTCCCTTTTGTAAATAGATGTCGGCAATAGAAACTATGACAGAGAAACTGGAGAGCTTTGCAGCCATGAAGACAGACGCCGGTGCCTCCTTGCAACCGCTTCCGCATCATCCCTTTAACTTCCGGTCGCCACCCCCAACGCTATCTGACCCCATTTTGCGCAAGGGCAAAGAACGTTATACCTGCAGGTAAAAACTAAGGGAAATCACCATCCAGCAAGAAAACAAGAGTCTCAGCTTGAGGTTGGATGCAAGAAAATAGAACATCGCAGCTAAATATGCTCTGCACTAACATCCATTTATGCTGAGCCAACGTCGGCATCATTGGGCACCTGCCAAGGCACCATCCCTCTGGCAGAGGGCCCTGACGACCTCCAGAGCTCCTCAGTCCTGCTCCTCCCCTTGCTGTTTACTGGCCCTCCGCAAGTGTGTGAGCAAGGACAAACAGGAGCAGTCTCCACACAGCTTGCCCTCTTCTTCTGGGCAGTGCAGATTGGGCCCAGAGAGAGACTGCAAGCACATGGAAATTGATAATGGTGGCAAGGAGGGTGCCCACTGTGGTCATTTTGCCCCCCCCAAAAATATCTGGCACCAACAGTGCGTGTGTGTCCGTGTGTGAGCGTCTGTTTGTATTGTCTGCCTGTTTAAGACCAGAGTTAAGGGCTATCTCATGTTGACTCAGGCTTCACAAAGCCAGCACGTGCTTTGACAGATGTGCCCATGATGTTGTGCTATGTCACAAATTGTGCTTGCTTACAACTTACTCTCCATGCGCCGCACTATTCCGTGATCTTTCATACCCAAATCCAGATGCGGAGGATGGAGTGCCTGGGACCAGCAAAGGTGCCCCACATAACATTGCCCTGCTCCTGTATTGCCTTATGAAGCATCTGAGCCATCATAGAATCATAGAAAAGTAGAGTTGGAAGGGGCCTACCAGGCCATCGAGTCCAACCCCCTGCTCAATGCAGGAATCCAGGTCAAAGCATCCCTGACAGATGGCCGTCCAGCTTCACCTTGAATGCCTCCAGAGTGGGAGAGAGAGCCCACCACCTGAAAGACTGAAAGACAATACAGACACTCACCACCTGAAAGACTGAAAGAGCTGGGCATGTTTAGCCTTCAGAAGAGGAGAATGAGGGGAGATATGATAGCACTCCTCCAGTACTTGAAGGGTTGTCACACAGAGGAGGGCCAGGATCTCTTCGCGATCATCCCAGATTGCAGGACACAGAATAATGGGCTCAAGTGACAGGAAGTCAGGTTCCGCCTAAACATCAGGAAAACATTCCTGACAGAGCAATAAGACAATGGAACCAACTACTTGGGGAGGTGGTGGGCTCTCCCACTCTGGAGGCATTCAAGGTGCGGTTGGACGGCCATCTGTCGGGGATGCTTTGACCTGGATTCCTGCATTGAGCAGGGGGTTGGACTCGATGGCCTGGTAGGCCCCTTCCAACTCTACTTTTCTATGATTCTGTGATTAGAGGAGACCCCCCCCCACACACACACACACAGGCAATCTCTTCAGACCATAGGGGACTGAGCTGGCTGAGCTTCACGGCACATGACTCACCCCAACCCTTCTGCCACCCAACTCACCGCCACTAGTCTCTTTCTCTTTCTCTCTCACTCTGGATTACCATCCATACACACACTCTCCCTGCCTCTCTCTCCCTCCCCCTACTCTTCCCCAGATATACTCTCTCACACACACACTCACTCACTCACACACACACATCTGTCCCTTCTTCTTACTGGGTTGTTGTGAGGATGAAATAGAGAGGACCACCATTCTCAGTTCCAATGGATCTCCGAGCCCCCAGAGGCATTCATGGGAACCGAAGATGGCAGCAGCTGGAAGCTCTCACTTTGCTTTGAAGTGACCCCAGCTACTGGTAAGAAAATTGGCACTTCAGTGGGCACTATGGGAGGTCCTTGGGGGGCACATTGGTGCCTGCAGGTACCACATTGCCTACCCTCCTTGAAAGAAAGCTTGCAGGGAGGGGAAACCTGGATTGAATTTTTGTGTGAAAAGACCGAGCACTCCATTCTCATACTGAAAACAAAATCCTAGGCTAAGCATGCGTTTCAAGACACCCTGTTCCTTATCTTAATTCCAAATGAACATCACCCCATTTGAGTTTTGTGGCTGGCTCCCAGGGCTCTACTGGGGGGGAAAACAAAGTAGATCTGCAAGCTAGAAGTCTTCCCACTCCCAACTGATATAAATGATACAAGTCAAGCATATCTGAACAATGTTTTGCAATTTATTCTGCTCAGGTCGTCTAGGATTTTGAGATTTCACAAGACATTGATCAGATCATTTCAAACCTACGGTACCTTTCTTCTTCGTGGTCTCCGTGCATCACACATATGGGGCCTGTGCCTGCACAGAGCCTTTGTTGGAACTTCATAGAGCTGAGACTTTTAAGCAGGAGAATCCCACACGTGCTCCCACCTTTCCCCTCACTTTCCCTTCGACCACCGTAGCAGCAGCCTTGTTGAGAGCTTTCTGTACTAAATCAGTCTTTTTCAGCAACTGAGCTAAGTAGTCCTCTACAGTTTTATTCTTTCTACTCCTTTTCTCTCCTCTTCAGTACTTCAGTCTTTTAAACATTTTTTGTTTCCTTCTTGTGAACATGTTTGCTGCTTTAGCTGTGTCCTTCAGAGTGGCGTGTAGGCTCTTTGGACCCCGTTCCATAATTGTGTGGATTGCAGGAGCAAATTGCCGCCAGCTGATGGACACAATCTGTGCCTCTTCTGTTTGGGAGAAGGTCGTGTGGTAGAGTAGTGCACACATTGCCGGGGTTTTACCAAGCAAGCACAATTTAATAGCTCTTCACGCCTTTGTGCAATACTCTGGGAGCAAGCTTTCCAGGCAGCAGATTTGGTGAAGCAATCACACCCACTCTCAATCGGCTCAAAACTGTTGCTTACAATGGCCCTAGCAACTTCATCAACTTCAGTACCATCTTTGTTGGATCTGTCCCGACCACCAGTGCCTATCATGCAATCAGATCCAGCAGCTATACAACCCTCTGGTTCCACTTGATGAGCACCTGACCCTCCACCTACACTGGACTGGTCCATTATAAAAAGGACAAAGTCCAGACGTTCTTCAGTGGATCAGGCTAACAAGCCCGAGGAGGAGGAGGAGGAGGAGGAGGAGGAGGCGGCGGCTAGGCCGGCAGAAGGGGATTTGTATCTTACCACACCCATCTCCTGTCCTGCAAGAAGATAGAGTTGTACCTCAACAAGAACTACCCCAATTCCCACCACCGTCATTATTACTCTTGCCCATTCTGATGGTACAGAGACTGCTGCGTGAGTCTCCCATGGTCTCAGATGAAGGCCATGTTACAGGCTGCACATCAGAGGGAGAAATGAGGGACTCTTCACCTCCCCCTATTTTGTGACCAGGACTCCCAAGTGTATCTCCTCGGTACCATCACTCCCTGGATTCCAGGAGAGGGTCACCAGAATAATACTATTCAAGATGCCCTGACTGCTTCTATATGGACAGGATAGGATAGGGATTGTCCTGGTGAGAACCCTACATGGGTCAATACTCTTGATCGCCCTCTCATTCCTGGGATAGGAGTTTGCCTTGAAGGAGAGATTCTCCACCAGGCCACTACAGGGAAGGGAACACCTCAGGTATTTTGATCCCTATTCTTCTCAAGCCTCAAGAGACACACCCAATTACAGAAGGTCAGCAGACCTTAGATCATTGGGTCCCTAGATGTTGCTGGACTACAGCTCCCAGAATCCCTTGTCATTAGCCATGCCGGCTGGGTATGCTGGGAGCTGTAGACCAGCCATGCCCTTGGAGTCTTCCCTTCATACAGTACTTTAGATTCCCTTCTACCTTCATCTTCTTCTGCCTCTTCATCTTCATCTACCTCTTCATTTCAAAAGACCATGAAATTCTTTGTCTGTTACAGGGGCAAGAATAAGGGTGCTCCTGTCTTAATACACTGGCTATCTGTGTTTCTGAAGTGGTTAAGCTTTGCTATACCTTGGCCCAACTATCTGCACTACAATCGGTACAAACCCATTCCACCTGGGCTGTTGCCTCCTCAGTGGCTTTCTCCAGAGGTGTCCCTCTTCAAGATATATGCAAGGCTGCTACCTGGTCACTGCCCATGACATTTGTTAAACATTATTGCCTCAGTGTTTGGGCAAGAAACATTTGGACGGGCGGTGTTCTCCTCAGTACTTGACCACCTGTTCCCTCCTCTTTGGTAAGTCAGCTGGTTAATCACCCACATGCGTGATGCACAGAGACCATGAAGAAGGACAGGTGGCTTACCTGTAACTGTAGTTCTTCAAGTGGTCATTTGTGCAGTCACACAACACGCCCTCCTACCCCACTACAGGTATCCCGGATATCCTTTTCACCATTCCTCTTAGTTTGGAGGTGTCGCTGTGGCACCTTCTGAGAAACTGAGGGAAAGGCAGGAGCACCATCTGCGAGGCATGCATGGGAGGGAGGGGCTTCCCACCTAAAAGGCTCAGCTCTAGAATGTTCCTATGGAGACTCTGCACAGGTGCAGAACCCATATGTGTGATGCACAGATGACCACTCAGAGAACTGTGGTTACAGGTAAGCAACCTGTACTTGCAATGAGAACAGCTAGAATTTTACTTTTAACAAACAGAAAATCACATACGCTATTATATGCAGTTTGCTGCGGCTTTGTATCAGATTCTGTTTTGTGATGACAATAAATAGAAATGGGCTGAGACCAGCATTGAGCTGACCCATTGCTTCACACAAGGGCAATCGGGAGTTCATCATCTTACAACACGGAGCCCGGTTGCAGGGGGCATGGCTGGTGCACACATTCTTGGTGACCTCACAATCCCCCATATGAGCTTTCAACACATGAGGTGGGTCGTGTGTGAACCCCCTGTGGAAGGCATCCAAGTGTCTTTATATGTCTCTGATTTATGTAGATAACCTTTTAATTACAATACACCTTGCCAAGTCAGTGAATGTAGGTTTGCCAAAACATGTGTTTCATCCAATGGGATTATCCTCACCCCACTGCCATGCCAGTATGTGATATCTGGATCAAAGTAAGCTTTGAAGTTTACCATCTTTTCACCTTCTAGATACTGTGGTAAGATCTTCCCACGTTCAGCAAATCTTACGAGACATCTCCGGACACACACAGGAGAACAACCTTACAGGTGAGTAAGAACATAGCTTGTGAAATCAGGACCCAGAGTAGAACACCAAAAAAGTGAATTTGAAAGTTCTGGCAGAAGGGATTGGGCAGGTATAATAAAGCCTTTCTTTGACACACAGTTTTTCTATGGAACCGATTGTCACAGGATTATGGGATGGCCACTAGCACAGATAGCTAGTGGGCTAGGTAGATCCACAGTGGGAGGGTCGATCGACAGGTGTTAGCCATGATACCTCAGAATGTTCATGTTCAGAGACAGAACACCACAGCAGGTGCCGCTTCAGAGCTCAGGTGCCCATCCAGAGTTCCATGTGGAGCAGAGGACTCTCGGCAAGGTTTTAAAGGAAGTGCTGAATTCTAAGAGCACTTGTTGTTGTAAGGGTATTTGTTGTCCTTCGTTCTAAGAGTATTTGTTGTCCTTCATAATAACTCTAGCAAAGAGAACTTTTTCAGCCCAGTTGCGGGGGGGCGGGGTTCAAATTGAAAGGGGAGAGAAACTGCCGGTGGAGGAGTGCCATTTTCCTACAGAATGCCTTTTGGAATGTTGCTACATCAGGGCATACAGGCATTCTGGGGAAATAAATATGCTGGCTACCAGACTGGGAGGATTGTGGAAGAACGCCGGTGAACTTTGCAGCACGCATGATGTACACCAGGGCCGGTGCAAGGCAGTTTGGTGCCCTAGGCAAGATCAGATATTTAGTGCCCCCCCTTCCCACTTGAGAGCACTGTATTTTTTTAAAGGCATTTCTGGCGCCCCCTTTAGCCCTGCGCCCTAGGCAGCTGCCTAGTTGGCCTAATGGTAGCACCGGCCCTGATGTACACACACACACCTCAGTTTCAGCTCATCCCCCAACCAGTCACAGTTTCCCTACAGATGCTGCGAATGGTGATACAAAAGTGTGCTGGGGAGTCATTTTTGTTCTGCATTACCTAAGATCCCAAAACTGTAGGTCAGGCCCAGGGACCTAGCAAGCCTAATGCAGGTTGTTTATCCAGTTGTGCCATTATATCTTCTGCCTCATTAGCACTGGGGCATGAGCAGCCAAGTGCAAGTCCCAGAAGAATATGGGACTAAAGTAGAGATGGAAATATAATTGCAGATCTTGCAGGAGGTCTGAACAGGACAGGAATACAGGTAGATGGACCCAAAACAGGCATGAAAGCAGGAGAGTGCAGGCCTGTGGCTTACGCTGGCTCAGCTTGTCTGAGCGTGGAAAGCTAAGCAGGGTCAGGCCTGGTTATTACTTGGATGGGAGACCCCTCCTCTAGTTTCCTGCATTGAGCTGGGGGTTGGACTCGATCGCCTTGTAGGCTCCTTCCAACTCTATGATCTATGAGAAAGCCATACAAACAAGGCCAGTATCTGGCTTGGTCCAGGCAGTAACTTAGTCCTGGCATGGAAACATTAATAGTCAGGCTAAACCAGGGGAAGCAATGGACAGGCTGGATGAATGGCGCAGTGCTTGAGCCTAGAACAGTGATGGCGAACCTATGGCACGGGTGCCACAGCTGGCACGCAGGGACCTCTCTGTGGGCACTTGAGCCATTGGTCACCAGATCGCGAAAAGACCATCCCCTTCTGCAAAACACTAATGATCTGCAAAAGCATGCCCAATGCAAACTTTTACCTAATGCAGTGTTTGCAGTCCAAGACATAAAGTGTTTAAAATGTGTTAAGCACGTTTAGTTTTCTTGTTTATCTTGCTCATCCTAGTACAGGTTGACTTTTACGTTTACTAATCCGACACCTGTAGAAGCAGGGAAAGGACCTGGAGTAAAGCTTGCCCCATACAATTTTAGTCTGGCATATAATCATATTACAAGTTGAGAATCCTTTATCCAAAAATACATGTGCCTAATTATTTAAAAAGTTTGTATAAATTCCCTTCAGGCTATGTGTACAATGTAGTACTATAATAATTTTTTGAGTTGATTTTTTTTTCAACAAAAAACTGTTTGTATCATTGAAAGCTCTGTTACTGTGTTTTTCTTTTAAGACAAAAGATGTTAATTAGTTCGGACAACTGTATGAGTTTTTTTTCTAAAACTAAAACCTCGGTATTCAGGTTTAATTGCAGTGTTGGCACTTTTAAATAAATAAGTTGGTTTTGTGTTGCAGTTTGGGCACTTGGGCTCAAAAAGGTTCGCCATCACTGGCCTAGAAAGACAATAAAGCTAGTGTTGAGCAGAGCTGAAATGCCCCACCACGACTTTGCTACCCTGTTCAAAAGCTGCAGTGTTTTTGTAGGGAGTGTGTTTCAGTGATCTGGTAGGGTCCCAGGAATGAATGCTGGGGAAAGCTTACCAGCAGCAGTCATGCTCCCAGCTCTTGGTAGATACCATTTTTCTTTCTGCAAAGCTCCAGTGTAAGGGGAAGAAGCATTGTCCTCACTTTGATTTGGCTTCATGATGACACCACATGATGACGTAGTGTAGCCATTAAGCCAAATCAAAGTGGGGCCAATGCTTCTTCCCCTTATGCTAGAGCCTTGCATAAGGAAAAATGGCACCCACCAATAACTCAGAAGCCTTATGGCTAAAAAGAGAGAGAGTGTGGCGTAATGGTTGGATAGTTGGACTAGGACTCGGGAGACCCTGGTTCTAGTCCCCACTCAGCCATGAAGCTCACTGGGTGACTTTGGGCCAGTCACTGACTCTCTCAGCCTAACCTGCCTCACAGGGCTGTTGTGAGGATAAAATGGAGAGGAGGAGGACCATGTAAGCCACCTTGGGTTTCTTGCAAGAGGAAAAGAGGCAGGATAAAAGTGTAATAATAATAAAATAAAAACAAATGGCAGCCACCATCAAGACAATAAAATGAGCAATCACAAAAACAGTGAGGAGTGGTTTTGTGAAAGCTTCTCCCCCCCCCTGCCCCAGGCTAAAAAGTTCTGAAAGGACTAAGCTCTAAATAAAACTGTTTCAGATGTCTAGCCCCCCACCCTCCCCAGTTCTAGTGTTCAATCCTGATAGCCTCTCCCTAGCACTGGATGCCCTTTTCAGAGTCTGAGGGAAGGGCTTTCCATGTGATGGAACTGATAAAAATCTGGGTCTAGAACTGCCAGACTGCTCTTTCCCCACCCCTCCTCGTGTGTGAATTTGTACATTGCTGCTTGGATGAAATATACAAGGAACATCAAGGACAGCAATATATATATATATATATATATAGAAGTAAACATGTGGGCAGCTTGGAACTGAATTTTGCTTCTCAGGCTAGTCACATTTTTGCATATTGGATGTTCATCCATTTATTTTTTTGTAGGGCTGACCAAAATTCCCACCCCCAAATTTGCTACAAATTTGGAGTGGGGAAGCAAAATTTATTGAGAGGGTTTTGGGGGGGGTGAGGGGGATCCTTGGTGATGGCAGCAGTGCAGATCTTTTTTTCCATTTAAATGAGTTTTTGGCTGACACTAAAAAATGGCTGCCCCCCACTGGTTGTCACCATAATTTGTGGATGCCACCATTTACCTCCACCTCACCCAGAATGCCCTAGAACAACTCTATATCCTGGATATTGTGGAGAAAAAAGTGGCATATGCCAAAAACCTCTTAAGAAATTTCATCCCTGTCTCCCCAAATCAGTACCTATATTGGGCTCCACAAATCTTAGCATCTCTAAATATTGAGTCAGATGTTCCCCTGGGGGAACTTTTGGCTCAGTGCTAGCTCCCCCCCCCCCCAGGATCTGCCTACAAACCCTGCCCCTGTGCATTTTGTAATTCCTTCACCCCTGTTCTAATCTGTCTGTTGGGTTATTTTGCTTTGAATGAAATTAATACCGCCATGTTCACTTGTCAGACCGAAAGCACACTCCAGATTATTCACAGCTTGTTTAGGTCATTTTTCTTCCAAAAAAGGAGACTTTAATACTTAACATAAGTTAGCAAAATAAAAATGTGTTTGGTCTGGTCCTCTCCCGGAAAAAAGGTCCATGCATTTTTTTTTAGTAATCGAGGTTTAACTTCTGAACAATCTTGCATAGTAACGGCTCTCCAGAGAGTTAACACAACGTTTCGTGAAGAGTGTGGGTCATTATTTTCTTTTGCTCGGTTCAGAACCTTGGCTTCTAAGTTTAGCAATAATAATAATAATAATAATAATAATAATAATAATAATAATAATAATAATAATAATAGTTTGGAAACCTTTCTGGCTTGGTCTGGGTAGGAAGAAGCCCATCACTAAGTTCTAGCTCATATATTTGTGCAATTTTTCTTTCGGCTGCTTAAGTAGTTGGCCCATTTAATCTGAGAGATTAATCAAACACATACATATACATGACCGAGGATTTGTGTGGATGAAACACACTCGGTGACTTTGGGCCAGTCACTGACTCTCAGCCTAACCTACCCCACAGAGTTGTTGTGAGGATAAAATAGAGAGGAGGAGGATTGTGTAAGCCGCCTTGGGTTCCTTGCAGGAAAAAAGGCGGGGTATAAATATAATAAATAAAAATAAAAATAAATAAATAAAACCCCAGGGCAGGAGGGATGAACATGAGTCAGAGTTGACTAATTTGCCCCATTCCCAATTCAGTGTATTAATTTTTGCCAGCCCTGGTCTGTTCCTTTGTGACTGTGACCTTTTCTACACAAAGTATTTTTGTGCACTCGCGATTCCTCACTCAACGGTAGTTTGCAGATACTTTACACAACCTCATCATCTTCCCATGTTTTGCAATCATTTTATCAGGGTTTTTTCCCCCTAATTTATTTATTTATTTATTTATTATATTTATCAATCGCCCATCTGGCCGGTCACCTGGCCACCATGGGCGATGTACAATTAAAATACAACAAAACAACACAATAAAATATAATAATTAAAACAATATAAAAAATTCTCATTAAAAACCTAACCCACCCCATATTCCCGCCTGAACAGCCATGTTTTTAATGCACGGCGGAAGCTCATCACGGAGGGGGCATGGCGAAGGTCACTAGGGAGGGAGTTCCAGAATGTGGGGGCCGCCACAGAGAAGGCCCTCTTCCTAGTCCCCACCAGCCTGGCTGCTCTGGCTGATGGGATAAGGAGAAGGCCGTCCGTGGCAGACCTTGTTGAGCGGCCTACTTGATGTTGCTGGAGGCGCTCCTTGAGATAATGAGGAAAGTGTGGTATTCTCTGGAAATGGTGATATGGAATCCCCTTGTATTTGTGCAATTCCGCTATGCCACAGTGCCACCTAGCGGTTGTGTAATGGAACATATAGAAAGGCAGAGAAAGAAACCCACTGGGGGGAAAAACCATGTAAAGGAGCCGATCTTGATCCCGCAAAAGAATCTGGAAGCAGAAGCCTTGGTAAAGTGGTGGTTTAAAAGTCACATGTAGAAAAGCCCTTTGCATTAGGACATGTGCCACGCCCATTGGCGGTTGCAGGCCAGTCCTTCGGTATGCCCCAGGTGGGTCCCTCAGTGGTACCCTCTCCCAGGTGGGCCCTTTGGCAGCAACACCAGTTGTGCCCTTCGGTGGAGCCATTCTCCCCTGGTTGTGCCCTGGATGTGCCCTTTGGTGGAAGTCCCCTCCCTGTATCTTGGTGGTGGCGGGCAAGTTCAGCAGCGGCACAAAAATCTGGTCTAGCCAGCAAGCGCTGCTGGAGGTACCCGCCATTCAAATTCCCACACAATTTATTCTAATTCCCCCCCACAGTGCCCCCATGTAGCTTAGGGCCCCAGAGGCAAAATGGGGGGATTAAAACGGCGGATTTCCAGCCACAGCCACCTAGGCTCCAGCGCTGAGGGGAGTGCTGGGCCTGGGAGGCTGCAGCTGGCATTTTGGGTTGGTGGCAGGATGGGTGGTGGGCCCTCCTAAAGGACTTGGGCCATTGGCAACTGCCCAACGGTGCCATCCCTGGTGCCAGGCCTGAATGGTTGTGTATGTTTGATTGGACCAAAACTGATTGATCCCATAACATACGTTGCTTGCTGGTGAAAGAGGATGCAACATATTGAAAAGAAAATGTGTACAATGATTGTTCTCAGGGTTTGAGAAACAGCATTACATGTCCCAAGACTGGTGTGGGAGCACCCATGCTAGTAAAGGTATTCAATTAAAAAAAAAAAAAAAAAACACCTTACAATTTAACATGCTGTGTTAAGGGCTTTCCACATTCAGTCAAGCTCCAAAATGTTGGGAAATTGCAATTGTTAAAGTCCATGCCCTTAACAGACATGTTATTTTGGCAATATGGATAAGGTATTGTCCATATACCTATCCTACCTGCGGCTAGTTCCAGCTTTACCACTACCTTGGAGCTGGATAACTGTCTCCTTACTTTTAAACCTCCGTTCTTTCCACTGGCCTCCTCCCTCCTTCAGACTGTGCTTTCTTTCACTATTTTCTTTTAGCTAATTAAGTGAGAGAATGGACAGGGCAGAGATTAATGTTGCACTAGTGCGAGCTAGAGATGTAAAATTTCAAGAATGTTTTTTTTCTGGAAAAAAACATACATTTTAGGAAAAATGGAAAAATATGTAATACTTATTTTTTTAGTGCTCTTGACATATACAAAGTCACTTTGTTACATTAGGAACATAAAATGTATAATGTTTAACTTGGTTTGCTCATAAAATCACCATTAAAATCTTTAAAACATTTAAAAGTAAACTAAGTTCATAAATTAGTAATTATTGAATAAACTATACTTTTAAACTTAATATACCAAACCTAATAGTTTTATTAGCAAACCAAGTTATACATGATACATTTTAGATTCCTGTTGTATGCTTACTACTTCAGCAAGTAGTCCCTCAAACAGCTGAATCATTCTAGAAGTCAGAAGAAGCAGGAAGAGCTGGAGGCAGAGGAAGACTGGTATAAAGCTTCTTTTCCTATTTGTGAGGAATTGGTTGGGGTGGAGTTTAGGGAAATCTTGTCTAAAGAAAAAGCTATTGAGAGCTTAGCTGAGGAAGGTACTCTTAGGGATGGTAACCAAGCATATTTAATTTAAGACCTTTAAGCAATCTCAACCTGTTATTTGAGGAGTGACATTGTATTCCCTAAATAAACATCCTATTTTGGGTTCATTTGAAAAGTTGTTTCTAGTGGTGGTGTGTATTGGACGTGCTCTACCGGAAGAATGGTGAAGAGGTTATTAAGGTTCAACAGGCAGTATAGTGAACTTTCCCAGTGTCTAAAAGTCAGGATAGTTTTCTTGGAGCCATGCCAAGGCTTTATGGCCTTCAGCTTGTTAGGAAGAGCACCAGAGATAATTGCCTTGAAGCTGTTTATATTCTTGAGATAAGAGCTGCTTTCACTGTGAGAAATGAAAAGGTTTACCTTACTAAAGCAGCTTTGCCCCCCTGTCTCTCAAGACGGGGGTTAGTTTGTGGCTAACTGACAGCCTCTGAAACGGGGAGAGAGGAACTTTATAAAATCCATGGCAAGAGGCACTGTCTTTTGTTCTCGGCTTGGGGAGAGGAATTGATGTGTCGCTTGCCCAAGCAACTTTGGAGGCCCCATGAAGCATCCCCTGGCCTGTTCAGGGAACCATTACAGCCACAGATAAGGGGTATGTAAGCCTTCTTTTGCTTGTTTATTAATAATCTGCATCCATATTCCATCACTATATGTATTCAATAAACTGTATGTTATCTTTAACACAAGTGGTTTTGTTTCATCCTGAGTATCCTCAAATCTGAAGTGAGGTGCCTTGGCTAGACCAGGCCCCTGAGTAATACATGGTGTCAATCCTATGCCTATGCCATAGGAGCCAGCCTACTGAGTTTCTTTTAGGTATAGAGGGTTTATTTTTGTGGCCGTGGTTTTATAGCTGAGGCAGCATTCCCTAATGGTGCAGTCTAACTGGGACATTGATTAAAAACAGTAGCAGAGAGTTCTTTTTTTCTTTTCTTTTTTCATTTCTTTTAAAAAAAAGAAACATAGATGGGCTAACCCACACATTGTTCCTCACATGTGGTGGCAGTGGCAGGATAACCTACAGTGTTTCTCTTACATGTGGGTTTTAGAACTTACATTCATTGACTGCTACAGCATCTAACCAGCACAAGCCCAGAAACACAAGAATCTATAGAGCAAAACCCAAACTTTCAAGAATACTTGTGTTGTGTGTGGGGGGGGGGTCTGTTTGTGGGGAGAGAAGTGTGTGTGGGTGTGTGTGTGTGAGAGAGAGAGAGAGAGAGAGAGGGAGAGAGAGAGAGAGAGAGAGAGAGACAGAGACAGAGACAGAGGTGGGTGGGTGGGTGGGTAGGTTATGTGTGTGTTTATATTTGGGGGAGCCTTTAATATCAGTCCCATCACAACAGGGCGGGGCTGTGCTTGTGTGGCCCCTGGCAGCTCACCCAACACTTCATGTGGCCCTTAGGGCTGTACAAGTTGCCCACTCTTCTTATATGTGGGTAGTATTGGTTGCCATTTGGGTAATTGTAATGTGGAGTGGTAGCTTCAGTTGCATAATAGCTTGTTAAAAAGACTCCATGTGTCTTTTTCCTGAGATTCCCAGATTTGTTCCTGAGAGCAGACAAATCTGGGACTTGGGTCCACCGCCCCGCCACTGACAGCCAGCCAGCTCCAAGGTAGTGGTGAAGCTGGAACTAGCTACAACATAGGATACCGTGCCATATCCATATTGCCTAAATAACACATCTTTTAACAACTTAATTTTCCAGTATTTTGAGTGAATGTGGAAAGCCCTTAACACAACATGTTAAACTAAAAATGGTTCTGATATTTTAATCTGATTATGTTTTGACAAGGCTTTATATAAAACTCTCTGATAAGGCAAACTTGAAACTGAAAATAAGGAACTCAATTTATTTATTTATTTATTTATTTATTATATTTATTAATCGCCCATCTGGCCGGTCACCCGGCCAGATGGGTGATTCCACTCAATGGAAAAAGAAATGGGCGATTCTTTTTCCATTCCACTCAATGGAAAAAGAAAGGAAAAAACATCATAATTAATTTTAAAAATGCACACCATTTAGAAGGATAAGATTTCACATAGAGGGACTTCAGTATACATTTTTTAAAAAACACATTTATTGCAGTAAAGAAATATCAATGTCATAATGCATGTATTTTAATTCGAACCGGTGGTTATTATTTCAGAAAAGTTACCGCTACAAAAATGTCAAGAATTCTGAAATAATTTTTGTCACACAATCCTACGTGCATAAATCTCTGATAGGATTATAAATTTGTAAATTAAGGATAGCGTATTTACTCACACATATTCTGGGGACTTTAAACTTAGCAGCAGAAATGTGGCTCCCTCCCACTCTTACTGAAATCAATGTCTCTGCTTGCGTGTGCATGTTTCCTCTCCTGCTGTCAGTTGACTGTCTTGTTGACTACTTTAACTGCAGAAAAAATGCCATGAAATAAGGAACTCTGACATACATATGTAATTCTTAAGAGACCGTATCTCATAGGAAGGAACACAACCATGTTAGGTAGCAGCAGATTGGCACTTGTGGAAGGGAGACACCATGGGCAGATATGGAACACCCTCGTACGGTTGGTGTTTTTGTCACTGGTGGAAGTGGGGCCAAGCAGGAGCAGATTGGCACACCTGCAACGTTGGCCTTTTTTGTCACTGGGGGTACCGCTGAGTTCACCTTTCTCCCTAACCCTAACTGCATTGATCTGGTATTTCGACGTCCAGATCCCATGTCCCAGGTTTAAAGAGACCCCCAAATACAAAGCAGCAGCATGTAGACATATCCCAGGAATGGGGAACATTAGGCTCCGGGGGAAGGAGGGAGTGAAGAACCCACAATTAACCCAATCGTCTGCCGGGCTCATTCGCAGAAGAACCAACCCACTATGGCAAATCGCCACGATGGGTTGTCGTGACGGGCAAACCGCCCACTGTATCAACTCTTCCAGCTACCAAGGAGCAATCAGTGCAACACCTTGCAAAGGCAAGCCATTTTCAAGTGAAATGAATATAAATAAAATATTTAAGAGACATCTGAAAGAATTGCATTTAAATTCATAGGTAGTTAATTCGGATTAATTTTAATTCATAGTAATTAGATCTGAATTAAATAATAGCAGGGCACTTTCATATTTATTTTTTTCTTTTGGATTAAATAAATGCGCATCTCTGTTTTGCAAGTGTCCACCAAAGATTCAAATATTGTTTGTGTGAGTGTATGTGTGTCTGAGTGAGCGAGTGTGATTTCTGGTTATAATGGTAGAATGCAGGTCATCTGATTCACCCTTAAGATAAGGGCAAAAATGTATAGAAATAAGAAGGATGCTTAGCTGTATGTCTAACCACTTGTGTGAGCATACTTTGTCATGGAGGAGATGGACCGTGTGTGTGTGTGTGTGTGTGTGTGTGTGTGTGGTGCTCCTTCCCCCAGAACAGGTCATACACATACTGAAATGTTCATCCGTGTTGCGCTTTGTTACATCTGTTGGTTTTTGTCTGATGTGCATTTTCTGGCAACCTTTGTTAGGCTCAGGGTTCAGAGTGCCACACTGCTCATCATTGGCAAAAAACAAACTCCCAGACCTTCTGTGATCAAAGCTGACCACCAGAGTCAACAACGCTGGTGACCAGTGGGTTAGATCTGAGCCATAAAGCTATTTTATCTGACCTGAATTGTATCATTCTCTGCCACATTTTCTTTTATGATGGGGAAAGCAGAACAATCTCAGCTCTTTTAGGCCTAAGTGTGCCAAATCGTAGGAAGTTGCCTTATAACAGATCTATTGGTCTATCTGGCCCACTGTTGTCTACTCTTCACTGGCAGCTGCCCTCCAGGGTCTCAGGAAGAGAAAGGTCTTTCCTTTTTAACAGGAGGTGGTACAAATCAAACCTGAGACTTTCTGCATGCAAAAGTGAGTGATGGTCCCTCTCCAGGGGGAAGAATCATAGAATCATAGAAAAGTAGAGTTGGAAGGGGCCTACAAGGCCATCGAGTCCAACCCCCTGCTCAATGCAGGAATCTAGGTCAAAGCATCTCTGACAGATGTCTGTCCAGCTGCACCTTGAATGCCTCCAGAGTGGGAGAGCCCACAACCTCCCTAGGTAGTTGATTCCATTGTCTTATTGCTCTGACAGTCAGGAAATTTTTCCTGATGTTTAGGTGGAATCTAGGTTCCTGTAACTTGAGCCCATTATTCCGTGACCTGCAAACTGGGATGATCGAGAAGAGATCTTTGCCCTCCTCTGTGTGCAGGGCCGGCGCTACCGCTAGGCCAACTAGGCGGCCGCCTAGGGCGCGCGGCCGAAGAGGGCGCGCGGCCGAAGAGGGCGCGGAAACCCTGCGCTCCTCTTCGCTGCCGCTGCGCAGCCCCCGCCAGGCCTCCGCCTCCCACGCCAGGCCTCCGCCTCCCCACCCTCCTGCCTGCCGCCGCCGCCGCCGCGCCTCCACCCGCTCGCTCGCTCGCTCGCTCGCCCGCCCGCCCGCCGCTGCGCCTCCACCCGCCCTCCGCCCTCCCGCTCGCTCGCTGCCGCTGCGCCTCCCACCGCCATCGCCACCCCCCAACCCCCCCGTCACCTACCTTCGTCGCGGGCAAAAAACAGCGTGGGGGGTCCCGTCACGTCGCGCGTCACTTTAGGAGCAGCAGCCGCAGCAGCAGCAGCAGCAGCCGCCGCCGCAGCCAGGGCGGGGGGGGGGGGGAAGGTAGGTGCAGGTTTTTGTTTTTTTTTTGCTTTGGAGAGGGGGGGGCGCTAAATAGGTTTTCGCCTGGGGCGCCAAACTGCCCTGCACCGGTCCTGTCTGTGTGACATCCCTTCAAATACTGGAAGAGTGCGATCATATCTCCCCTCAGTCTCCTCTTCTGAAGGCTAAACATGCCCAGTTCTTTCAGTCTCTCCTCATAGGGCCTTGTTTCCAGTCCCTTTATCATCCTTGTTGCCCTCCTCTGAACCCTCCCCAATTTGTCTACATCCTTCTGAAAGTGTGGTGCCCAGAACTGGACGCAGTACTCAAGATGAGGCCTAACCAGTGCCGAGTAAAGGGGAATTATCACTTCCTGCGATTTGGAAGCTATACTTCTATTAATACAGCCCAAAATAGCATTTGCCTTCTTTGCAGCCACATCGCATTGCTGGCTCATATTCAGTTTGTGATCTACCACAATTCCAAGATCCTTCTCACTTGTAGTATTGTTGAGCCAAGTGTCCCCCATTCTGTATCTGTGCATTTGGTTTCCTCTCCCTAGGTGCAGCACTTGGCATTTATCCCTATTAAATTTCATTCTGTTGTTTTCGGCCCAGCGCTCCAGCCTATCGGGGTCACTTTGAATTTTGTTTCTGTCTTCCAGAGTATTAGCTGTTCCACCCAACTTTGTGTCATCTGCAAATTTGATAAGCATTCCCTGTACCTCCTGATGTGCTTTTAATCTGGACAAGACAGTTGTCTGGATTACATTTCCTGTGAACACCAGTTGCTGGGGAACATGAGCAAGAGGGTGCTGTTGCACTCATGTCCTGCTTGTGGGTTTCCCACGGGCAGCTGGTTGGCCACCGTGTGAAGAGAACTCTGCCCTAGATGGACCCTGGCTCTGATCCAGCGCGGCTCTTTTTATGTTCTTACGGCATGTAATAATTCAGAACTGTTCATCATTAGATTTCATTGCATCCATTTTACTTTGGCCATCCACTTACAGAGCAAGCTTGCAACTCCCCCCCACCGCTGCCAGGAGGGCCGGCCGCCACCGCTGCCTCCAGCAGGTGCTCAGAGAGCCCCGCTGACGGCTCTCCTGCGGTGACACTTGTCACCGCAGGAGAGCGGGACTGGTGGGGCTCTCTGGAGCAGCTGCCTGCTCGGTGACACTCACGGCTGTTTCTGAAACCCTGAAAGTCCCACTCCCCCACAGTGGCAAACGCCATAGTGAGAGAGCAGCCCGTGTTCTGCTCTAAAGCAGTGTTCTCCAACCTTGGGTCCCCAGATGTTTTTGGCCTACAACTCCCAGCATGCCCCAGCCAGCTACGCTGGGAGCATGCTGGGAGTTGTAGGCCAAAAACATCTGGGGACCCAAGGTTGGAGAACACTGCTCTAAAGGGCTGTTCTCAGCCATCTGCCCTCTGGCTCCCACTGGGAATCCTCTGAGGCGGTCCTTCCTTGGCTGGAGAGCTGTCCCAGGAGATTCAGGTGGTCTCCTGGGACACCTCTCCCCCAGAGCAGCCGCCTGTCCTCTGGAGCAACTGCCTGGGCCTCTGTTTAGCTAGAGCTAACAGACGACATGCTAGCTGCTCCAAAGGGGAGGTTTCAGCACAGGCGATCTCCTGGGACACCTCTCCAGCCAGGCAATGTCTGGCTCTGAGGAAGGACCCCCCTCAGAGCCAGGCACTTGAGCCCACGATGGCAACAGGGGTGAGGCCTGGGGGGGTGGGGCGCGGTAGTGGATGTGGCAGGGGGCATGCACGGTGGCAGCGCTGGTAGGGAGAGGTGGGAGCACGCAATGGGCAGCAGGGTGGGTGGGGTGCATGGCAGCAGTGCTGCAAACATGGCCGCCTCCGTATTCCACAGGGATTGTGCAGCGCAGAACTTTTTCTGGTCATGTAAAAACTCTTTGGACTTCCCTCAAAACTCCTCAGGAGGGAGAATCCCCAAATTTGCTTTAAATTTCACTCTAGGAAAAAATTTTTAAGGGCAATTCTATCATTCTGCATTCGTATAGCTTCCCCATGCTCCTTGGTGCCCTGAATTTACAATCAGCCTCTCTCTCTGCCTTGGCTGGTGATTAAAACCAGCACAGATCCAAATAGTGACCACTTATAATTGAATAACTGTTTTCCCTCCCTCTTCATGTGTTCAGCCATGAGATAACGGCTTTCTTAACATCTTCCTCTGGTTTTGATTTCTTTTTTTCTTTTTTTTTTTAACAAGCTAATTATCCAGCTTCTACATCCTATGCTAAGTTCCCATCACTCGCAAAGGCTGTCCGGAGACACTTTTTAAAGATTTCTGGGACGTCTAAATAAATTAACAGATCGGCAACAAACTCTTGCTTAATTTGCACAAGGTTCTTTGAAGTCCTTGAAAGGTGGTTTAAAGGGGGATGGGAAATCTGGCAGATGCCCCTCAAATGTTACATGGCATTAAGCAAATAGTGTAGGCATTGGGCCAGGGGAACTAGAACTGGAACAGCATGGCCTTTCGTTTCTCATATAAACAAGCAAGTCACAAGAATACTGGAGATGGATGTGCACTCTTCTCTCTCTCCTGGCATAAGTCCAGAAGTAGGACACAATGGAAAACTAACTCGTCTTCACACAGTGAAAAACTAACAATTTAACTGTTTGGTGATATCTGATGTCTTGAGTCTAGCTCATTGTTCAAAACCAGCAAATCACGAGGTCAGCATAGGGTCGTCGTCGTCCCCCCCCCCCCCATTTGTGGAGATGGTTTCCTAAATGTATATCTGCCACTTCCAGAAATTATAGGAGATATGTTTTAGAGAGTGAGTCATGGGCCCGGTGGTAGCTCATTTGGAAAGTATATGCTGTCTGCACAGTGTAGAATTGTGACACTTGCAGCTCTCCTTTAAAAGTTTGTTTTTAAGAAGACGAACTCACCATGCTTTGCATTGATTAACAGTGTTCTCCATCCTTGGGTCCCCAGATGTTTTTTGGCCTACAACTCCCAGCATGCCCCAGACAGCTACGCTGCCTGGGGCATGCTGGGAGTTGTAGGCCAAAAACATCTGGGGACCCAAGGATGGAGAACTTATGCTGGCTCAGCTTGTCTGAGTGTGGAAAGCTAAGCAGGGTCAGGCCTGGTTATTACTTGGATGGGAGACCCCTCCTCTAGTTTCTAGCAAATCTGATGAGCAGAATTTTTCTTGGTGGATGCACGAGTCCCTTGTCCTTGGCAAACTGTGCTGAGAAAACTTGGGTACATTTGGTCTGACTGTTGCTGAGGACTGACTGAAGCTACCAAAGAAAAACATACTCAAGTAGAGATTTATGGAGCATTCAGCTTTGACTTCATCAAGCATTTTACATCTCTATCCTGGAGTGCCCCAATGCTGCCCTCTTCAGGGATTTTAGAGAACTTGAACATTTGAGCTTTTCCGAGCCCCACAATCTTTTTCTGGACGATATCATCATTGCCATAGCTTCTGCCACCATTTCTGTCTCTGCTACGTAACAACAACAACAACCATACTCTACCTCCCCACTTCAAGCCAGTGCCCACTCACAAAAACACAAGAATAGGGCTATAGTTGATACCTAGTTCTTCTTCATGGTCTCTGTGCATCACACACATGCGCTCTGCGCCTGCACTGAGACTCTTTGGGAAGCTTCTAAAGCTGAGGAGCTTTAGGCGGGAACCCTTCCCCCACCATCCCACTGAGCATGCTCCCAGTGGGTTCCCACCTATTCCCTCAGTTCCCCAAGACCGCCTATTTGGCCTCGGAACCGAGATAATTCTTGGCATCAAAATGTTGCTCCAAGGAACTGACATCAGTACCAGCTGTACAACCACCTCAGGTAGCCCTATCGTGATCGACAGTGATACCGAAGCGCGGACGGTGGGTGGGTTGTGTTAAAGCACTGATGAACACTCGAAGAACCACAGTTACTGCTGCTTCCTCTCCCTCTGATTGTCTCGGCAATGATTCCGTTTTGTTTTAATGTCTTCTTTTCAGGTGTAAATATTGTGACAGGTCATTCAGTATTTCATCGAACCTCCAGCGCCACGTTCGAAACATCCACAATAAGGAGAAGCCATTCAAATGCCATCTGTGTAATCGGTGTTTCGGCCAGCAGACCAATCTCGATCGACATCTGAAAAAACATGAACATGAGAACGTCCCAGGTAACGGGAAGATGATACAAGATGATACTAGCCACGACTTCCCCATGACTAACCATGACTTGGTTAGCGATGGATGAATTCATCAATTTCAGCTTCTCTGGGTTTCTTGGTTTTCCAGTCTTCATTTTGTTACATCCCATTTCTGCGTCAGTTTGATATATTTTTTTCAAGTCTGCATGAAAACTCTTACACATTTTTGTGCCATTTCTCTTAACATATGTATTTTTGTTCACAATTTTACCTAATATACAATTTTTGCAAGCTGATTTATTTATTTATTTATTTATTATATTTATACCACGCCTTTTTTCCTGCAAGGAACCCAAGGCGGCTTACATTATCCTCATCCTCCTCTCCATTTTCCTCACAACAACCCTGTGAGGTAGATTACGCTGAGAGTCAGTGACTGGCCCAAAGTCACCCAGTGAGTTTCATGGCCGAGCGGGGACTAGAACCCGGATCTCCCGAGTCCCAGTCCAGCACCCTAACCACTACGCCACACTTAACATAATGCATATTGAGATATTCCTTAACATAATGCATATTGAGATATTCAATAATATACACATTTTTGCATGCAGTATCCCCTAATATTTGTATGCTTTTTTTAAAATTGGAGAACTGCATTGCAAAATTAGTAGAATGTAAATACCAAAGGATATTCAGTATGTGTTTCAGTTTGCATATTGGTTCGTAAACCAAATTAATCTCTCTCCCTTCCCTACTATTGGACATGTATTACACCTTTATCAGCAAAACCCACTAAGGAGGTCATTATCATGAGATCAAAGTTCACACCATTCTTAGGGATGGAGATACGGTAAATCAGTCCATTTCAGGTCTGTGTTATTTTTGCATGTCTTCATGCATAAGTCCATCCCATCTCATTTCCTCATTAATCTGCAAATTTAAAAAAAACAAACTTCATGAAAATTTGCACTTAAATATGTATTTATTTAAATACACATTTCTAAACCTATTTTATCTCAAAATACACATTTTTAATGCATTTTGATGCGTTATTTGAGCTGAGAACTGTATTGGAACATTTGTGAAGTGCAAAAGATGATGGATAGCCAAGTTTCAGTCCGCACATTAATCTTGGAGGTGTAGATAAGCTCAGTTCATATCTGAATTCACAAAGGTCAAATTCCTGAAGCATCCTTAATTCTTCCCACATTGACTGGGTTCAGACAACATGATAACCCACACTCAAGGGTACAGTATGGGTTGAGTGTGGGTTGTTGTTGAACCGTGGATTGTTGTTGAAACATGGGTTATCGTGTTGTCTGAACCCAACTGCACTAACAAGCTGTGACTTGTTAACCACGAAAAGCCCATGAAGACAACCCTGGGTTTGTTGCTGGGTTGTGAACCGTGGGTTGTTCACCGTGGTTTGTTATCTCGGCCAGGTTCAGACAACACGATAACCCATGTTTCAGCAACCCACGGTTCAATGACAACCCAGACTCAACACTATCTCGGGGTTCAGTCAGACATGCGAAAACCTACCTCTTACTTCTCAGTGGGGCTGTTTTGACTCCCATCCTGTCGGCACTCAGCCACCTGAACCTTTCTTCTTAACAGGAGGAAAGCACTGCTTGCCATTAAAGTTCTCCACTGCCACCAACATTCTGTTAGCATAACCATTTTACAGTTCAGATCTTAATGTTCCCTTGTTCTCCTGTCCCATTACCCTAGTGAGCCAGCACACTGGAGTCATCACGAACCACCTGGGGAACAATGCTTGCTCACCGACCTCAGAATCAGACAACCATGCACTGTTAGACGAGAAAGAAGATTCCTATTTCTCTGAAATCCGAAACTTTATTGCAAACAGTGAAATGAACCAATCATCAACTTTAGCAGATAAAAGGTACGTGAGTTTAACATAGAGGAGAACTGGAGCTGGAGTAGCAAAGCGGCTATGAATTGGAAGACTCCAGTTCAAATCTTAGCTCAGTCAGGCAATGGGGGGAAGGCCGTCGCTCGGTAACAAAGCACATGCTGTGCAAGCAGAAGCAGTGGTGCCATCAGGGCAGGGCTTTGGGGCAGACGCCCAGGGCTCCACTCGACAGAATGAGCAAAGGGGCCTCCAGACACAGGAGGGTTGTCTTACCACACTGAAGTGAGTGAGGTAATATACATCACTATCTAAAGCAGTGTTCTCCAACCTTGGGTCACCAGATGTTTTTGGCCTACAACTCCCAGCATGCCCCAGCCATGGCTGGGGCATGCTGGGAGTTGTAGGCCAAAAACATCTGGGGACCCAAGGTTGGAGGACACTGGTCTATATTATGCTGGCACTTCCCTATGGAATCCCATTCCTAGAAATACCACCTCGGGGCCATTTTGGGGCCTTCTGTTGGCTACTTCTAAAGAGTGGTGCGGGGGGGGGGGTCACAAGTGCAGAGTCCAACGTTTCCTAACTGCAACACTGTGTAGAAGGGGGGGGGGGAGATGGAGATAGATACCCCCTTTCACCTAAAACGAAAAAACACAGCAGCTCTGTTCAGGACCCCCAAATGATATGCTGTCATTTGTTTGTTTTTAAGACTTTGTGTCTCAATGGGAAATGAAAAAGGAAATTAAAAAGTTGAGGAAGCAGTTTTTGTGGGAAATCAGGAATCCTGATTCCCGGAATCTACTTTACTGTAGACACACTTACAGACACAGACACAGGCAAAAACACACACACACACACACACACGAAATAGAGGTAGAATCCTCAGCTGGCTCGCATAATTGATCCCAAGGGAGAATCAAATTTTGGGCCTATGGTTTCCATTTTTAAAAAACACACACACAAGCATCCTTCTTAGCTTGTTTAGACTATGTGACAAACTGCAGGGCTCACAGGAACCATGTGCCTTTCCCTACCCTTAATTTTTTAAACCTCTGATTGACTGGGGGATACTTAATCTGTTGAGGAACAGAGAAAAAAATAGGGTCCTTTTTTACATTGTACATACCCACTGTCCCACTGTCCAGTAATTACATAGAATCATAGAAAAGTAGAGTTGGAAGGGGCCTACAAGGCCATCGAGTCCAACCCCCTGCTCAATGCAGGAATCCAGGTCAAAGCATCTCTGACAGATGTCTGTCCAGCTGCACCTTGAATGCCTCCAGAGTGGGAGAGCCCACAACCTCCCTAGGTAGTTGATTCCATTGTCTTATTGCTCTGACAGTCAGGAAATTTTTCCTGATGTTTAGGTGGAATCTAGGTTCCTGTAACTTGAGCCCATTATTCCGTGTCCTGCAAACTGGGATGAACGAGAAGAGATCTTTGCCCTCCTCTGTGTGACATCCCTTCAAATACTGGAAGAGTGCGATCATATCTCCCCTCAGTCTCCTCTTCTGAAGGCTAAACATGCCCAGTTCTTTCAGTCTCTCCTCATAGGGCCTTGTTTCCAGTCCCTTTATCATCCTTGTTGCCCTCCTCTGAACCCTCTCCAGTTTGTCTATGTCCTTCTTAAAGTGAGGTGCCCAGAACTGGACGCAGTACTCAAGATGAGGCCTAACCAGTGCCGAGTAAAGGGGAATTATCACTTCCCGCGATTTGGAAGCTATACTTCTATTAATACAGCCCAAAATTGCATTTGCCTTCTTTGCAGCCACGTCGCATTGCTGGCTCATATTCAGTTTGTGATCTACCACAATTCCAAGATCCTTCTCACTTGTAGTATTGTTGAGCCAAGTGTCCCCCATTCTGTAACACTGCATTTGGTTTCCTCTCCCTAGGTGCAGCACTTGGCATTTATCCCTATTAAATTTCATTCTGTTGTTTTCGGCCCAGCGCTCCAGCCTATTGAGGTCACTTTGAATTTTGTTTCTGTCTTCCAGAGTATTAGCTGTTCCACCCAACTTTGTGTCATCTGCAAATTTGATAAGCATTCCCTGTACCTCCTGATCCAAGTGATTAATAAAAATGTTGAAGAGCACCGGGCCCAGGACCGAGCCCTGTGGTACCCCGCTCGTTACCTCTCCCCAGTTTGAGAAGGAACCATTGATAAGCACTCTTTGAGTCCGATTCTGTAGCCAATTGTGGATCCACCTGATAGTTGTTCCATCTAGCCCACTCTTAGCTATCTTACTAATCAGGATATCATGAGGCACTTTGTCGAAAGCTTTGCTGAAGTCCAGATATATAATGTCCACAGCATTCCCACAGTCCACAAGGGAGGTTACCCGATCAAAAAATGAGATCAGATTAGTCTGACAGGATTTGTTCTTGACAAATCCGTGCTGGCTTCTAGTAATCACTGCATTGTTTTCAAGGTGCTTGCAGACTGACTTCTTTATAATCTCAGACACTAATCAATTCATTGCTGATGGCTCTTAAGGATCAGTGCCTATTTTCGGTCTGGAACAATGTTGTTCCTGGATTCTGGTGGGCTTGTAGCAAAGATATCATCTGACTTTACCATAGCAAGCTGGCAGCACTGGGTGGTAGGCAACAAGCATTTAGACCAGGGGTCTCCCACCTTGGGTCCCCAGATGTTGCTGGACTACAGCTCCCAGAATCCCTTGCCATTAGCCATGCTGGCTGGGTATGCTGGGAGCTGTAGGTCAGCAACATCTGGGGACCCAAGGTTGGAGAGCCCTGATGTAGACATTTGAAGTGAGTGATGTCATTCAAGTTCATATTGACCTGGGTTGGACTACAAACTTATGCAGCTCATAATGCTCAGTGGCATGATGAAATGAATGCCATTTTCCTTAAGTTCTTCTCCAACTCTGAGTGCAAACTGACCTTCAGGGCATCCGCAGGTCAATAAGGAGGACTGGGAGATGTTACTTTCCAGGACACCTGAATATGTAATAGGAATGTCAGATGCCATGGAAATTGCAGGCTCAGCTTATGTATTTTTCCAAAGCACATAAAATGCCTGCAGTGTATTTAGGTACGTATGTTGCAGAACTACATTTCCCATGGTCCCTAGTGCCTGGGAACCACACTTTCAGTGTTCTAGGAGCTACCAAATACATTTTGGGCAAGTTTTAGAAACCTATGGGGATTTGTGGTGTGTGTTGGATGCTGCAACCAAAATTTGATATTCCTTAGAAGAAAGCACTGCACAGTGGGACAATGTACATACATTGTACACAGTGTATGTACAGTGTAAAGGGGTTACAAATTTCAGGATTGAACGGGGGGGGGGGGGGAATTAGATATTTTCCTTGGGTGCGGGTTCACTCAGTTCCAAATTGAGCTGAGGTCACCCATCACTAATTGAAATTTCGAGTCCCTGAAGGACTGGGCCCAAAGTGAGGATGAAGCGCTGGGGCAGATCCCACCAAGAGGGCCAGAGCAGGACTTGGGAAGTGGAATAAATCCAGAGGCAGAACTAATCATGCTGGCAGGGCCCAAGCCAAGAAGCTTGCTGGGGAAGGGATGGAAGGAAGCGGCAAGCAGGAAGGTAGATCGTGGACACCGAAGCTGGACATCCAGAAATGAAGCTGACAGGCAAAGAGACTAGAGAGGCAGGCAGGTGGATAAGTAGAGGTAGCTAAAGAGAGCCAAGCGTCAAGAATCACATCAGAATGGGGTGTCAGTCAGGCAAAAACTCAGGCCTCATCTAGAAGCATTCATAAACAAGGCAGCGAGGACCAATAGGCACAAGACTGACGGAGCCCATGTCAGTATTGCCCCTTCCTTCTGCCAGTCTGCAGCCTTGAGTGTCTCACCCCAATAGGCAGCAGTGTGTAGACAAGGAGGCTCCCGGTTTGAGGCCTGGCAAACCTGTGACACTGGCAGAGATGCTCGTTTTAAATAATGTGTGTCCTGTTGGGCACTGAAAAGAGTTTATTCCCTGACCAAATTGTTGGGCAGGGGGCCAGCAGAAGCTCCCTTAGTCTGCAGTCGCCACAGTGGACAAACCTATGCTGGATCTGGTAGATCAGTGCCCCAGTCGAGCATGCCCCAAATCATCTGTGCCTGCAGTGTACTTGGGTTCAAAACCCACTCCTCCAGACTAAGGACATGGTCCAGCATGCGCCAGTTGCCCAGCAGCCCACTGCAGCCTGTGTCAAGGACCTGAGGGCTTCAGCTAGAATAGTGTTCTCCAACCTTGGCTCCCCAGATGTTTTTGGCCTACAACTCCCAGCATGCCCCAGCCAGCTATGCTGGCTGGGGCATGCTGGGAGTTGTAGGCCAAAAACATCTGGGGAGCCAAGGTTGGAGAACCCTGCCTGAGCTAGAACAACATGGACTGAGTTGGGGCCTAGTGTAGTGAGCTACCTACGACAGTTATTGCTCCAAACTCAGAAACCTCTTCAAGCAACAGACCCATCTTCAGGTATTTTGGCACCACCACCCTCTCTTCTCTCCCTGCTCCGGGCGGTGGCAGAAACTGCCATAGTGGGAGAGCAGCCAGCAGGGCCTTGCTAGAGCGAAGCAGTGGGGGGGGGGGCTCCTGAGGGGGGGGGCTGGGAGAGTGTGCAGTCCATTGCTTCTCTTGCTCCACTGTCTTAGAGCTGGCCCTGGTAGGATCATTTGGCTTACTGGTCATCCCTGTTCTACTTGCTAAAGACATAAGAGAACACAAGAAGAGCCCTGCTGGGTCAGATCCAAGGCCTACCTAATCCAGCATCCTGTTTCCCACAATGGCCAACGCCAACCAGATGCTTCAGGGAATCCTATAAGCAGGGCATGAAGGTGGCAGCTGTTTCCTTTCGTTGCTCCCTAGCAACTGCCTCTGTTCCTGGAAGTATTATACAGCAGTGTTCTCCAACCTTGGGTCCCCAGATGTTGGCCATTTTTTTGGCCTACAACTCCCAGCATGCCTCCAGCCAGCTATGCTGGCTGGGGCATGCTGGGAGTTGTAGGCCAAAAACATCTGGGGACCCAAGGTTGGAGAACACTGGTATACATCCATCTTGACTAGCAGCCACCTAAGACTAGTAGCATTATCCTCCATGAATTTGTCTAATCAAGGCTAACCTTTAAAAGCCATCTAAGGTGGTGGCCATCACATCACCATCCACTTTCCCCACACAATGCATAATTTTCTGAACCAAAAAGCCTCAAACGTTACTATGAGCCTTCCCTCATAGGGAAGGTGCTCCAGCCCCGTTCTAATGGGAAGGCAGGAAAGCAACATTTACACCAAGTGATGTGACCTTCCATGGGAAATTCAGTTTTGCTTTCCATTTGTGGTCTCTTCTACTAATCCTTCATGGTCACACCCTGCAGGCCTGAAATCCAGAATGCTGATGGCAACTCCCAGTGCCATGGTCTTGCAAATGACAAAGTGGAAGATGTGGATGAAGAAGAGGAAGAACTGGAAGAGGAAGATGACGACAGCCTAACAGGGAAGTCGCAGGACGAGACAGCATCGCCGACAACAGAGCCACAAGGAGGATATGAGGATGAGGAAGATGAAGAGGCCACATCCCTTACCATGAATTTTGACCGCACCCGAAGGTGGGTGGGGCAGTAGTTCTCAGTGGGAGGAAACACCTGCTTTTCCTGCCCCTCACTGGCAAGTCATGGATTGACCATGAATCATCCATTTGGTGTGGCTGTTGCATCCAACCTGGAGGTGCCATTTCCTCCCCCATTGAACAGACTGGCCTTGAACTGTGGCAACAGGTGAAGCCACAGAACATTCATGTCCCATACAAGCTCTTGCTGGCTGCAGGGAGGCCTTGGATGCCTCCACACATATGCGGTTAATCCAAGGCATCTAGGGATCATGGGAAGTGCAGTTCCCATGACCCCCAGGTGCCTTGGAAGCACGATATATCCAAGGCCTCCCTGCAGCCGACACCTCTCTTGCCTGGATGCAGGGCCGGCCTACCAATGAAGCAGGGTGAGGTGTCTACATCAGGTCTCAGAGCAGGAGGAGGAACTGCGCCGCTCCCCACCCCCACCAGGAGGGCCCAGTACCGCTACCCCACGGCCTCCAGTGGGTATGCTAGACAGCCCCGCCAGCCACTCTCCTACCATTTGCTGCAGCGAGAAAGCAGCTGGCCGGGCTCTCTAGACCAGCAGTCCACACTCTGCTTGTCTTGCCAGGAGCTGCGCAGCCCAGAGAAGCAAGTGTCTTGCAAGACCTTGTGAGAACCCCCTCAGATAGTGTGAGACCCGATCAAGTTTTTGAGAGCGCTCACAAGGCCTGGGTGGCTAGTTCAGGCAGTGTGGGCAAATGAGGCCAAGGGCAGTGAGGACAAGCAAAGAAGAAAAAGGGGGGAAAGACAGAAAATAGCACAGAGCAGAACAGCATTGAAATAATGTGAATACATTTGCAGCAAGTGTCAAAAACAGCCTGAAAAGAGTTGGCACTTTGACACCCGCGAAACTGAACACGAAATGAGGTAAGTAGTTTTGCCTCAGTCCTACTTAACAACCCAATGAAGATGTCCTGTGTGACGAATACTTTTAAACATTACCGGTGGGTGGGCGGAATGGGGAACTCCACACAAGCCCCTTGTTAAACTGCAGCAACATTGTCATCGCAGCGAGAGAAGCAATAGGCGTGAGGGGGCGCTTTCACCCTGCAGCAACGATAATTTTGAAAAAAAATCTCCACTTGGCCCTCACCAGACCAGAACTCCCAAAATGTAAATACCAGCAGTAGCACCTGCGGTCCGGTCTCATGCAACCACCCACTCCCATGCTTTGTTTGTTCCTTATGTCGTGTGTGACACACCCTTGTTGTCCATCCATTGGTCTACCTGTCCACGTGACTCTTCCTTTCATGTGTTCTGCATGTGGCTTCTGGCAGCTCCATGATCTGTGCATGTCAGCCCCCAACTTTGGCAACACTCACCTTTGCCCGACTGTGAACCATCAGATGCGCTAACAGGTCAACCCCTTCCCTCCCCTCCTGGTCATTGGTACAGGTGTATTGAGGAGGACGAAGCCGGCTTGTTAGATTTGGAGCAGATGCCGCATTTTGGGAAGGGGCTGGATCTACGCAAGGCATCCGAGGAAGCTTTTGAAGTTAAAGATGTGTATAATTCTACCTTAGACTCTGAGGCAATAAAACAGACTCTGTACAGGCAGGCTAAAAATCAGGTAGGTGTCTATTGGGACTTTTCCTTAGTTTCCCCTCCAGCAATACCATGGGGTTAGCCCATTTGATCTCTGTCCACTCTGAGTTGGGGTTCTCAAGAAAAAAGAAGGCCAATGTTGGCATCTCACTGTCCCAACAGCAGCAACAAATACGGTAAATTTACAAATTGGGCTTTCTTCCCCTCCAAACCCAAAAGAGACGGTGGGAAAGTGACGGGGTGTAACTGCATGACAAACGTATATTGGGTTTTATGCCTCGGGCTCTCCGCACACACTCCCGCCGCCCCCACAGAGCTGAGGAACTGAAGTCAGTCAGAATTCTTCGCAAGAGTGCCCTAGCCCTTCTTCAGAGAACTACAATGTTGAGGTTTACCTGGAAAGACAGAATCACTGTTAAACCACTTTAAAGTCTGTAGAATAGATAAGCCCCAAGGGAGAAGCGCTGGAATAGAGGAACCACTGGTGCTCCTACCGTTGCCTTCCTGGGGGATGATGGTTTTTCATCTTTGTTCAGAGAGAGAGAGAGAGAGAGATCATTTCCTGTTTCCACGCATGCCTTGTCTTTTGTCTTTTTTTTGTTTTGTTTTGTTTTTTTTACTAAATTGCTGAAAATGTACTAATTATCTATGGATGTTGTGCTATCTGTTGCTTTTTCTGCTGTATCGGGCTTGATTCTTTCTGAGAGATTTTGTACAATGCATATACAAACGTTGCTGCAAGACAGTTATTGTGTTGGAAGCAGTAATGCTGGGGGAGATATACAAAGGTTTATTTCCACAGCTCAGCATCTTTTTTTTTGCTGTTTGCTCTGAAACCCATTTTCTTCTCTTCTCTGGTGAGAAATCTTCACGTCATCTCCCCAGATTCCGTGAACAATATTTGAGGAGGAAAATGGAAAAAAACAACAACAACTAAACACCAGCTAGTACCATGCTGTTTTGTACTGGATCAATGTCCTATGTAACCCAGTTTCAGGTAGTGACCAGATTCAAATACCTAAGGAGGTTTTACTAGATGTTGGTGCTAATAGCATCGTACATTCCTTGTTGTCGTTCAGTTAGCCTTTCTCTGCTGATAGTAGCCTATTAACATGGGTGGAAATGGCTTTCTCTGGCTAAAAAACATCTCTTCCCCCTACCTATTCTAACTCACATATGCACACATAACAAGAGCACATTGCCTCTGGGTGAGCAAGGCTGGCCTAAAAGTATGATTTGGCACAGGCTTTGTGCTCACAAACTCCCGGCTAGCTCTTCCCACCCCTTCTTTCCTTCACCTGTTCTGATTCCCTTCTTATTTCATAGATTTCATAGAGTTGGAAGGAGCCTACAAGGCCATCGAGTCCCACCCCCTGCTCAACGCAGGGAACTAGAGGAGGGGTCTCCCATCCAGGTAATCACCAGGCCTGACCCTGCTTAGCTTTCCACGCTCAGACAAGCTGAGCCAGCGTGAGCCACAGGCCTGTCCCTTAGTACCATCGTTTGTGGTTTACAGTTCTAGTTTGGAGGAACACTGGTTTGCACAAATCATAGTTTGGCTATGCACAAGCCAAGAAGTGAAGGGATCAGAGTGGAGGCAAGGGAAGGGACAGACTTGCCTCCTGAACTTGAGCAGCAGCCTCAATAGCCAAACCATGTTCCGTGTAAACCGAATCATTTTGACTGCCAGCGTGAGAGAACCAAATGGTCTTTCTCCACCCAACCTCCTAGATGAACATGATGCACAAACATTTGGGGGAAGTTCTTCTGCGCAAGCCTCACTTGAAATGGGACAGGGTGAAATTGCATCTTGGATTTTTCTGACACACGATTCTTTGCTGACAAGAATCTGACCAGCATGTAACTGACACCCTCTTTCCCTTGCTGTGCTTTCTCATTTCGCCTATAGGCTTATGCAATGATGTTGTCCCTTTCTGAGAACACTCCCCTCCATCCTTCTTCCCAGAACTCTCTGGATGCTTGGTTGAACATGGCAGGAGCTGCTCCCGAGCCAGGAGGCTTCAGCACCGTTGGTCATCTCTGAGAGGTTCGAGGAGGCACCTGGCCAGAATCCCAGCGAGGAGGTCGAGGTGCCAGACATGGCCTCTCAGACCAGCCGGCAAGTGGAAAGCTGACGGAATGCCCTCGGGACTTGCCCCGTCCACGGAGAAACCAGTCACGGGCGGCTCATTCCCATTTTGTCAAACGTCGGAAACCACCACACCCAGCAGCTCCAGGATCCTGCCATCTCGGATGTGTAGCACATACCAGGAGTGAATTTGCTTCCTGCATGGGAAATACCAGGTGCATTTGTCCTTAGCAGATCAAATACTGCCCCCCCTCTCATGTTACAGACCACATTGCTGAGCCAGCAAGAACCTACTTGTAAACAAAACAAACCTTGATGCCCTTTGACCCTCGTGTCCTCAAAGAAGACAATGACTTTCTAGGCCAGGTCTGTTCTAATGAAGTCACTGGAGTTCCACTGAGATTAGGACACTGCTGACTTTCTCCTGCTTCGTTCCCATCCCATCCACCCCCTTTTTAAAAACCCGTGTCAAATTCTATACCCTCAGGTCCATGTGTGGATATAGTGTAAACACTTCTTACACTGCCTCGCTTTGGGTAACAACCTCTAAATGTTCCCCGCGGGGGGCTCAAGCTCTTTTCTTCTTTTTTTTTTTAAAAAGACCTATATATGCAGCCTCACATGCCCCCATCATGGCCTTCAGCCTTTCGTTGTTGCTTCGCTCTGTGACAGCAGCTGCGCACTCTGAGCTGAGAAGCCACCGAGAAGGTGGCCGAAAACTTCTTTTATGATCTGCTATTCCCCACCCTCACCCCACATCGTAGTTATATGAAGGAAAACAACCTCTAAGTTTGAGGCAAGCAGAATAGGTGATACTTCTCCACCCTGCAGGATAACATGGTTGCCTTAAATATTCCTGTATAGCTTCAAGCAGAAATGGTTCTGAGAGAGAGAGAGAGAAGCAAACTCATTTGTCCTGATATATGGGTGCCAAAATAGGGGTGTACAGAACCCACTCACTCACTCACTCACTCACTCCAACCCAAGAAATGTCACAAGTCTTTCTGAAATCCCTTTTGCTTCCTTCAGAAATCCTCGATGCTTTGCCTGAACAAAGGAACCTCCAAATCTGCCTCAAAATTTCATAGTGAAACTTTGATGGCGGCTTTAGCACAGGCATATGTCGTTGTGAATTGGGACTGCTTTATGGAGATGGATCTGCCATTGAAAGATCTAAAGCCAAAGTTAACCAGAACAGTCTGCTAAGGAAAAAAAAAATTATTTCACTGACAGGCTGCTGGCCTCTACTGTGGAATACAGCCAAGGAGTTTTCTGCTCAGACCCAGCAGGTCAGCTCACATGACATCCAATGTTACGCGGGCAAACGTAACACCGTAAGGCATCAGTCTTATTCCTCTTTCCCACCTTCTGGAATCTAAGGGGCAATCTTTCCCACCAGATTCCAGGATCACAATTTGGACTCCGATTCAAAAACAAGGACACGTTTATGCAAATAATATCAAGAGTATGTTTAAGAATTTTTTTTTGTCTTTTATTTTTATTTGGGTTTGTAGGTATTCAGTTCTGATTTCCCTGCTCCACAGTGCCAATGTTTTTAAATCAACAGCAGATCAAGTTCCGAGAGACAGAAATAACACTGAAGTCTTATGGCGAATATTGTTGCAAGTTCAGACTCCATTTTGCTTAGGTGAATTCAATATTTGTCAATAATTGATTTTGGGGGAAATCTGTGGTAACAGGATTGGAGATAATAATCAGGAGTCACAATCTCTTTATAGTTGCTTCTGGGAGAGAAACTGGATGCTACAGAGCAGAGGGTGTGTGGCTTGTATTAAACTCACCCCGTTTCACTTTTTTCCTCCCCCGTATCATCTAGTACGCGGGAGGTGGGGAGACTGAGTTTCTCTGTCATCACTCCACCTGGCTGCTGTTGGTAGTAATGTAGAAACTTTCAACGCAATGATGTTGCATCCTACTTTTTTCCCCCCTTGACATCATGGGGGAGAGAAGGGAAATAAAAGAGCCAGGGCTACTGGGTTGGATCCAGACTCAGTCATACCTTAGAGCAGTGTTCTCCAACCTTGGGTCCCCAGATGTTTTTGGCCTACAACTCCCAGTAGGAGTTGTAGGCCAAAAACAACTGGGGACCCAAGGTTGGAGAACACTGCCTTAGAGTTAACTCATTTCAACGGGTCTATTCTAAGTATGTCTAACTCTGGATCCAACCATTTTCAACGATGGCCACACAGCTTCCATAACATCCAGTGCCACCCTAAGAAACTATCTTTTTCTAATATCTGTGCGATATCATACAGAAGACTTTGCATTGCGGAGTGATAGAATATTGTTTCTCTGTTCTTTTGTCCATCTCTTGCACAAAACTCTTGAATATATATTATTGCCCGTGGACTGACGGTGTCAAAAGGAGTTTTCCTCCCAGGGTCTATTTCCTCTCATTTACACAACAAATTTAGAACAGGATTATTACAGATTAATTAATAAGGCTTCCCTCCAAGGATCTTGGGAATTATAGTTTGGTCAAGGTATATCATGAATTCTGCTAGAGATGGCCTTCTTCACAGAACTACCGGTACATTTCCCAGGGCTTCCTTGGAGAGGGGAAAGGCTGCTAATCCAGATTAAAGTCTGACGTGTAGATATGCCCTGAGGTCAAAATTTAGACCTGCACGAATGACCAGAAGTTATTCCCAGGTCTCAAAACCAGGTGCACATCTAGGCTCTTTGAGCCTTTCTACAAGAGACGTTTATTGTGTGCTCATGATTCTGCACTCACAGTAGTTTGCGGATGGTTTTACATGACATCGTCATCCTCCAGGGCTTCTCCTGTTCTTTGCAACCATTTCCACAGCTTTTTTTTAGATCAAGGAAAGTTTGGTATTGTATCTGCGAATGGCATCATGAAACTCGTCTATTTGAGCAATTCCACTATACCACAGCACCACCTAGTGATTCTAGATGGAATATATAGAAAGGCAGAGAAAGAAAAACCCTGGGGGGGAACCGTGTATAAAGGAGCTGATCTTAATCCTGCAAAGAATCCAGAAGCAGAAGTCTTGTTAAAGCGGCAGGTTAAAAGCCTCACATAGTCCCAATATTTTTAATGGGACTCGAGACTCGACTCGGGACTCTGTGAGGGTAATGGTGTTTCTAGAAACACTATAGCAGGCTCATCTCCCTCAGGCAAAACAAATACACACAGCTCAGTTCAAGAAGCTTCAAGTGCTAAGGTGTCTTTTTGCATGCATCTATTTGCCTTTTTTTTTTTTTTAAGTTGAACAGTTTCAATTTTTTTAAAATCCAGGGTTGCTGTTGTTTTTAAAGAAGAAGCTTGAATCTCAAGATCTCAAGTCTTGTGTCCAGACTGGCCCAAGGCATTTTGCTGCCCGAGGCTAAGTAGCAAATAATGCCCCCCCCCCCCCTGCTCAAGGCAAATTATCCCAAGCCAGCCAAGTTAACTGAGGCAAAATATCCCACAAGTGCCTCTCCTCCTGCTTGGCAATAAAAATACAACAATAAATTAAGTAGCTAACACTCTGGTGCCCGTTCATGACACCTCATTCTGCCTAATGGTAGGCCAGCCTACCTGTTAATAACTTGGAAGGCAGCCATGTTAAAAAGCAGGACTGCTATACCTCCTTCTCAAGCCTCTGAAATCCAACTGATTCTGTAATTACTTGGGAACTGGGAGGAAAATAAATCAGAATAGGAGGATATATACATCCAACTTTAGCAAATGCATTCCAATTATTGCTGTAGGCATCTTCCTGCCCATCACCACCAAGTTAATCTCAGCTGCAGTTCAGATAATACACCTCTGTCTATTTTCAAAGTTTATGCAGGCAATTCTATTGCTGAGGATAGGAACGAACTATTATGTGTTGAGGTTTCTCAGCCCAAATAGGAAGCCCACGAAGTCAGACTTATTTGTCATTCTGCCCCAGTATTGTCTACTCTTGATTGGTGGCAGCTCGCTGAGGTCTGGGATCCTTTTCGAAACTGGAAATGTCTGGGACCTTCTGCATGCAAAGCTTCCGTTCTGTTCTGTGACATCTCCCACATGTTCTCCTGCCAGTCCACAAGCATTCTCCAGCATTAGACCAGCATGAAGGACTCACTGCTGGCTTTTTGCACCGGTAGAGTGACTTTGACATTCCACAGACACCTAGGTTGGTTCCCGACATCATTGGTCGCAGGGCCATCTTGTCCAAGTTTAAAGAGTGGCAGGAAAGAGTCAAGCAAAAAAAAGGAAAAAAAAAAAGATTTCATACAGAATCAATCTGATGCAAATAGGCAGATCACTACATGTAAGTAAGGTGTGTTCAACAGCTGCAACATTCGCCTCTTCTAAAGACTCACAGCAGTTAACTCTCATGACTCCTCCTCCCTGCCAAGACAACCTGGAAATTACAGCTGTGAGGCAGGGTCAAAGCACTTTTAACACGGCATTCCCAGCACCAGTACCGGGTGCAGGTTTTGGAGGTCCCTTGGGCAAGGCACCCTTAATAGGCCCCTTCCACCTGTGAGGGTACCTTCTCACCGCCATGGTCACCAGCTGCTATCCCATCATTGCAACCACTTGCTTGCCTGACAGGCAGAGAGCCAGGGAGCAAGAGGCAGGTGAACAAACAGGCAGGGCCGGTGCTACCATTAGGCCAACTAGGCAGCTGCCTAGGGCGCAGGGCTAAAGGGGGCGCCAGAAACACCTTGGTGGGGGGAAATACAGCGCTCTCAAGTGGGAAGGGGGGCGCTAAATATCTGATCTTGCCTAGGGCACCAAACTGCCTTGCACCGGTCCTGCAAACAGGTCGCAACTGTGAAAGGGAAAAACAACTCCACAGGGCTGGCTGGATCCCTCGGCAGGTGCCTGACCGTACCTACCCTGTTTAGCACACACCCCAATACTAAAGTTCACAGAAACGCTTCGGGGGGGGGGGGGGGGGGACATGACACAGACAAGTTCTGTTTTAAGTATGCAAATGTATCAGGTAGAACAGAAAAGATCTTTGATAAAAGGTGTATGTTTCCACCTCTCAGAAGCACAACGAAAGGATGTGAGGAAAGGAGGGATTCCTCACATGGGCCTGAACCAATAAGAGGAGGGGAAATTAGGGGAGCTGGACACACATGGAGGGGCTTTTGATGAATCAGAGCACCTTCATATACTGTATTTTTAGGCGCACACAAACATCCATGTTGTTCATGCTAAAAAAAAAAAAATCATGGATGTGCACATTCCAAAACACGTGCAAAATGTGATATTGCACAGAACCTTCAGCTGGGTATCACTTTTTTGTTTTGCACTGATGGGCCAAGTTCTGGGGGTTGGAGGGCCACGTTGCCCCCCCAGATCCCACTGAGGCCTACACCCCTGCCCCCCACTGCTGAAATTCAGTGATGCATCAGTGGCAACCCCCACCACACCAAATTTTGCTTGAAAAGAAGGCACAAGCCCCCACACCTTGTTTAAAGCAAAACTGCAGGGGGCGGTTTGCTGCCATGCCATTGAATCTCAGCGGCATAGCAGGGCTGGGTTTTGCAGCAAGGGTGTGTGCAAAAAAAGGCTAAGGGGCTGCATGCAGCCCGTGGCCCATGTGTTGCCCACCCCTGCTCTATGGGGAAACGAGTGTCTCGGATTGTGACCCTATACTCACCTGAGAGTAAGTCCCCTTGACCTCAGTGAGGCTTATTTCTGAGTAGACATATTATGCTGTTAATTTGTGGTGCAGCCCTTAAGACTTACTCCAAAGTAAGTGCACATGAGATTGCACCCTACTGATTGCAATGAAACTTACATCTGAGTAAACATATATTGGATTAGTCTGTTAGCATTTGAAATCCCTGCCTTAAAACACAGCATTTCTAGAAACACTATAGCAGGCTCATCTCCCTCAGGCAAAACAAATACACACAGCTCAGTTCAAGAAGCCTCACCATCTGATTTACCTCTATGTATTAACTCCATCAGCAGTGAGATTCCTCAAAAAGCAAGCAGATTGCGTACCATTCACACACAACACACCCTGCCCCACTCCTGCAACAAAGATCAGGCAGAAACAAATCCAAGCCCCTGTTCTCACCTTGCAAAAGTGTTTTTTAAGTCTGGCACACAAGAGAATGGCTTTGGAGAGTAAAGGAAGTGGTGGGCTTTGTCTAGGACAGTGTTCTCCAACCTTGGGTCCCCCAGGTGTGTTTGGCCTACAACTCCCAGCATGCCCCAGCCAGCTATGCTAGGAGTTGTAGGCCAAAAACATCTGGGGGACCCAAGGTTGGAGAACACTGGACTAGGAGGAACACATTATTTGGAGGGGGTGGATCTGCACAATATGTGTGTTTCAACTGGGGTGGGGTGGGGGGTGGAGAAGAAAAAGAAGGCAGTGAGCAGCTAGAGTTTTCTGATTTAAAGCAGTTGTGAATCGGTGTTATGCACGCACACGCAAAGTTTTCTTAACTTTGCAGAGTTAAGAAAAAATTTAAAGAAAAAAGCAACAACAGAAAATAATTCGGAACGAGAAGTACTTTTTACGTTGCAGAAGCATTAAGCCCCCTCTGTGCTTATTACCTCAGTGCTGGTGGTGGATAGAAAGGGGCGAGTCACCAGCTCCATCTGGGCCTTTCCATTATCCACTTTCCCCACCATTACTCTCACAGAATGTAAAAAAACAACACCCTCCTCATCCAAAGGACAGGAAGGAACCATTACTGTGCCACATCCTTGGGCCACTCTACCATTCAGAGCTCTCTCCGCCAGGCTAACCCTTTAACGCAGTGTTCTCCAACCTTGGGTCCCCAGATGCTTTTGGCCTACAACTCCCAGCATGCCCCATGGGGCATGCTGGGAGTTGTAGGCCAAAAACATCTGGGGACACAAGGTTGGGAAGCACTGCTTTAACAGCAGTGTTACTTGGGCACAGCTGCTGCCGCTACTAGGGGCGTCCTAGTAAAGTCCCAATTCCCAGAAATAAATGCTTACCGTAGGTCCTGCACAGTCGCCGTGACCACATTTCGTGAGCCTATTTGGGTGGCAGGGACACATTCTTCGCAGGCCTCCCGCGCCAGCCTCTGCTCCCCAAAACTGGAGAGGGAGAAAAGAGCGGCTGCCAAGCTAGGAGAATGTTCTGAGCATGTGCCATATCTGCACATGCTCAGTAGCTCAGGCAGCAAGTCCACTGGAGGAGAAGATGATGATGACCCTGTGAGGAAGGAAGTGTGGCCTTGTGTCAATGTAAGCTGGGGAGGGGTCTTTTAAGGACTGGGGGGGGAGGCAAAGGAGATGTGTGTGGTGGGGGGGGGATGAGGTTGTTGCCCATCTAAACATAGCAAGAGAGTTGTCTCCACTTTCAGGTGAAAAGCACAAGCTCCCTCTTCACAGGAGAGACCCCGAGCCTTTGATAGTAATTCATGCTTCATAGGTGGGGTCATAGAGTTGGAAGGGGCCTACGAGGCCATCGAGTCCCACCCCCTGCTCAGTGCAGGAAACTAGAGGAGGGAGGTCTCGCCTCCAAGTAACAACCAGGCCTGACTCGGCTTAGCTTTCCCACGCTCAGGCAAGCTGAGCCAGCGTGAGCCACAGGCCTGTAATTCCTCTTCGGCCACCCTGCCAAGCAGCGCTGAGTGTCCCGGAGTGGCCGCCTTCTCCCCTGAGAAGGTGCCCAATGTCCCCCTGGTTGCGCATGCCAGCACTTTCTCAGGAAATACGCAAGGCTGCCAAGTCGGCATGGGACCGATCCCTTATCTGTGAATTTATTATTTATAAACTTTGTGTGAGAAGCTACCCTAAGATGTGAGGCAGAACTTCCCATTCCTTGGCACTTATGTGGCAACAACAACAACAAAAATCCCATTAATGTGGGCTATGTATTCTCACAGGGACCAGTTTAAAAAAAAAGAAAAAAAGTATTGGGGTATTTCATGGGGCTATTGAATTTTTAAACTTTTTTTTTTAAGAAAGGGGAAAGAACACATTTTTCCTTACTTTATTTGTTCCTTAACAGTATTGTATTATAGTTGTATATCTATATATAGTGTTAGATACCATTATTGTGAAGAAATATTGTTAATATAAGTAACTAGTGAAGGACCAAAATGGTATAATCGAGGCCATATGTTGCATGATCAGTAATCAGGGTGGATTTTTTTTTTCCATTCTTGTCATCATTATTAATGTGCCAAATGACTCACAAGTAATAATAATGCGATTCTGGCTGCCAGTTTCCAAGACAATCATATATTATGTTTAATTTGTTGGTTTAAAAAAATCTTATGTGGTATTTGCATTTAGAATTAAGCATTCTGTTTGTTTTTATTTGTTTTTAGAATTCAGTTTGGCAAAACAAGTTGGTGGTTTGTGTGGGGGGGGCGGAATTGCAATGATAAATCTCAGAAGATACTGTTAAAAGGAACAAAGGAACATGTGTGTGCACCATACACACAAAATGTAAATACCAAACAATAATGCCTGTGTCATTCCATACTGGCAGACAATAGGACAATAGTTTTAGGGGAAGAATTGTGCACACCTGATTATGCTATTCTTATTTGCAAGGAACCCAAGGCGGCTTACATTATCCTCATCCTCCTCTCCATTCTATCCTCACAACAACCCTGTGAGGTAGGTTAGGCTGAGAGTCAGGGACTGGCCCAAAGTCACCCAGTGAGTTTCATGGCCGAGCGGGGACTAGAACCCGGATCTCCCGAGTCCCAGTCCAGCACTCTCACCACTACGCCACACTGGCAAAACAATTATGTGCAAAACAAAACATGCAAGGGTCTATTCTGGCATGTGCACCCCCGTTTAGAAGATGTGCGGCAAACATGACCAAGGCTCCATTTGAGGGAGTACGTTGCCTTCCAAAAGTAGCTCCCATTCAACTCAACAGGGTTTGAAAGGTCTTAGGGAGCTTTGTCCTCCCATGAGCACCATGGATATTAACAGACATACGTCACAGAATGGATGAGGTGGTGTCATGACGGCTCAGTGCCAATGGTAGGATTCTACACAGGAAAGGAGATGAGGATTTCACTGTCTGGGTTATCCGCAGAATGGAAGTCAGTCTGCACGGGGGGCCTCCGAATGTAGGCCCAAGCTGCACCATTGATGCACACCATCGGTGCACAGATTGTGCAATGCAGGCCTCACATGGCTTCCAGCGCATAAAGCAAGGTGGGGAACTTGCAGCCCTTCAGCTGTTGCTGGATTACAGCTCCTATCATCCCTGACTGGGGCTGTTGGGAAATAAGAATCCCAACAACATCTGGAGGGCCACAAGTTCCCTACCCCTGGACTAAAGATTGGCTGTGCCGATAATAACACTTCCCTCCCTTGCCCAGTAGAATACTAGCATACTATGAAATACTAACATGGCCACTCATTTTAAAAATGAACATTTATTTTAAGGCTGCAGTGCCAAAATACACTTACTGGAGAGTAAGTTCTATTGAATTTAGAGGATTTATTTCTTATTAAACTTGCTTATGATTATGTTGCATGCCATGGATTATTCCACCCTGTATTCTCTTCCCAGTTTTAAGCTGGTTTTACATGACCAAGAACTGTCAAGGCCTGAGGACGGCCTTTTAGTCAAATCTGTGGATAATCTATTTATGGCAGTGTTCTCCACCCTTGGGTCCCCAGATGTTTTTGGCCTACAACTCCCAGCATGCCCCAGCCAGCTACGCTGGCTGGGGCATGCTGGGAGTTGTAGGCCAAAACATCTGGGGACCCAAGGATGGAGAACACTGATCTATGGCTTAGCCATGATAACTATACAGAACCTCCTCTGAATACCAGATGTTGGGAACATATAACAAAGGACAGCCATCCCCTTTGTGCCTTGCTTATTCACGTCCAAGAGGCATCTGAGTGGCCTGCTGGGATGGATCTTTTGGTGTCATCCAGCAAGGCAGTTCTTATTGCTTATATGATACTGTCAGCTCATCGCAAACTCTTGCCTTATAGAAAATTAGCATCCGTTTTCGTTCCCTTTCCTCCCCCACCTTTCCTTAATAGGCTAAATTTATTTTAGCCTATTAAGCTCTCCTTTTGCTGCACTTGATTTGAAAAGAAATAAATCCAGTATTTTTAAACTTTGTTTTTCATACCGCTTGCTTTTTTACGTGCAGCAAAATGGTGCAGAGTGAGTGATCCTGTTCAGGATGCCAGCCATGCCCTTTTCCAGGATTCTCCATTCCGTTCTGATCAGTTCCACGGCCCTGAGCATGCTCAGTCTTCATTGGGCTGTTTTGGAGGGGGGGGTCCCTTTTTTAGTTCTCTTCCCCCCCCAACAAATATTTGTTGTACTTCTGCAAACCTTGGGGTTCCCCAAGCCTGCTGATACCTACCTTGTGTGCACGAATGGTGCCATTTTCAGAGAATGAATTTGCTATTAGTGTATCAGACGAGAAGCTCCACCCACACTTGCTAGATCCACATATTAAACCTGTGTCCTTGATTTCAGTTTCTAGTGCCACAACAGCAGCACTGGTTAGGCCCCATCTTGAGTACTGCGTCCAGTTCTGAGCACCACACTTTAAGAAGGATGTAGACAAACTGGAGAGGGTTCAGAGGCGGGCAACAAGGATGATAAAGGGACTGGAAACGAGGCCCTATGAGGAGAGACTGAAAGAACTGGGCATGTTTAGCCTTCAGAAGAGGAGACTGAGGGGAGATATGATCGCACTCTTCCAGTACTTGAAGGGATGTCACACACAGGAGGGCCAGGATCTCTTCTCGATCATCCCAGTTTGCAGGACACGGAATAATGGGCTCAAGTTACGGGAACCCAGATTCCACCTAAACATCAGGAAAAAATTCCTAACTGTCAGAGCAATAAGACAATGGAACCAACTACCTAGGGAGGTGGTGGGCTCTCCCACTCTGGAGGCATTCAAGGTGCAGCTGGACAGCCATCTGTCAGGGATGCTTTGACCTGGATTCCTGCATTGAGCAGGGGGTTGGACTCGATGGCCTTGTAGGCCCCTTCCAACTCTACTTTTCTATGATTCTATGATTCCTTGTTAGGTGAGTCAGCCACGTTTCCAGGTGGGGCATCTTTGTGGTGGAGGCACATAGCGCCAGCCAACCCCACTCACTGGTGGAGAGGATGTGAGGGCCAGGCCAGGGGGAGGGAAAGCCCGTGCCCTTCCCCCTCACTCCTCCAAGCAGATCCATGTGTTAACTTACATAATGGGCTATGTAAAGGTCAAGTTAACAGAAAGTTTAGTATGAACCCCAGGAATTAAATGACGGGCATATTTTTTGTTTCGTAAGAAAAAAAGATGTTAAGGGTACAGTGAAGAAGGGGATACCAAAAGGTGTAAAACAAACAAAAACAGTTTATGCTATAACTAAGAAGTTAAAAGCTAGAGCAGGGCTCTCCAACCTTGGGTCCCCAGATGTTGCTGGACTACAGCTCCCAGAATCCCTTGCCATTAGCCATGCTGGCTGGGTATGCTGGAAGTTGTCGGCCAGCAACAGCTGGGGACCCAAGGTGGGAGAGCCGTGAGGTAGAGTGAAGCTTGTTTTCTCAAAAATTCAGTTTTAATCCTAGGGTATGTTTGTTAACTCCTCCTTGAGGGTCCCTCCTTCTAGTCTTGTTCCTAACCTTTAGATTTTCCTTCCTGTTGGACAATCAAGGGGAGACTTTTTAACTGGTTGCTATATAAAGGACTGACTTAGCAATTGGAATTGGAAACTAATTGTGGAAAGCAATTGGATTATTATTATTATTTTACTGGTTGCTGCATTGATTTTTCTGCATAGAAACCCTGAAAAGGTATCATGCTAAACTGCACACATTGGGGAAATCAGAAATTAGGGCTGAGTTACAGCCTAGGTGGCAGCGGGCCAGCCAGCCGTGTTTTCTAGTCCTCTAAGGCTGTCTTCATCCTTTGCCATCAAGTACTCACGAACAAGCAGAAAAAATAGCCACTATGATTATAGTGAGTGCTTTAAATCAGTACAGGATAGATATTTTTTCAGATCACTTTAAGTTATCTCTTTATTTCACCCTTGAGCAATAAGCACCCAATCCTGCTCTACTCATCATAATAACTGCAGAATAAACAAACTCTTACTTCTTACTGCAGGCAAACAAGCACGCTTTATTGCTGGCTGGGTAGAGAACGCAAATGAACCTGGAAAGCAGAGAAAGGAAAGTCCAGGGGGTGGATTCTAACTCTAGCTCGTAATACCAAGTTCTAATATTTAACTCTTCAAGGGTCATGTTACTATACAGGCTGTTTTTTTTTCAGGATCACTTAGGGGGGGCATCCTATGTTCGCTAGACAGAGTCTAGATGGCTATTGGAGAAGTTGGAGTCCCAGCACCAACCTCAGAAACACACTCGGAGGGCGGAGCTGGGACCCCAACTTCGGGGCACCCTTCCTCTGCCCTTGAAGCTGGCATGGAAAGAACTGCACCAGCTACAGCTCCGAGGTCATAAGACCGACCTCGGAGCCGGAGTTCTGTGGGCATTCCAGGGGGGAGGAATCATGTTTCCGTCAGCATACATAGTATCTCCTCGTGCTCTGGGGCAAAAGACTTAGACGGCCACCTAAGCCTTTTACGGCAGGGCTCTCCGACCTTGGGTCCCCAGATGTTGCTGGACTACAGCTCCCAGAATCCCTTGCCATTAGCCATGCTGGCTGGGTATGCTGGGAGCTGTAGGCCAGCAACATCTGGGGACCCAAGGTTGGAGAGCCTTGTTTTACAGGGTAGGAGAAGTGTGGCGGTGACCTTCACCTCCATGCGCCTTCCACCTTCCATAGGATTCTGGTAATCCTCCAAGCCTGGGGTGTTATAGGAATTATTTGCGGTGCCCAGGAATTATAGGGTGATTGTGATCATGAAAAATCCACCCTCAGTCAGGGAAAGTCTTGAGTGAGCAGACTTTTGGGGGCTCTTCCAGATAAGGCTTTTGCTGTGCGCTCGCCTTGCCTTAATCACTTAATTTTTCAGAAGGTCCTATTCTTAAATTGCTCCTGCTCTTAAAACAAGCTGTCATTCTTTAAATGGTGGCTGTCATCTGTCATGTCACAAATTAAAAAGACAGTTCCCCCCCCCAAAAAAAATCCTGGAGTGGGGTCAAAGCACCCATTTGCCCACCCTGCCTACAGGGCTGCACAGCTTGCAAGGGAATCTTCTGAAGTTTCATGGAATGAGAGAAGTGATGGAGACGGTGATGGACTTTCTCTGCTCGGGAGCACTTAATGGCTGCCAGTCCGCTCCGTACAGCCTATTTTTGGATTGATTCCCCCAGTTGCATTGTAGTCCATCCCACGCCACTGTCCCAAACTCAGGAACCAAACCGTTATTATTGTTGTTGTTGTTGTTATTATTGTAATTGTTATTATTATTATTATTATTATTATTTTTAATATATTGCTGTGATTTTCCTTCAGCGAACATGTCCTAGTGTATGCATGCACAGTCCATGCAGGGCGCTGGCTGGTCCCATGGGCCTCGCTGACACTCCTTGTGAACTGAGCGTGAACGCACCCGACATTTCCCTGTGGCTCCAGGTTGCAGGGTAAAGTCAGTGGTTGTGGGCAAACTGCCTAGGAAGATTGCCCACTGTTGCTGATTTTCTCATGGAGGAACCCTAAATAAGCTTCTGAGGTTCTCAGGAATGCCGTTGAAAAACATATTTTTCAATGTGCTTGAGAAAATGCCCCCTTCCCTTGAAACATAAACTTTGTAATCAGAATTAACAGGTGCACGACTGTGAAGACTTGAATTGTGTAGGTCAGAGAGGTGGACAACCAGGTGCCCTCCGGATGTTTTGGACTACGACTTCCATCAGCCCCAGCCAGCATTAAGGGATTACAGGAGTTGTAGTCAAAAAACATCTGGAGGGCAAGTTGCCAAGGGCACAAGAAAAAATCACCTGATGCCGCTAGCACGAGATTCCGTAAATATAGGTGGTTAATTTATGACCATTTCTGATGTTGCCTCAGCATTATTGTATTAAAACTACAAGGTGAAGTATAGGCCTTGATTGACTGCATTAAAGGAAGATTTTTTTCTAACAGGATTTCAGCAGATGTGCAAAGCCTCTGAAATCTTCTCTCTAAATCATATTTCAAAATAGTAGTTTTAATCCCATAGCAAACCCTATGCAGCAGGGGTGGAGAACCTTTTCTCTGTCAAGAGCCACATTCCTTCAGGGGTAATATGTAGGTGGGGCCACTCCCTTTTCTCTTTCTCTTTCTCTTTCTCCCACAGCCTCCTCTCTCCCAGCCCAGCAGGCTACCGGGAGAGGTACAGATCACTCTGGCCAGAGGACTGGACTGATCACTGGCAGACAGATTTTGAAATTGCGTCAAGAGCCATGTGCAGCCTTAGGGCTGCAGGTTACCTACCCCTGCTACAGAGCATCAGCTACGATACAGGGTTTTCAGAGTGCTAGTGAATCTACAAAATGGAGGGCAGATGCTGCGTAACTTTAGAAGACCAGAATGGACTTCCTAATGGGAGATCTAGGGGGAAATATACCCGCATTTCATGTTTGCTGGCGCTTTCCTTACTCATCTGTGTGAATTGGAGCCAATTCTACGAGGAATTAGAAGAGGCTCTAAATCCCAATTTCTGTATGAGCAATGACACTTATTTCCATCTCCTAACTCACCATTGCTGCCTCTCTGAGAATGCCCCCCCCCCAATTTGGACAGTGATTTTGTGGGTCAAAGATGTGTTACAAGGTCATAGATCCGGAACTGCAGTGGTGTGATGCATTTCCCTTGGGGGGGGACGGGGACCCTTTAGTTGGCGCAAAGCGAGTCAACAGAACGTCACTGGCTTGGCCTGAAACTTGTGGTGGAATCCACTGGGCTTTTCCTAATGCCCACACGTCGAATCACACAATCATCTGTGTGTGATTCTAGCGGAAACTTTGTACTGTTCTGAATTGGTAGTCAGAAAGACTATTTCCTCTGTCTAACAAAAAGACTATGTGATTGTGACAGAGGAGTTCAGTGCAGACTCAAAACATGCCAGGGGGAGATCAGTTGGGAAAAAATATGTCTGCACTTCATGTATGTATGGGCTCACTCCGGCAACTGCCAGTGGTGAGGCAGCGCAGCTGCGCTAGCCTGGCTGGAAAACTGAAGCAGCGCTAGCAAGGGCACCTGCTTGCTACGGTGGGAGCAAGTGAAAGAGACTTTTTAACCACCTGGATGCTTTCTGTGGCGGGCCGCAGCGCATGCCGTGCAGGATTTTCATATTCAATGTCGTGCGAAACTGGGGACTGCGGGTTATGCAAGGGTTGTTAATGATCTAACTTACCTCTTCCTGCTTCTGTTAAGCCCAGCAGCGAGAACAACTCTCTGGGCCGGTTCACACGATCAAACAGCCACGGTGGGCTGCGGGACATGCTGGCGCGGTCGGTCGGCTGGCCATTTTGAATGTTCAGTGCCCGGCTGTAGCTTGTCATTTCGTGTGAACCCGGGGACCATTAGTTATATGGGGGTTAAACAACCCTCGCATAACCCACAGTCCCCGGTTTCGCACGACATTGAATATGCAAATCCTGTCCATCACACGTCGCAGCCTACCATGGCTTAAACAACCCATGGCGGGAACCACGTCTCTGCATGCTTAGGATACTTTCTTCTTTTCTGCATTAGTGCTGTCAGATCCCCAGTTCTGTGGATGTTCTCCCACATGGAAGGTGACATTTGCACCTAAGCAACAAAATATGCACGCACAAAGAAAATATACAGTCTGATGTAGCAGCATGCACTATGCATACTTGTGAAAATCCCATCCCACTGAGCAATTCTAAATTGTCCTTACAAAAAAAAACAAAACCCTGGTGAGATAGTATGAAAGTGTTGTACATTGTCAAAGCAGCTGGTTTCCTTTAAAAAATAATAAGTACCGTAAATGGTCCTGTGAACTTTTCAATCCTGTAACGAGCCAGCAAACAAAAGAAATTAGAATGTAACATTGTTAACAGTATAAGCAAGGAAGCAATGCAATTGCCAAACTGCATTTCATGATGGAAACGCAAACCACTTTTGTCTTTAATCCCAGTAAAAAAAAAACAACCAACCCAGCACTTAAAAAGGGGCTGTAGCTCAATGGTAGAGCTTTACATGCAGAAGGTCCCAAGTTCAATCCCCACTATCTCCAGGTAGGACTGGGAAAGACCCCTGTCTGAAACCCCGGAGACCCTCTGCCTATTCAGGCATTCTGCTTTAGGGTATAATGCAGGGGTGAGCAGACCTCAGGTTTGTGGGATCTACTTTGTTCTTTATTAGAACCCCAAGATTTTTGCACCTCCTGGTGCCAAAGACGTACGTACACTGAGAATTAAAGAATTCTGAGCCCTAGAATTTGTTTTTGAGTACCAGAACTGAACGGAGCACAGTTTACCCCAAGCCTTCTTCATTTCTAGTTTACCCCCATGCTTTCTTCATTTCGGTAGTATAGTTTAGGGTGGATGGGGGTGGGTGGGGATCATTTTGTTGCTGCTGTTGTTAAATATTTGGGGGTCAGAATTCCTTGCTGATCCACAACAAATCACCCAGAGGCCTTCCAAAAGATCCAGAGAACACGTGGTGATGGGGGAGCGCGAGCATGTTAGGGGCTGTTAGGGGCAAACGTCTGCTGCTTGGGGCCTTTTGTATCTGTGTAGGCTCCCCGCATGATTTAGAATTTTCCTGGGGTCTACGTGGTGCCTATATGGATAAAAAAAAGGTTCCCAGCTGCAGAAATTCACCCTCAATACGCGCAGGGTGATGGGGATGGCAATGTAGAGGTTGGAACCAGCATGTTCATCTTATCCAGTGCTTCTCAAATAGTGGGGCGGGCCCCCCAGGGGGGGCGCGAGGCTCCGTAAAGGGGGGCTCGTTTGACCTCGGCAAACACTGTGCTCCTTTAAATCTTTTCTGCTACAGTTAATAAAGCTATTCTTTGTTGTAAATGATCCACATTTCTTTCTTTTTTTATTCTCTTATACGTTAATAAGGATACAGTGTTATGCAGAGGTGTACTTATAACAATTTTATAGACAAATGATACTATTTACAGTCGCGCGGGGGGCGCGAAATGTTTTCTTCTTCCTAGGGGGGGCATGACAGAAAATAATTGAGAAGCACTGGTCTTATCCCACCCACCCCCTGCATGGTCTGACTTAGTATAAGGCGGCTGGCTTCACATGTTAGGATTTCACGAGATCTTTGCAAAGGAGGGAAGGAGCAGAACCCTTGGGTTTTCCATCTTTGCATTTTGGGTGATGAATTCTTAAAAAAATAAAAATTAAAAAAAGCACTTGTTCAATGGCATGATCTCCTGGGAAGTTCTCTTGCACAAAGAACTTTTCAATGGATGGGAAAGCTGCACAGGAGAGCGATGGCTCTTGTGTTGAGGCTTTTGCAAGTGAGAAGCTTCTGATGGATTTTGTATCCATGTACAAATTTAGGCAGTAAGAAAAGAATAAGCATTAGATGCACTGGAATGAGTTTCTCTCCAAATGTACTGCAAGCTACTGACTTACATTCATTATTTTAATATGTTGTAATTTTGTTTTATTTTAGTCGTGGTGGGAGGGAGGGGGAAAGCATCATGGTATAGAAACTTACAAAAGGAAGGCAATCTACTTGTACCTCTACCACTGATATGTGGGCAAAGTCATTTTCTTATATAATGGTCAGTAGTGATATTCACAAAGCCATGGAAATCTTTTACTTTATATTAAATGGATACTGTGATTAAAATGTTTTGTTTCACCTGATTGAAAGTTTTTTTCTTTTTCTTTTCCACTTTCCTGCATGTCTTTGTTCCCTTGGTCCTTAATACCACTTTTATAATAACATTTTTGTAAGAGTAAATGTTTTTGCTCCCAACTAGCAATTACAGAAGAACAAACCATTCTAAAGCCATTTCTCAAACAGGGCATATCTGCACCATAGACTGAGGCAGCAGTCGTATAATACACACGTACTTGGGAGTAAGTCACACTGAACTTCAGTGTAGACACGTGTAGGATTGCACTGTTAAACTGGTTTAATATTTTCCTCTCCCCAGTGAATACTGGGAACTGCAATTCAGTGTGGCTGGAGGGTCTCTAACAGGGAAATCTCAGCACCCTCAGCAAACTCAGTGTTGCAGTTAAGTAATTTTAGACTCTGGACTTAATGGTGTTACTCTTTAAATGGTAATGCATATTACTTCCCCTCAAAGTGTGTTAAGCCAACTCTGTTGTGGGTTGTTGTTGTTGTTGGTGTGTGTGTGTGTTTGGAGAGGGGGAATCCTGCTCATTCTGCTGATCGGGGCCCTCAACTTCTGCCTCAAAGTACTACCCTGATGGTACTACTGAGTAAACTCCCAAGTCCCAAGCTTATTTTGGGGAAACCCAATACATTTGAAACTGATACAAAACTGATATAAGTTTATAATGTAGAGATGCCTAGCTGTCTTAGCTGTTTTTCTTGCTATCTTCAAAATGCAAGCTTTTTTTTAATACCATTGCCTGCCTACAAAAGGATGTAATTTTTTCATTGTTTTTTTTTTTTAAAACATACACACACACACCACACACACACACCACACAACGTGGATTATGATTTGTGTATCTGTTCTTCATTTTTTCCCCTTCCAGTTTCCCTGCCATTGTTACAATATACACATTTGACCTAGGGTATTTTATTTCTTTTTAGAACTGCAAAGTCTTTAAAAAAAATCAATTGTAAATGTCTGGTTTTTCAAATAATGTTTTTAAAACATGTGTGAAAGAGAAAGGTGCTAGTCCCTTAGCATTCTGGAGTGTATATTGCTTCTATTCTGTTTATAAGTAAAAGAAGAAGAAGTGCATGACTTGTGTTTAGCAGTCATTATTGTGTCTGTTTGTGAAATTTTTATTAAAAAAAAATCGGTAGATGCACTTATGTATATGTGATTAGGATTTTGTTTGGGGTTTTTGTGTTGTTTATTTTGGTTTTGGTTGTTGTTTCATTTGTGGATTTTGTTTGTTTGTGACAGGGGCTAGAAGCCTCAAACTGCCAAGGAAAATTTTAAATAAGTGGCAGTTATTAATTAATATGAAATCGCTTGTTGGGAGAATAAATGAAATTTTAAAAGAAGAAAAAGTGACATGTAAAATATAATGAAAATAAAAGGCGATTTTACAAAAAAAAAAATCACTTTGAAGCTTGTGATAAAAATATGAAAACAATGTACTTGTGTAGAGAAATTCCTTTAAAATGAATAGAAAGCGCTGATTTTGAGGTTAATGCTGTAGAATAGGAATGTATACCAAATGTAATCTTTCCAATGCTACAACGGATTTATACATGAGATTGATATGCAATAAACCTGTGTGCTTTTTTAAAGGATGTTCTTCTGTATTTCCTTGGGATGGGTACTAAGTGGGAATCTGCCTGAGCTGATAATAATGCATAATGAACACAGCTTCTTGGGCATGTAGTCTAGGGCAAGGGTAGGGAACCTGTGGCACTACAGATGTTGTTGTACTCCCATCAGCCCCAGCCTGCATGGCAAATAGGGATGATGAGAGCTGTAGTCCAACAACATCTGGAAGTCTGCAGGTTGCTCAGCCCTTGTCTAGGTTGTGTGTGTGTGTGAGACGGGATGGGGACTCGGACTCGGGACTCGACTCGTGAGTCGGACTGAGTCCCCCCCTGACTCGACTCGGACTCGAGTCCCAATATTTTTAATGGGACTCGAGACTCGACTCGGGACTCGAGACCAAGGACTCTTCAACATCCCTGGGCTGTGCCAGAAGGAGTAGAGAGGAGCGCGATCACCGGGTGAAGAGCGCATGGAAGTGAGGCGCGCCGCTGCTCGGCCACTAGGACAGCTACCAGGAGAGCAGCCCCAACGATGTGTTGAGATTTATTTTGATTGATGTGTGTTGTGGGGGGGGTGGGTAGGGTTAGGGTCAGACATTTGGGTTTGGCTGCCTCTGCCTGCCTGTCTGGGGTTCCCAGCCTCCTGCCTGCCTGGTCTCTTCTTAACCAGTTCCACAGTTGGAATTATCCAAGACAAACGCCTCTCTGCCTGCCGCCTGCCTGCCTTTGGGGCTCCCTGCCTCCTCTGCCTGCCTGGTTATTTTGGGTTTGTCTGCCTGGTGTTTTGCAAAATCGTGGCAGCGTTTTGAAATAAAAAGGCACACTTCTGCCTAGAATTTATTTAAGCCACACATCTGAAGTAGCCTTATTTGTTGGGGGAAAACCCCATGATTTTAATAGGGACTCGTGGAGTCAGTTTTGGGAGTGACTCGTGACTCGTGAGTCACCATTTTGGACCAAGGACTCGGACTCGGACTCGAGACTCGGGTCCAAAGACTCGTGACTCGAGACCAAGGACTCTCCAACATCCCTGGTGTGAGAGAGAGAGTGTCTGTATGTGTGTCATATATATGTGCACCAATTGAGGATAATATTTTATGCATCTGACAAAGACAGGGTGGCCACCAACTTAAGACAGCTTTAAAAAGGGATTAGACAAATCCATGGATAAGGGAACCAATGGCATGAAGGCTCTGTACTCTCTCCGGAATTTGGGGCATTTGGGGCAGCCTGTTACAGTCAGAGATCTCTCGGCCTCAGCCACCTCTGATAGGAATATATCAGACCAGGCTACTCGTCCATCTAACCCAGGACTGTCTGCTCTGACCATCTCCAGCAGCTCTCCCCCAGGGTCTCAGGTGGAGGCCATTCCCATCACCTGCTACTTGATCTTTTTAATGGGAGTTGCTGGGGTGGGGATTGAAACTGGAACCTCCTGCATGCAGAGCAGATGCTCTGTCACTGAGTTCCCATAATGGCTTCCCTCATCATAATATGTACATTTGCACCTTGGTATTAAAATAGCAGTAGCTGACTTACTCCAGCAGTAGTTTCAACAGTCAAATACGTCGCCCCTGTTATTGTCAGGCAGTTTACTTCTGAGCAGGGCTTTTTTTCTGGTGGAACTCACCGGAACTGAGTTCCAGCACCTTTTCTTCTATTAATTGCATTACAATTTAATCACCATCTACTCCGGAGGAAATGTAATCCAAGAGTTCTGGTACCCTTTTCTCCAGAAAAAAAAGCACTGCTTCTGAGTTTGCACTGCGAACAGCACAGAGCACTGCTGGGATATGTAAACTGCTGCTGTTCTGAGGGTCTAGTATCTCCTTTATATAAGGACTCATTTTCAATGCAGGATTTGGATTTGTTCTCCACCCCCACCTGTGGCTGCCTGGCTTGCTGTTGCCCTTGGCTCCAGTTTTTCTCTCGGATGTTGGCCTCGTTGCAGTCCATACATGGCTAGAGAACAAGCATTACAACTGCAAACAGATGTATGTATGTGTACCCTTTTTCAAGTATCCCCTCCCGCCAGATGCTTCCAAATCAGAGAAGACATAAGGCTCAATGAACAGATTTTGGTTGGAAGCAGTTGCTACATGTTGAAGTCAACGCAGGAGGAAAAAGTGATTTCTGGAGAGGAACCAACAAGACGCAACAGCCGGATGCACGCAGCCATTATAGAAGGGGTAGCAGCATTTGCCAAATTAAAAAGGTCCTTAAAAGGTCCATTGTTATGAAGATGAGAACACCCACATGCAGTTCATTCACATCCGGGCTGGGAAAAAACCCATGAGACCAGATCGAGCCTTATTGCTATCCTTATTACCATCCAAAAAGACCTTCCCCTTTTCAGTGATCTCATAATGAACACAATGAGGAAATGAACTAGACTTGCAAAGGTTTGTCTCAATGTTCCCCAGACTCAAAAATCTAGGCAATCTGCAGGGATGCTGTCTACTCTGTGCTTGGAAAGTAGGATTCTTTGCAGGAAGATGCAAACTCTGGAATAGCAAAGTCGTTTTGCATGCTATTGTCTTTCAGAATCTTATAATAGGCAGATTTCAGTGATTTCCCCCCCATAATCTTCACAACAATCCTGTGAGGTGGGTTAGGTTGAGAGACAGTGACCTGGTTCGCACAACACGACAACCCGCCCATGGTGGGTTGTTGTGTTGTGTATGCTGTGTGCACCTGTGAGTGTACAAGGCTATTTGCTCAAGGCCAAATTCCTAGGCAGTGAGCCGCTTATCTGTGAGCTGCCTTATTCTTCTGCTGGCCAGAGTTCAGCTTTCAGCTCTCAGTTCTCCGTCTTGTTGCTTTATGGAAGACTGTGCCAGTTGCATGGGGCTCTATGCAACTGCTTTGTAAATAGTTCTATTATGCTTTAAAAAAACTCAGTAAAGGATTTTGCAGATGAACATCCCGAGTCTTGTCGTCTGTGAACACACGCTGGGGCAGCACATCTTGACAGTGCAAACCCAGCACAGTTTCTGCAGGGTGGCTAATTTTTCACGAACAAGCCACTCTGAGAACCCGTGGCTTGTTTTAGGATTGTTGATACCCATGGTGGCTTGCTGCGTCGTTCGAACCCGGCAGGACGAGTTTGCCGTGGGTTGCCAGGAACGGCTAGAGAGACACCCAGCCAGAGGGGCAAAAAACCTTGCCACTCCTCGTGATGCCGCCATCTTCCCTCACCCTTCTCAGCTGACAGCTGCCTTTACATTTCCGCAGTTTTCCCCTCTGCAACTGCTTTGCCATGACATTTGTGTATGTTTCCCGCTCACTAGCCCAGATCAAGAAGTGAGAGCTAGCAGTGGAGGGAAGCAACAAGCAGGAAGCCGTGGGGCAGGGGAAGCCAAAAGCAGGGGGAGAAGGCTCTTTGCCAGCGGGTGTTCTTTGGGAGTGGGTGTAGTGGTGAGAGTGTTGGGCTGGGACTCGTGAGATCCAGGTTCTAGTCCCTGCTCGGCCATGAAACTCACTGGGTGACTTTGGGCCAGTCACTGACTCTCAGCCTAACCTACCTCACAGGGTTGTTGTGAGGATAAAATGGAGAGGAGGATTATGTAAGCCGCCTTGGGTTCCTTGCAGGAAAAAAGGCGGGGTATAAATATAATAAATAAATAAAAAATAGTGAAGCAGCCTCTTTAAACGGTGTTCGCTAGCGAACAATGTAAGCGCCGACGTGGAAGAAGGGAATATGGGAATTCTTGGCTAAACATCAGAGAGGTGGACTTGCGCAACAGTGAAAATCCCATTTGGTGAGCTGATGCAGCTGGGGAATAGTTTCCCTTGTGAGCCAGCAAGCACCCTGCAGACCAATCGCAGAAAGGGTGCTGACGTAGGAGCTGGGGCAACGAGGACTTCTGCCGCAAAGGCGCCTGGGATACGTGCCGGAAGCAACGGGAAGACTGAGGGGGAGAACAAGTCACGGCAAGTCTGATAGTCTGTCGGGAGTACTGGGGTTGTTCAGCGAACAGCCAAGCTGTGGTGGCATGCGCACCCATGGGTGACCGTGGGCCAGTCACTGTCAGCTTTGTGGATGAGAGCAATTTGAACCCGAGTCTTCCCAGCTGAAGTCCAACACTCTATTGTGTTGTGGCCCCCAGATTTCTTATTAAGCCTGGGTTGTAATCTGATCTAGAGGAATACTTTATACATCCCGCCCAGCTGCTCAGTCAGTCACATCTCCGGCCCTGTCTACAGACTTAATACTTGGTTCCCCTTTTCCTTTACCTGGCTGTGGTGGAAGATCTGGCTGCTAGATTCTAGCAGGTGGTGCGTCCCTCCATCCTGGGTGTGTGCTGCTGCTACAGCAGTGACCCAGGCACTAGGGGCCCTAGGAAATGTAATTTCCCCAGGGTACCTGATGTCAGTTTTCCCAGACCCCTGGGTTGCTACCATATGTAGCAATGCCAAATGCACCAGGGACAGAGGGAGCTAACTGCTTCCTAGTCACTGCAATCAGGCTAAGATGTTGAGGGATAATTGGGGGGACTGGGGGGGGGGTCTGATGGGATCTGGCTCTCATCAGGCTCCAATAATGTTCAGTGCCAAAAAAACACACCCCAGAATTGGGCTTGGAAATAACGGAACTTTTCCCAGCTTTTAAGGAAAACAGCACCATTAGCTGAGCCCATTCATCTGTGAAACCATCAAGCACATCTGTGAAGCCATCACTCCACTAGGGAGGCAGGTGGAGTGTGCAAACCACCAAATCCCAGTGCCCACTCAGTCTCCAGAGAGGCAAAGAGCTAGCATTCCCTTCACAAAAGCCACTCTGTACATGCTCAAGGGCACACTGATTTTAGGTCCTCCGCTTTAAAAAAAAAAAAGGTCTTCCTTCCCTTTTGGGGAAAAAAGGAACTTTGCACGTGCTCAGAGGTACACATCCTAGAAGTTTATACAGATGGAAAGGAGATACCGGTAACACTGCACAAGAGGGCAAGGATCCTGTTCTATGAATGTACATAGAACAGCTGAAGAGGGAACCAAACAAAGAGCAACCAAAGAGGGAATTTCACAGGTAATCCTCAATTACAAGCTGAAATACTGTTTGCGCATGCAGCTGCTCAAGCCGTAGCTCAGCAGAGCAGTTTTTTGGCCTTTATTTCTTTCTCATGGCAATGAGCAGCATCACCCAGCAGAGGGCAAACTGTGGCAGCAGAATCGAGGCTCTGCTTCTGCGCTTGCCGTTCAAAGCATTTCTGAACAGCTTGATTTATATCAGTGTTCTCCAACCTTGGGTCCCCAGATGTTTTTGGCCTACGACTCCCAGCATGCCCCAGCCAGCATAGCTGGCTGGGGCATGCTGGGAGTCGTAGGCCAAAAACATCTGGGGACCCAAGGTTGGAGAACACTGATTTATTAGTCCCAAATTATCTTGGTGTTCTGTAATTGGAGCATGTATGATAGAACATTCCCAGCATTTTGCATCCTCTTCAACAGTTAGGGTTAGTAGAATTGTAGATTCTACTTATTTTTAACGGTGTTAGATACCAACCATGTACCACTTTTAAGGGCTCAATTCTATGCATGTTTAGACAGAAAAGAGTCTGGGTTGGTTGGGGAAAGCTGGGAGTTGTCTAAACATGCATAGGTTGCACTCTAAATTGATATGGAATTGCCTCTTAACTCTCTCTCGAACCTCATTAATATATCTAATGAATTCCTTTGATCTGATACTGCTTTAAAAAAAAACTAGCCTGCCTCTGTGCTGACTACATCTCCCTTGACCCTCAACTTGTTAGTTTATTAATTTGCTGCCGATGGAAGTATAAGTCTCCACTATGCTGTTCTACCTGTGGCTCAAGCTGGCTCAGCTTGTCTGAGCGTGGAAAGCTAAGCAGGGTCAGGCTGGTTTTATTATGGATGGGAGACCCCTCCTCTAGTTTCCTGCATTGAGCAGGGGGTGGACTCGATAGCCTTGTGTAGGCTCCTTCCAACTCGATGATCTATGAAATCTAATATGTTTTGTAATTCATGTTAATTGTACTATGATGAACAAGAAAACAAATTAGAAATGTTTTAAGGCTGCAATGCTATAAATACCTATTTACCTGGGAGCAAGCCCCATTGAACTCAATGGAATATACTTCTGAGCAGATATGTTTAGCTGAAGTCCAAAACTATGCATTCCGAACCTAAATACAGGTAGCCTAATAAGTGTGAAGTGATTTGATTGTGCGCTTGTCGATTGGGTCACACTAGACAGCTGGAGCACATGCCTTTCCCTTTGTACTGAGCAAATATGGTTGAATCCTGCCTGCTGCACCCTTTTTCTTAGATTGCTGCTAATAAAAGCATCAGACTTACTCCTTTGTGGGTGTGAATGAAAGCTGAACATTTAGGAGGAAGTGTCTGAAATATATATGAGGCAGCTAGGCCCTCACAGTGGCTTACTCTTAAGGTAATCAGATGCAAAGGAGGACAGGGGCTCTCCTGCGCCCTTAACAGTAGTGTAGAAGAGGGAACAGCAGTTCTTCAAGGAGAGTGGACAGAAGGTAGTTGCAAATTGCAATCCCGGTTGGTCTCTGGGTGATTTGCAGTAAATCGACAAGGATTTCTGACTCCTAACGGTTTAACTATATTAACAACAGAATGACTCCCCTGCCCCCTAAAGTATGCCGCTGAAATTGAAGAAAAGGGGAGGGGAGATAAGTAGGGAGTGGATTTTTGTGTTGGAGGGACTGGGGGCTCCGTTCAGCTCTGGTACTCAAAACAAATCCCTGGGCTGCCTTTTTTGCACCAGGCCCTGGTTGTCCTGTCAGTGCTTGGATGGTTGGCTGCTTGGGCTGCCCACATCTGTGCTGCTGCATTGAGCAGGGGTCGGAGTCGATGGCCTTTATCATTTATTATTTATTTATTATTTGCATTATCTATCGCCCATCTGGCTGGCAGACCGGCCACCCTGGGCGATGACAGAAAATAAAACAGAACAAAATACATTAAAAACATTTTCTCCATTAAAATACATTAAAACAGTATAAAATTTTAAAATCTTAGCCCACCCCATATTCCCGCCTGAATAACCAAGTTTTTAATGAGCGGCGGAAGCTCAGCAGAGAGGGGGCATGGGGAGGTCACTTTATCATCATCATCAGGCGATCACTCGTGACCGAGTAAGATTGTCTTCCGGGATAAAGGAGAAATTCTAAAAGAAGATTGTGTAGACTCTAGCGATGGGTCCGTAAGTGACTGTGGAGGCCATTCTAGATCACACACAGCTTCCCACAGTGAGGAACAGGTTACCAGATAGAAGATGGTCCTGTAAAGGATTCATTTGACGTGCTTTTCGCTTAGCACGTTCTCCCTTTCACTTGCACTCGGGTTCTTCAAGTCCATGGAACCTTTGTGAAAGGCCAACCTCCATTTAGATCGTTCATGGGCCAGAGCTTCCCAGTTTTCGATGTTTATATTGCATTTTTTTAGATTAGCCTTATGAACATCTTTAAACCTCTTATATTGACCCACCGATATTCCGCTTTCCATCCTTGAGTTGGGAGTAAAGTAACTGCTTTGGGAGCGGCAGTCAGGCATTCGAACAACATGACCGGTCCACTGAAGTTGGCGTTGAAGGATCATTTTTCAA